>JYCQ01000019.1:0-421849 GCA_000931505.1 Hypoxylon sp. E7406B | reverse complement strand
TAATATTTTATTAATAATTATATTAAATAAATTATAAAAATAATAATATATAAAACTACTTATTATTAAAATATATATTAAATATTTAATATATAAATTTAATTTTTTAAATTATTAAAAAATTTATAATATTATATTAATTAATTATTTTAAACCGATATTATTAATAAATATATTTAAAAAATTATTATTAAATTTTAAATATATTATATTAAAGTTATATTAATAATAAATTATTTTAAAAAATAAAGTGAGAAAATAATATTTAATAAAATATATTAAATTAAGTAATAAATTTATTAAATAAATTATAAAAAAAGACTTAAAAAAAGATAAAAAAAATTTAATATAAAATTATAATATAAAATAATAAATATAATAAATAAATATTATTAATAATAATAATAAAAGCGATTATAAAAGTATTATTTTAAATATTTTATATATATATTAACGTTAATAAAGATATCGATATTTTTTATTGCCGGTATTATCAGTTAATATGTAAGTATTAACCTTATTAGAGCTTATATATAATCTCGTAAAACTGTTAAGCAGTTCTTAGCGTTTTAGTTTCATTATTTAATCATATTCATTCTTGGCTCAGCATTTGTTCATACTACTATTGGTCACAAGCATCCACCAACATTAAACCCACTCCTTTTCTATTGGAAAGAGATACTAAAAGTACATGTACACTTCATTATTTCTTCCAATCGTCTCGTCAATTTGGTGGACTAAGAGGTATCCAGGTACACGACATCTGGAGAAAACGGATGACTATGTACCTAACATGGATCTAGACGGGCGCCAGCTTTGAAGAGAGAATCTCGTAAATTACCTACGGAATATAACTATCATTTATTGCCATTTCCTTTCCGCGACTCCTACCCACATGCCCCATCCCAGAACCTTGCCAACAATAGCATCGCCAATTTGCTCCTTAGTCGTTTTCGCGCTTAACAGACTGGGATCCAGTGCCTCCTTTAATGCTATTACCTCGAAGACATCTTTGAGAGGTTAGCCCTCACTCACCTTCGCACGTTCGGATTTGACGGGAAGCCACACTTACATCTATGCGGCCCGTGGTTCATTAGCGGCCGAGGCGAGACATAAATACTCCCGTTGTGAGACCGACCATAATGAAATCCGCCCTTAAGCAACGCCCTGCTCGGATCTTCTATATCAAAGTCGGCGGCCTCTACACTTGTCTTCGAGGCCGGGATTCCTGTGTATATCCTGCAGTGATTTCAGGACCAGTTTAGCCATACGCTTCTTCATACTCTGTGAAAACGTGAAAACACCGAATAAGGATTTACTACAGTACTCACCCGTGGCAGATGGGAGTAGGTAAGGGCGCATCTGGATCCTCCGAGACCAGCAACCACTCTTTTACCTGGTCCGCGATATGCGGCGGCGCTTCCCAGCGCAAGGTTGGGAACTTGCCGCCGCCATCGCGCGTGTACTCAACGCTGAGCACTGAGTTGGTGGGGCCGCAATCCGGTGCCGTGACCATAATCTCTTGTTTGTCCTTCACATCCGCAAACGCAGGTCCTGTATAGAAACTCTTCGAGTCATGTCCTTTGGCATTTTTGAAGAGCCAGGATAGCGCTACCTCGATGAGTGCTGTCATTTTTACCTGTTCGGATCGTATAGTGGGCAGCCGGCTCAGGGGCTTGGCAATGTGTGAAGTTGGTGGAGTCAAATTAGCCGACAGTGTCCTTCCTACTCTTGAAACCGCTGAGAGTTGATTTTATCTTTGAAATTTTAAACATTATAAGGCAAGAAGAATATTCACCTTAGTAATTAGGAATTTATATATCTTATTTAGTATTAACGGAAGCAAGCAGACTGCGTCGTTTATTATATCTACCTCACGGCTAGAACCCCTCTGTTTTCGGAGCCGATCGCGCTTATTTCTCAGAGAAACGCCAAGCCATCCTATCAACAAACTCATCCCAGCAAGCTTCCATGAGCATCTTCGAACCCGCCAGATCTTGATTTTCCAACAGCTGAATACGTACAAGATACTCGACATGTTTGGATTGTGGGCTGGGGGTGCAACCCGGATCGATACCCCTTCGCATCCATATTACCCTTTAGGCACAACCGTCCCAGGATACGCGCCCAATGAGGCATCCGTCCTCGTGCTCCTAGCAGCACTGGGTGGCATGCTAGGCTTTGCGGCCTTGGGTGCTTCTGCAGCGGCATTGAAGGTCAATCCAAACTTGACTAAGTTTAATATAGCTCTGCTGTGTTGGTTTGTGATAAGTGAGTCGTTCACCACCCAGGCGCCTTAGGTACCTGTTTTAGGTGTTACCTACATAGGTATCACCTAGCCCCTTTTCTTAGCTGACTCAGCTGGGTATACAGATGGGTGTCTGCACTGCTTTTTCGAGGGTGAGTCTACAACTTTATTAGATGTTTTATATCGTCCTTGACTACTTGGATGGACGTATGTTAGTCATTACAAGGCTGACCATCTCACTCAAGGATATTTCGTCTTGAACCACGCCACCATCGCGTCGTCACAGAATCTGTTTGCACAGCTATGGAAAGAATACGCGCTATCCGACTCGCGATACCTAACCTCTGACTTCTTTATGCTTAGTATTGAGAGCATCACAGTGGTGAGTACCTAATTGGATCTATTTCCAGACTCGGCCCAGCTTCCTTGGAGAGGGGTATATATCTTAGTGATGAATGCTTACCGTAACAGTTCGTCTGGGGCCCCCTCTGCTTCGCGAACGCCATATCAATCGTCCTGGGTAACCCCGCCCGTCATGCCCTTCGTATTGTTGTATGCATGGCGCATCTGTATGGCGTCGCGCTATATTATTCGACAACCCTATACGAAACCTACTTCACTGGCCGCTCCCACAGCCGTCCCGAGTTCCTCTACTTTTGGGTCTATCTCATCGGGTTCAACCTGCCGTGGGTTATTATCCCGTCGTGTAAGTTATACTAAGCCTCCAGCCCATGATGGGAGCAAAATGCGAATCGAGGCTGACCTTGTTCGGATAGTTCTCTTGTATGACAGCATTACAACCGTCACTGGGGCGATAAAGATCCTAGATAAAATGGATATCACGTTGGACAGTCATCGTCACAGACTAACCAGGACAAAGAAGTCTTCTGAGTCTAAGAAGGCCAAATAGTTATTTGACTAGCAGGCTGTAACATACAATATTTTAGAACAGTCTACCAGTCCGGGCAAGCTGTTCTTGACTCATAAGCTTCTTAATGGGCCACGATATACTTCCTACGCCATTAACCTTTTAAGATTATTGCGAATAGGACCTAGGTAGTCAGATAATGTGGTCCTGCTCTATAAAAGAACTTATTACACCCAAGTACCATTCTATTAAGCCTATGTCATGCTAATACCTAGGCTAAAGCTACTAGTCCGTCCTAACTCTTATGTGAGGCTACCGATGACTTGCTCTCAAGATACGAGACGCCATATTTTGCATCATTGGGCACGCAATGCCAGTTGATAGAAGCTGAAACGCGAATGTTTACGATGTGGGCTGTGGCCAAGTACCGCTTCCTGCCTTGTAAACATTCCATTCGCCGCCCATTTTAAAGCCTAACCAGGCTATCCGGAGCTTTATAGTAGAAGCCGCGGTCAAATTCGTATTTGGGGGATCCCCTCCCTGAGCATACTATTCGCCGTATAATGTATAACTCATCGCACGTACTTGCTCATGAACCGTTTGTGGAAATCCGATCGCAATAGATCCTGTTCATATTGTTAGTGTTTAACAAAACATAGGAATAGTCTAAGGAACTTACGTTGATAAACTCCTTCTTCTTGCCCTTATCCTCGGTTCCTCTCGCTTGGTTCTTGAATACCACGTCATCATCCCACCTGCAAGGACCCGATTAGTACTTCGCAAATAGGACTAATCGTCAAAGTTTAACATACCTTCGCTTCATATTGAAGTTCTTGGGGTTCAGGAGCGGGTTGCCCAGCGCAATATCTCGTTCCCGCTCCGCTTCTTCGGCGGCAGCTTTCTCCCGCTCTTCTCTCTCGCGCTTCTCGGCTCGCTCGCGTCGAATTTTCTCAAGCTCTCGTTGCAGCTCGGCCTCTTCGTCTTCTTCATCGTCGCTGTCGTCTTCGCTATCATCTTCATCCTCTTCCTCTTCCGAATCTGCGTCTATGTCTCGGGACTCCTCTAATATGCGTCGCCGTTTCGCCTCCGGATCTTCATCCTCTCCTCCGTCTCCGTTCGCTTGTGACGTTATTTCTAGAGGTCGCTTCGCGGCGTTGTTGGTAGTTGATGCTGTCTCGTCGCTCGCGCCAGTAGCATCGGGTAGCGCGCCACCGTTCTGCTTCGCAAAGTGGGCGGCTTCCGCGGCGAGAAGCTCGGCTCGAAGGTCGCGGGGCTCGTCGGCATCTCCTCCCTGGCCAGGCTTTCGGAACTTTAGTTGTGTGTGGGCAGGGAGGAGTCGTTGGTGGTAGGCTGGCCCTCGAAGAGCTTCCTTTCCGCGTGCCTTTTATTCTATTAGCAGATTGTTTCTAGTAATGATCTGAAATATGTCGAGCTTACCGGGTCGAACGTAGGCCTATGTGCGGTAGTCATCTTTAATTATTGATGAACTAAAGAGCAAAGAGGCCTTGAATGAGGATTGCGGAGTGTTGAAGGATGATCTCGGGTTGTTTGTTAATCAACGTTGAGGCTGAAGTTCCAGTGCATGGATACAACATACAAGGTACCTCCTACAGGCGATGTTACAGGTAATGTCGGGATTTTAGCGCGCTAAGATCCGACTTTACAGGGATTAATTATTCGCCGCCCGGCAGAAATTCTATGGGAATTTCGAAGCTTTCTATCATGGAATGCGCACCCCACTATCCCGCTAAGCTACAGCGCTTACAACGATTGAGTCGAATAATGAGGTGAAGTAAGACCAATCACACATTCCTACTTCTTGTTCTTTCCCTCTTATAACATGCCCCGAGAGGCTGAGCCTTCACTGAACGAGCGCGCGTTCGTAGTGCAGGCACTACAAGAGGGCCTGCGCATCGACGGCCGCGCCTTTGACCAGTACCGAAAGCTTGAGCTCAAGTTCGGCGACCAATATGGAGTCGCAGACGTGACCCTAGGGAAGACGAGGTGAGTCCTTAACCACAAATTATTATAGATTGTTGCTTAACGCGACTAGAATACTCGCGAAGGTTTCAGCTGAAGTCACGGCGCCCTACATCGACCGGCCATTTGACGGCATCTTCACTATCACAACAGAACTTAGTCCCATGGCATCGCCCGCTTTTGAAGTCAACCGACCAACAGAGACGGAAATCCTACTTTCGAGACTGCTGGAGAAGACGGTGCGCCGATCCAACGCCCTCGACACCGAGTCATTATGTCTCGTTGCGGGCCAGAAGTGCTGGTCTATAAGGGTCGATCTACATGTCCTTTCGCATGATGGCAATCTAATCGACGGATCTTGTTTTGCTGTTGTAGCAGCATTGCGCCACTTCAGAAAGCCAGACACGAGCATAGAAGGAGAGATCCTGACCGTATACACCCCCGCGGAACGAGAGCCGGTCCCACTTAGCTGGCTGCATTCACCCTTTTGCGTCACCTTTAGCTTCTACGGCGAAGGGGAGATCACGCTACTAGACGCAAACCTCCTAGAGGAGCAACTGAGAGTATCTAGCTGCACCATCAGCCTCAACAAGCACGGGGAAATCTGCCAGATTGCGAAGTTGGGCGGCACACCTGTAGAAGCGGCAACGCTGCTCCAATGCACCAGCGTGGCCCTCAACAAGGTGAAGGAGTTCTCAACGTTATTAGATCAGAAGCTAGCCGCGGATTCCAAGCGGAGGGACAAAGGTGGACTTTTGGCAGAGTTGTCCGCAGAGAACGAGAGATAGCAGGATGAGACTGCTCCCATAGATGACCAAACGAGATACCCATGCTTCAAGAGGCCAGCCCTCTGGATGAACTTCAATCACAATTCCCAATTCCGAACGCCTTCCCTATGACGCTGAATGCAAAACCAAGCCCTCTCTAACCAAGTACACTAGCGTAGAGCCGTTTCTCGCTACCTCATTACCGGCGGCCTTGACTCTTTGTTCCATTTAACCCTCGACCTGACCCAATCGATTGCTTCCCTTACTCCCGTGCCCGTAAGGGCGCTCACTGGTAATACTCTCGAGTCGCGAATGCTCGACGCCTTCTCGCCCTCGAAAACCTTCTTGACAAGACCCTCCTTTATCCGCACGACCTCGACGCAGTCCTCACGGTCCTGTTTGTTGGCTAGTATTAGGAGGGGCACACCCTCAGTTTCGGAGTTCTGTAATACGTCCTCGAGTACAAGGCGACACTCATCGAGGCGGCCGGAATTGTCGTGCTCGATGTTACCGTCGCCGATGTCTGTGCTGTCAATGATGAAGACAATGGCATGGCAACTGGCATAGTAGCTCTGCCACAACTTGCGCAGACTTAGTTGGCCACCCACGTCCCATATCTTGAGGTACATATCCGGCAGTGTTAGTGTCGACACATTCTGGCCGACAGTCGGGACGGTCTTGAGCTTCGGATCCGGGTGCTCGGGTAGGAAGAGCGACTTGGCCTGTTCGTGGAAGGTCGTCTTGCCGGCATTGTCGAGCCCCAGCAGTATAACCGAGTATTCCTCTCTCCGTCGCGCGAGCAGGTATAGCGACTTGGCTAGGTGGTACATTGTTTTTGCCGAGAGGGAGAGACGGGAATGCGAATTCGAGCTGGTAAGGGAACTTTGAGGTGATGTTTTAGATAAGCTGACCAATGAAGCGGCTTAGGCTCCTGCGCTGGCGCTCGTCTATCAAGTCGCAATCCACTAGGCATTATGCGCTAACCCCATCTAGGAATGGCCTGACAACGGCCCCTAACTGCCAGCTGGGACGAATTATACCTCTGAATTAAGCAATTACATGTACATACCTACACAGAGAACATTCTCTGAGACGGACAGACCAAGGTACTTCCAATTGAATCTCGCCTATCAATAATTATTTTGACTGTAGTAACATAATGCTACTAGTTATGGTATATCACACATTAGAAAAAAGACACACGTATACTCTCTTAAGGCTCTACCAACTTGTATAACACTTCCAAGAAGGTCAACTTGCTTCTTATTAGATTGGGGACTGAGCGAGCTGCAGCCATCCGTTCATTACGGTATACCCCCCAAATATATAACATAATAAACTTTGTCAATTCTACACAATCAGAACTAGGTACGATTCACAGACAGTACAATCGATATTCTATGGATTCAGAAGGCTAGCCATCGTCTATCCAGTATAAACTATTTGCACTTTCTTCAGTTTGAAGTTAGATTATCTACATAAGGAGGTACATAATTAGCCCAACGTGGGGTCTACCTGCTCAGCCGTCGTACAGGAACTTTAGACGATTGGCTTCCACTTACGTGGGCATGAGCTTATATAGTGGCAACGGACGTATACCGTCATATTTAAACCCTTCCAAATCAACACGCGTGAGCTCCTTACATATTTCCAGCCACGCTGTAATCGACCCATATGGACATTCCACGCTTGTGAGCAGTCGCTAGATACGTGTACTTCGTGGACTACATCTACATCTACGCGGACCACATCTGCATACTTTATACCGTATCACTCATAGTTTCTCTAATCACTTCATGGTCTAACATGGCTCCGGTGCCATTTCAGCATCCAGTGAGGTAGGCTTTCAAGCTATGCATACTTGTTGCCAAATAACGTAGTAACATTCATTATAGATACGCTCCACTGGCTGCAGTTGGTATCCATATTACGTCTGTCGTCTACTTAACGTACGCCATTGCTGCCAGTCTCTATACGTCTTATAAGTCCCTCAGCCCGGCTCAATACACACGATCACGCATCACACAACGAAAGCGATTAATTCCGGCTTTTCTTGGACTGGCTGTTGCAGCCTTATCCTTGGCGACTTATACATCTGCAGCTTCAGCTAGCCTGTCGTATAAAACATGGGCGTATGAACATGGTCTCGATCAACCAGAGCGGTATTAATTTCATATTACCTAAACGCTAAAATTTACATTGAAGATCTAATGTGTCCTTAGCTTCATATCAGACGAGGAAATATTCCTAGAGCCTGGAAATTCAGGTAAACCGAACTTCCTCTATATTGCTCATTGGTTGAGCGATACCTCACTCTACTACGATGCCCTCGAAATCGTCGCTGAGAAGGCACGCCGATTCTGGTGGGGCCAACAGATTGATCTCGCGACGGTGGCGTTCAGCATGTTATTATCAATCGAAGGACGACGACGGAATATTCCGCAGACTGCCTCGTTTCTTCTCCTGGCACATCTCGTCAACCTATCGTTCGCTCAAAATCTGTTTTACATCGCCCTTCTCATAATCCCGTCACCGCTTCCACCTAGGGGCGGAGGGCTTGAGCCACCAGCGGCACATCTCCGTCCGTCAAGCTTGGTTCAGAAGTTGGTCCCTCAAAAACCAAAGAATTGGCATGTGAATCCTTCGATTCTTCTCACAGCCCTAGTTCTGAACTATGGGGCAATATTCTTACTTCCTTATGCTGCCGAGACATCATCCTTTGCTAACGTAGCACTTCTTACTCGAGCCTTAACTTTCTTGCCCCTTATCCTACCAACAATTGTGCCAGTAAACTGGGGCACTGTCCACTCGCATCCTCACGATGCCTACGGTTCATTCAAGACAATATTCCGAACCATGTCTGCCGCCTCTTTTATCTTACACGTCAAATCTAGCGTCGCAGGGCTCGTCTACAACATTCCCAATTCACATCATCATCGCCATAGTGTCTTTTTTCCTTGGGATGTCGAGGAGCGGACGAGATGGGAACGCAGTACTACAGCCCTAGGAAAAGTTTTAGGAGCTGTGTATGATCACCCTTCCGTCAAGGCTGTCGGCTTGGATGTCCTGAATTGTGCGCTCAGTCTCGGCCTATGGGTTGCTGTCCGGGCTACAGACGTTCAAGACATCATTGAAGCGACAATTCCATTTTATGACTTCCGCCGAAAGATCGAGCATGCCGTCAATCATAACGGGCTCAGTCTCCCAGCCAAGGCTGATCCTGAGCCCATCGATGATACTGCATCGGAACACTCGATGACTCTGAGACGCCGAGGAAGATCGACCAAGTCAAGATTAGGAAGTGTTGCGAGCTCGAGCGGGCCCAGCGAGGATAGTGCTGGCACGCCTGGACGGAGGCGAGGAAGGCCGAAAAAGAATCAACCAGAAGAAGAGAAAGCCTACGAGCCCGCCTCATCTGAAATCAGACAATTAGCAGAAGGGGACATCTTGCCTAGTGAGTTGGATTGGGAATCTGCTGCCCTAACCTGGGGCCTAGCTGCATTTGCCGGGCTCGGTTCTGCGTCTGCTGGCGTTTTTGGAGGGGAATGCATATCAAGGTGAAAGGAAAGGAGGCTGAGAATGTAATCGGTGTTGGATCAAGTATAAATGCTCTATAAAACTACTAATAACCTGTACTTTGACCCCCCTTAGTTATTCTCCGCTGCCAAACCACGTGCAGCAGATCCCATTCACGCAGAATAGAACTATTGTCATCCACGCCAACTACTTTTCCCAGCTCTTTCCGTTCTCGCCGGCTCTCTCTCCGTGAATACCGGATCTCGACCAGATACACTGGCACTTTCCCATCGCCCGGACGCCTATGTTTGCATACAATCTCCACCTGGCAGTACATAAACAGCCACGCAGGAAATTACTTACACCTTCAAAGCTATCAGGTACTTCTACTTCAACGTGTTTATTTATCCATCTTGCGTGTGTGCACAGCTCCTTTTGATCCATTCCTTGAAACCACCCACTCTTCGGCCTACCTCTTCTTATTGCAATCCTCGACTCCTATTTTCATCTAGGCCACCTCACTGCCAAGCATACATTCTCGTCTAGTTACCACCTTACGGACAGTCGAGAGGGCAGCAAGAATGGTGAAAGATACTGAGAATCCACGCGTCTAGTCATCAGGACCTACATATTTCTACAACGCGAGACCTGACCAGATTCGCTAACATGTCGACATTTTACGAGTTCCGTATGCTCAATCTCCAGGAGCGCTTCAAGATCGACAAAGCCATCTGGAATTTGTTGCAAGATCACGAGAATTTCAAGGCTGATCGAATCACCCACGAAGCCATTGCTGACGCCGCTAGACCTCAGGTCCCCGCCTTGAACGAGCTCGTGGGCCAGCTTACGGAAATCTCTCAAGCTTCCGCCGGTTCAGGAGACGACGACGCTAAGCACTGCTTGGCTATCATCCGCGTAGTTGATGATCTAATCCGCATTGCAAGTATGTACACAGTTGCTTCAATTATCGAGTTCACTACTGACCTAAAAGACACCCCTCGTGAGCCTATGCAACTCGAGAAGCTCCCCGTCGAGATTCGTTGGCGCATCTACCGTCACTATTTCAACATCCCCCTCTGGCAGCCTCTCGTCCCTCGCGGGCCCAGAGCAAGAGGCTACTTGGGCTGCCGCTGCGATAATCCTGACGAGTCGGACCCGGTTCTTGGCCCGAGAACCCGGGACAAGAAGTTGGACATGTCTCTAGCCCTCACGTCGAAGTCCATGCACCACGACGTTCTCGGATACTTGTACAACAAGCACGTTCGTAACCCCTATCTCTTTATTTCCAAGCCCCCCCTTTCCAACTTCGTTTATGTATAATATGGCTATTAACCCCCACCCACCAGACTCTTTACTTTCCCTGTGCTTGCAACATGGCATATCACATCCGTAACAACGCCATCATCAAGGGATCACTCAGCCGTGTCAAGTTCCACTGGACTGGCATCGCCGCCCCGGCGGGCATCATGGCACTTCAGCCCTTACCCATCCGCGCCTTGACGGTCGTGGTCTCCAGGATGACCACCATGTACGCCACCGATGAGGAACTGATGTTCCGAAAATTCTTCACGGCAACCGGACCGTACACCATACCTCAGGCTCGCGGCATCTTCGAGCTGATAGCTCTTCGCGGCATTACCCTAATCAGCGTCGAGCAGGTCGCGCGATGGCGTGCGCAGTCGCGTCCTAGAAGCGACCTGCACTCCTTGTTCCTACTTTTGCTGGACAAGGTCATGCAGCCCCGCCGAGAAGATGAGGACGGCGGTGACAATTAGAGGCATCGACCACGGTTGGATTGGCCTCGGGGGTGTTAGGCGTGTTTCATTGACTTCGTAACCGCGCAGTGCATTAATTCTCATGCGTGTACATTAGATAGGGAATGCTTTAAATACATCAACGTTTTTAATTAACTTTCACTGATCGAGTTACTTTACTTCCCAGCTAGCCGTTACGTGTATTCCTGTAGCATCATTGGCTATGGCTTGGTTGTGCGATGAAATAGTCCCCATGACAATCGATCGTATGATTAATTGTAGCAGCATACATTTAGGTAACCATATGTCACCATTGTTATAAGGCTGACTGCGAAATTTGCTGCCTATAACCAGCCACACCTCTGTTATAATTATCTGGATACCTAAGGAGGTAGGTAGCCCAAGAGACCGAAAATAAGCTTATTACACCCCAATCTGTTTCTGCGACCATTCGTACACCACATTGCCTACCCACAAAGCCAACATCAGCAGCAGGAACCGCGGTCCAGATATGCAATTTGCAAATAAGTTCGTAGCCCAATGTGTCAATGCTGCGAGGCCAAGAAACGTCGCGGTGAACAACGCCACCTCGAAGAGCCGTGCCTAGCGGCTTTCCCAGAGACCGAGAGTGAGCTTCGCAGTCGCGTCGCCGCCGAGCCAGATATGATACTGCAGGACGTATGTCTCGAGAGATATCTTGCCCAGTGCAGCCGGTAGCGCAAGGTATGCTTGTCTTGCTACACGATGTGAGTTTCGGAGTACTACGAAACATAGGATCGGGATCCAAGACACGAATGGATGGATCTGGTTGTATCGCCGCTTTTCGTGGAAATTTAATTGCGTGGCGTAGAGGAAGACTATGATTCCGGTAGCACAGACAATATTGAGTAGGAGCTTTGATTTAGGAGTACGAGTAGATCTGGTGTGGCCGAGTGGGAGGACGATCCGCGCTCGTCGGATGGAAGCGTTGTGGACGAGCGCTGCTACCACGACCCCGATGAAGACAACGTACCGGTCTAGACGTAACCTAAAGCGCATTTCCTCCGCGTTCCAGGCCATGCCGAAGATGACGTTCAAGGACTTGGCGATTGCTTCGAGAATACCGGGCGTCAAGGTCAACCAATCGGTTAGCATAGCTGTCACTACCACTTTCGTGATTAACCACCGTAGGTCTTGGTTATAGCTCCTGAAGAAACGGAGCATTCCGTACAAGATGAGATACCAGGACGTGATAATTGAAGCGAAGTAGTATGAGCTGTAGTCCGTTCCCATCATATACGGCAAGATGGCACTTAAAAAGTTCAAGCGAAACAGAACCACCGCAACGCGCCTGAGAGAGAAGTTCTCCGTCTTCAATAGGTATAGGGTGTGACCGTACCCAGATAGATAGAAATATCCGGATATGAACAGCCGGATTATTTTATACACCCACAGCGTCTGGGACGCATAGTGGTAGTGATAGAGTAATATGAAGCCCTGCATCAACCCTTTGATCTCGTCGGAATGATTCCTCGACAGATACCCCGGGCCACGGTAGCCAGGAGGGTTCCATTTGAATTCATTAGCTAGCAAAGGTGGCTCACCAATTCGTCGATTCTTGCGTGATATGAAGATACTGGCAATTAGCCAAAGAAGAGAAATCTTGATGAAGTCATTCTGTTGATAGTGGCGCTCCATTTTGCCCATGTCGGACCCTCCATCGCAGAACCAGCAAAACACGAGGGTAGAAACGATGACATCGCCAGCTCTAACCAATTCAACTTGAAGTGAGGACTGGCGTTTCATTGAGAAGAAACAGATGGACCAGGATCGAAATATCGTCGTAGCTATCCATATCATCAAGGCCAGCACGTACAATAAGTTTCGAGGTTCACCAACGCAGCAGGTGCCCTTGAAGGATCGCTTCCGAGATTTTCCCGCGGCATTGCAGTGTGCATTGAGGATGATATCAAGCTTGTGCGCCGCTATACTATCTGAAACATGTAAGCCATCCTCTCTGAAGCCCTCTGGATCAGAAATCATTCGATTGTATACCCAGGGCACATGCGACAACTGATGCGGCGTGAGTTGTGCAAGGTAATCGTTCAATTCGTGGATTCGCTTCGGTGTGATAGTCTTTGATCGGCTGATAGATAGGTTTCTATATTCAGGGACTTGGACTGGCGCCAGAACAACTTGGTTTCCAGGGCTCTGGGAGTACCTCGAATCCGATATTGAAAGTCCCATGCTGTCGTTGAAGCCGGATGATAGGTATGGTACGACATCGTCAACCCCGCGTTTGAATATATCTAGATAGTCATTTCCGCCGTATCGAGCAGCCCAGAGTCCGGGGGCCCCTAAGATAATGAGTCCGGTGGATAGCTTATACTTTTCCACTACCGCCCCTTTGGTAGGAAATGTAGGTCCCGCATGAAACTTTTGCAATGTGGTTTTTAATGCGGTAGAGTTTAGCCAAGGATCCCAAATGAATTCGACTTCAAAATCATCAGCCTTGAACGACAGGTCTTTATGTTTCTTGTTAAGGGTGAGTGTATCATTAACTTCGACTTTCGGCAGACGAGAGTCAAGCTTCTTCGCCATAGCAAAAAAGATCTGCCGAATGGTAGAGTCTCCCGCGAGAACGGTTTTGCGGCCACTCATACACTCAAGAATACCGTCTCTGGAATACTCAACCGTACGACAGCCCTTGGGCTCCCACTTTTTAATCCCATTCGAGCCAGAGGGCGCCCAATTTCCATCATGAAAAAGAGCCCGGCAGCGGAATTGGTCAGGTTGCTCTGCCAGACGATTAGAATTGAAAATATATGAGGCCAAGGTAATCTCAGTTGTTCAGGCTTGATGCTCGTACCAAGTAAGCGATCTCTATACATCCCAAGGAGCATGGTAACCGCTAGAGTAGACATGGTAAATGCGGTCAGGATGTACGTCCGAGTTGCTGCCCTACGAAATGGCGCCATTGAGAACTTCAATTTGTAGCAACTAGCGATCTAGCTGGCTATGGGTGATACGATCACAAGAAAACGGGGTTTTTAAGCATCCATCCAGAGATTGTCTTGTAAATAAGTGCGATAGCCCCGTGAATCTTCATCCGACCTAGATTTTCTGGCAGCTACAACCTACCTTACTTTTATGCAAGTACGTGACAGTGGCCTTGACTTCCACAATACGCCATTCTACGGAAATGTAGAAGGAGCTTCCAGCTAATCAGGCTTCCAACATATAGGCACCTAGATAGCTCTACCCTCTTACTATCTAGGACATAAGAGAGACCGTCACCTATTGGCTGCCTTGCAAGCAATATAAGTCGCTCATCTCGATTGTAGGGTTCTCTAATTGTCAAAACCAGTATTATGCTATATACTAAGTGGGCTTGTTCGAGGTACGGTATTAGTGAGTATACCTTCTGACATTCCCCTCTCCGACGAGATAGGGAGAGAATTTGTATCTTGGTAGTACTGGTAAGGGGGTGGCTAGTAGCCAAAGTGTGGCTGATAGTAGCCCCACAGCCACCAAATTCTGAACAAAATTCTCAATTGTTTCCAACCTCTTCAAATCATAATCTTCCTCTGGGTTGCTTCAGGTACCATCAAAATATTACCTACTAATCCGACTTCCCGGATGTTCTTTATTGGAGCAAGAAATACTAAACAAGCAAAGAAGATTTGTATAATCTGGTCCACTAAGGTAAAGTCATCTCGTGCTCGAAATCTATCATCGCCAACATAGCCAGCAATATCTAGTCAGAGAAATCTAGTATATAATTTCGTCTTTTGCCATCGCTCGGTCAGGCTCAATATTCCACGCCTGATCTTGAGCCGGATACCTCACTTGAGCGTACAAGACAAGAGAGACCTTTGCAACGATCTTTGAGTACGGGACTTCCTGGCGAATTAGCGTCGAAGCTCTCGTAATTTATCTGTTGCAACATGCCGAGTGCCCACGTTGATCTTAATTATGTTTTTGTGGTCGACTTTTTGGCACCGTTCTAGATGTTTCACTGTTGATTTTACGAACTTGAGTCGCTGATATTCATGTTGGTACAACATGTTCAATTAAATATACCAAAACCCAATCATGTCAGTCAGTACCTCTTATAGATATCCCGAAAGGATCTACAATCTAAGACCTATTGTCTACAGTAATCTGATAATTGTGTTCATAATACAAACGTCACTAACCACACATTAAACTCCTCCTCTTCAAGCATACCACTCGCCTCCGAGCCATCGGTTGAACAGGTCAAGAGAACCCTCAGGTTGGTTGAATGGAACCATGTGACCAGCCTGGTAAACGCGTGCAAAGGTGAAGTTGCCACTGCTCTTCACTTCTCCGTACTTGCTAGAGCCGGTCTCAAGGCCCTCCAGCTTGGCAGCGTTGAATCCCTTCTTGCCAGGCCATTCAAGTGCCTCCGACCAGGCCTTGTTGCCAAGCCAGTTGCAGATGTAGTCAGCATCACCAGCGTAGATAAGGACCGGGATCTCCTTGATGATGCCAGGGACAAGGCGGTGGAAAGGCTTTGACCAATCGCCCTGGAACAGGAAGTTCCTGTTGATATCCGTGTTGCAGCTCTCGTAGTTTTGAACCTCAGCACCGATTGCCTTGATAACCTTGTCCTGGTTCAAGTAGTTGCTAATCCAAGCGGTCTCGGTGTAGCACAGGTTTTCTTGGTCCTTGCACTTCTCGCGGATATCATACACGTTGTATCCAGTGCGTTGGTAAGGGCCAATCATCGCATTGTTGCAATAGATGGCGCTAGGGACACAAGACCAGACGCTCTCAGATTCGTAGCAGCTCGAGATAAGAGACTGGCAACGAGGAAGAGCGTTGTCCATTGACTGACACTCGCCCTCATCGAGCACTGCGTCATAGCCGCCCTCACCGCAAGCCATTGGGCGGTACTGAGAGTACTGCGTGTAGGGGTCCGTCAAGCCATTACCGATGGCAATGCTTTGCAGGTTGATGTTGCGGTTCTTGTGCGACAAGATCTCGGAGGCGAAGACCGGGATGTAATGACCAGCGTAGGACTCTCCGGCAATGTGGAATGGCTGCTCTGTGTATTCAGGGAAGTTGTGGAAGAATAGTGTCAAGAGAGCGTAAATGTCCTTGCTTGCAGCGACTGTGTTGTAGACGGGGTTGCTACTGTAGGAGTAGCCGGTGTTGACGGGTTGGTCGATGAAGATAACAGATGCGTTGTTATTCCACGAGTACTCGTTGTACTTGAGCGAACCGTCCTTCTGGACACTGGATGGACCCAGCTCCATGAAGAGTCCCATCATGGAAGAGCAGCCGGGGCCACCGTTCAGCCATAGTACGACGGGGTCGTTCTTAGGGTCATTTCGAGATTCAAAGAACCCTATAGGACGTTGTTAGCTGGTATACAAGTCAGAAGTCCGAATGATTTCACTCACAGTAGAACAGATGCTTGTCGTTAGCTTCGTCATCGAGGTATCCACTGTATTGCTTGACCTTATCTACACCGAGTTCGGATGGGTCAACCTTCTTCGCTCGGAGGTTGTAGGCTTCGAGAGAGCCGTCCACCTTTCGGTGCTTGACGCCGTCCGTCTCAACCCACATGCTTTGCACATCGGCGCCCTTGACGACGTGGTCCCATTCGGAGTCTGGGCGGCGTCGGTGAGCCTTGGGGTAGGAGATAAGGTT
The DNA here is from genome assembly GCA_000931505.1 of Hypoxylon sp. E7406B. Lineage (NCBI taxonomy): Eukaryota > Fungi > Ascomycota > Sordariomycetes > Xylariales > Hypoxylaceae > Hypoxylon > Hypoxylon sp. E7406B. The sequence continues at coordinate 405,058 of JYCQ01000019.1, read as the reverse complement.
GGAGGCCTTTTCGTAGAAGCCAGGGACGAGGAGACTCATTTCATCCCAGAGTCCCTTAGCAGCAGCGGGCATCTCTCCGAAGACATTGCTAATGTGGTCCAGGGGCTCCTTGATGGCATCGCCGATACCACTAAGCACCTTCTGTTCTTGTGCGAAGGCAGCCGTGCTGGCACCCAGCAGCAGGGCGGAGCTAGCTACTCTCATGATGGTAGCAGACGAGATTGGATCAACTGCCCGAGCTGACGATGACTATGGCGGTGATGATAAAAATGATGGATGGATTTGAAGATAGAAGAGATAGAGGAACAAAGAGAGACTCGATGTTGATGGTTCAAATAGGAAGACTAAGAGGGTGGATTGGGGGAGCTCCCAGCCTGGAGATAGGATGACTGCTGAAACGGGAAAGGGAGAACCCGACTGGCCACTGCCCAGCCAACCACTAGCATTCTGGTGCCTTGGTAAAGTTACCCCTTATCGCTTACATAGTAACTTCCCACTTGTTGGGTATGGGACAAGGACCCACAAATGCTAACCGGTGACCTGTCCGCCCTACTTGATGCAGATCCGATTACGCCAGCTCTGCTATCGGAGGTGCGTGTCGCGTGATAGATAGAGGGGCCTTCTAGTTACGATAAGCGTCATAGGTCCATCTCTTCCGCTCAGTACCATTCTTAGCGTGCCCAGCTATCCGACATGAAGGCGGTAAAGTCTCCCCCTTATCAACAATAACATAAAGAGGCGGAACTAGTGACTTAGGAGTCATATATTGTTTTATAGTTGGTAACAAAGAAATACGTATGTCAACATTGAAATTGTATATGCATAGATGAATTAAGTGGACTACTATTGAGCTGTTCCTGCATTTATGGCGACTGTGACCTGTAATGCATTAGGTACCTGGACAAGTACATGTATGTTACTAAGGAAGGCAGGTCCCTTTCTCCACGCGGCACGCGGAACTTTATTTATGTTGGAGAAGTTATGGTTATGGTTTAGTGAATTTTGAGCCAGGACGTGCATGTCACTTGGCGGCGTCAGACTTTGTGTGCACTCAGAAAAATTACGACAACAACATTTGGACAGCAGAACAATATGTCGCGCCAAATAAACCAACCTGGTATGTATAATGATAATATTTGAAATATATAGGTGTTTCCGATTTTTAGATATACTCTATTGTTCCCTGGATTGCTGCACACACATGCTAATATGTCGCAGTATGTAACTAGGCCCCTCAGTCCCTCTCTCCTGCGTCCCCCCGCGTTCCCACTGCCGATCTAGATTATATACAGCTGCAGAGAGCTTGCGTTTGGGCAGGGGAATACTAACAGACCTATAGTCTAATCAGATACGGCTTACAAATGTCTCACTTGTGCGCCTGAAGAAGGGCAAGAAGCGCTTCGAGATCGCATGCTATAAGAACAAAGTGCTAGAGTGGCGATCAGGCATCGAGACCGACCTTGACGAGGTCCTTCAAATTCCCAATGTCTTTCTCAATGTCTCGAAAGGACAAACAGCACCGTCCGCGGAGCTCGCAAAAGCTTTCGGAAAGGATAAACCCCTCAACGATATCATACTCGAAATTCTGAATAAGGGCGAGCTGCAAGTAGGAGAAAAAGAGCGCGCCGCCCAGCTGGATAGAGTACACAATGAAGTTATTAGTATCGTCGCAAGCAAGCTGGTGGATCCGCGCACAAAGAGAGTCTACACCACCGGCATGATCGAGAAGGCGTTAGATATGTTGAGCTCTCAGGCCCATCAACAAGGAGACAAGAAGAATACAGAGACAGGCAGCGGCGCGGGAACACCAGCGACAGGTGATGATGCGGAAGCGAAACCGAGAACGAAAGAGCACAACTGGACGGGTGTGGTCACTACGAAAAGCGCAAAGAGTCAAGCGTTAGAAGCCATGAAAGCTTTGATTGCGCACCAGCCTATCCCGGTTTCGAGAGCGCGGATGCGACTGAGAATTACATGCTCGACAAGTGTTCTGAGGCAGGCAGTGAAGGCACCGGCGGCCGCGAAAGGTGGTGATGCGGAGGGAGAGCAGAAGGCGCCTGGGACCGTGAAGGACAAGATTCTAAGCTACGTCGAGCAAGTGGAAACACAAGACGTCCTCGGGTCAGAGTGGGAGGTGGTCGGGTTCGTCGAGCCGGGCGCATTTAAGGGCCTATCCGATTTCGTGGGCAATGAAACAAAAGGCCAAGGGCGAGTTGAGGTGCTCGATATGGCGGTTACGCACGAAGATTAGACAACCCTGTTCCTGTACCTCACGTATCATGAGTTTGATGAATACACATGTATCTAGAATGACGGCAACATGGAACTGGTATACACCAGGCAATGGCATAGAGAAAAATTAGTATACAGCAAGCCTTAGGCCCAGCTGCAATTCATATCACACGTTCACGCCATATTCTGCACTTTCAAAAATGAAACGATCTAGAGTGTTGGTCACGATGATGTCTCTTTATTCTTTATAGAGTACATCCATGACTTGCCGAAACCGATGAGCAAGTCCCCAATTGCAAAGTAATTCAGTAGAAACGTTGATGCAGTAATTTCAGTCCAGCCTTCACGCCTGTCCATCCGCAATGAATGATCTGAACCAATGAAACCATGCCTCCACCACCAGATATTTTAACCACCCTTCTTCTTGGAGACACCGACAGTCCGGCCGCGACGACCAGTCGTCTTGGTGTGCTGACCACGGACACGGAGACCCCAGTAGTGTCGGAGACCACGGTGAGCGCGGATCTTCTTCAGACGCTCGAGATCTTCACGGAGCTTGGAGTCGACACCGTTCGCCAGGATCTGCGAGCTCTTGCCATCGGTGATGTCGCGCTGTCGGTTAAGGAACCAGGCGGGGATCTTGTACTGAGTGGGGTTCTGGAGGATGGTGACAATTCGCTCAAGCTCTTCGGAGGTGAGTTCACCGGCGCTGTAATGATTGTTTGTTAGTCCTCATCCCGCATCTGCTATCAGGAATGGCGCCCTATCCGTACCGCTTGTTTAGGTCGACATCGGCCTTCTTGCAGACCAAGTTGGAGTATCGTCGACCAACACCCTTGATTCGGGTCATGGCGTACATAACCTTCTCCTTTCCATCGACGTTCGTGTTGAGGAGACGCAAGATCTATTAGGGTCACAATTAGCTCAATACCAATTCATGGTGATCAAGTCGCCAGATCACGAAGGACTGAGACATTGATTGAAGCGCGACCGCGGGAAACAGGTCGAGCGAGGCGCATTAAAAAAGGGATTCACTTACGAACTGGAAGTTCGTCTTCTCTCCCGAGACGAGCGACATGATGGGCAACTGTGTTGTTGTGGTGTTGCCTTGATGTCGTTCGAATGTGTATCGCGAGGTTAGAGGAAAAAGAATCAGCTATCTGATTTTGATTTGTGTGAATTTGGGTGCAGGCGAAAAGCCTAGATTTGTGGGGTCGACGGAACGGAATTAGGGTACAGGCTTACAGGTGCGAGCCTGAAGTTTCCAGGTGGCCCCGGGCTGCCGAGTGCAGCCAGGTGGCCTCCACCTTTTGCGGATTTTCTAGGACCCGACCTGGATTGTGTGCACAGACCATGTACTCGGTCTAAGGGTTGAAGAAAAAAAATTCCATCACATCGTCAATTTTGAGGCTTCTTTATCCATTCAATTCTGTACAATCTTAGTCTACGTTGTTCTTGTGTTGCAACACAAGTAAAGATAAACTTCAAATCTGGGTAAGAATACTCGCAACGCTAGCACCGCCTCGTAAAAAGTACTTGATAAAAGCTCTAAGACCACCATGGATCCCGCCCATCTTTACGGTTGACGCTTTGAGCTCCGTCCTGCTTCGAAGCTGCAAGCGCAGTTCTTCCAATATTCCATGGAGACGATATCCTGACCAATACCTATTATATTCAACTATATATATGGCCGATGATGAACCATCTTACACAGTCTATGAGGATATCTCCAATGAGTTATCAATAACACTGAAAATTCTGAGGCCTTTATTATTCCTAAATCCCAATGAGGAAGACACCAAACCCAAGTGTTGTATGCAGTCCAATCGCGGTTTCGTCTTTTAAAATCCCTCTAATATGCATGTTCCCAAATTAATGTCCTCCGCCAAACGCCGATGAATGAGATCCCTCGAGGTATCATATTACATCCAAGCCGCCGTGACATGTCGAATTATCCGAACTCCTGGTACCACAAAATCCTCCTATTTACACAGCCGTTTAATTCTGGGACCCTTCTTGCGGGGTTTTTCGTTGTGACTGATGGACGAGGGKGCTGTTGATCTGAAGCGTCTCCATTGGATCAGTCAAATGGCCGTGGTCGACGCTGGCATGTCTCGAAGCACACGGGCTGATGTCGCTTATGCTGCTTCGACCACCCTGGCTTGACCTTCTTGTACTACTGAAGTTCCACTCGAAAGCACTTAATATCTTCTGGTGTTCGAGATTTTGCTGGCTGAATGGCTTGTTTAGATGGGCAAGTTCGTCACGCTCGTTTGACTTCTTAGGCTTGCTTGATTTGAAACCACCGGTGAAAGATCGTAGGATGCGGGATTGTGTCTTAGTCGGATCTTGGGTCTCATTATCGGTTGGTGTCGTAGAGCCAGTCGTCCGGTTGCCACCAGAACTAGTCGAAGACTGTTTCCTGCTGGAAGGGAATGTCCATCTACCTAATGCCATTATGATGAAGTGAGAGGTTTATTCGGCGAAGGCTTGATGGGTATGAAATTGGTGGGAGGTTTGTGGCTCGTCCGAGTTGTGATCGTCTCGATTTCAAGAGTACAACGGTGTTGAGACGATTATGGCCTCGAAGGGCAAAGAATACAGAGTTTCAGAATCGTCAACAGGAGATGGGCCTGTAGCAAGTGACAACCCGCCAGTTTGGTCATCCCTCTCCCTTATTAGTTCCTGAACCGGCTCCGAATGGCGCAACAGTGGTTTCAACAGTAGTTTGCAGCCACCACCTATCACATTATAATGGGTCTATATAGGCATATTTAGTAGGTATCGCGGGGTCGCCGGGGTCTAAGATCTCCCAATGCTGTGTAGTCCCATGCTCTCGCGACGTCATCCTACCGATGAAGAAAACCGCCGAGACCACCGCACACACTGGCGAATGAGCTAAGCAGTTTAAAGGCTTTTATAGGTCCATTTCCCCGTCTTGGAGGTCTGAAAATACAATGTCACGGACCGGCCTGGAATGCCCCGTGAGCCTTAACACCCTCATATCATTTCCACATTCAGTGCGTCAATAGTGCTAATGCGCTTGTCGCTTTGTCCTGCCCCAGAAAACCCCAAGTTTTGTGGCTATGGTTGTTCGCATTGTTCCTAGCGCCTGTGTGCTGACGGATACCGAAGGGCTCTGCTTTTGTTCGATGGTGGCAAAACTACGCGCAACCGAAGGGGGGGCCGGTCCGACTAGTTCCTAAGTGTCGGTATCTCCAGCGGTACTAGGAGCTGTAGTCGGTAGATATGTACATATAGTATCAGATACTCACATTCTGACTAATTTCTACTCCTTAATCGGACAACTAACATTCCATGTAGAGATCCTCTGGGCCACTAATTAATATCGGTATCGATTTGAAAGATACGATGGAAAGAATGGTTTGGCCTACTCAGGTGTCTTACATTCCCCTCAAGAAACACTAGTTACATCACACTGCAGTGGCTTACGGGTGGTTTGATGCGGATGCTCCTTGGTAGTTCATTGTCAATTATACGTAAAGTCTCATAACTTCTCTTTAGTGGAACGGAGATTTACGACCTCCCCATTATCATCAACCTCCATGACGCATAAGATGAACGTATCTTTAAGCGCACCAAGCCGATACTGGTGATTGACCTTTTGGTAGTCTTTACTCGCCGCCATAGCCGCGAAGTGCTCAACGGATGGATAATGCACGAATGCGATTTCATCCCACCCATCGCCCTGCGCTTGGCCTCCTGCTACTTTCCCAACGATCTTGACTCGCCCCCCGTGCCTAGAGCCTACCGTAGCTGAGAATTCTGCGCCATATTTCTTGTACTGTTCCTTCTTGCCGGGATTGAATGCAAGCAGATTCAACATTGAGACTGGATGCTTCCGCAACGGCATCGGCAGCGCAGCGATCCATTCGCTTAGCTCAGGGCTCACCTCCAGATTCTGCGACGTAGTTGACGGCTCAATAGCGTGCTGTTCTGGTGGGGCGACAGAGCCCGGGGGAGGGTGAAGTAGCTCTGCATTTAAAGCCTTATAGCTTGATAAGCCCTTGGAGGAGACACCGCAAGAGGCAGTCCAAACGGCATTAACGTCCGGCCGTACCTCCGGCGGGAGAGAATCGGTGTCTCCTAAGATCAAAAGAAGGTCCCATCGGTTGTTCCGGCCAAGAAGATGGCCGGCTGATATCCACGTAGGTAAGATCATCCACCGGATTACTCGCGCCTGGACGACGGGCTTGATGCCGTTGCGACGAAGATTACCCAAGAACACCGCTACGGGCACACCGTCCTTGAGGGAGATTAGGTGTAAGTGGCAGAGAACCATTTTATCGCATGTCGTCTCTTTCTATTCCTCGCATTCCAATTAGTCGTTTACGGTAGTTTCTACGAACAATATGAATGTAGCTTTGATTAGGACTATATCGATGGCAGCTGGAGGCGATGGGAAATGTTGGATATGCCGAGGTTGTCCAAAAGAGGGTACAAATCTCGACCCCACTTCAGGCGGTTACCACTATTTGTAACCGAGCATCTTCGAAGTTCTCGTCTCAATTGATGTCCCACTCTATGGGAATAGCGCATAAGCCTCTCTATAGAAGAGACTCTCTTAGAGACACAACATGGAAGTTAATGAAACCCGCCTAACTCGAATGCAAGCTTTGGAACTCCTCCGTTTTAGGTCAGACGTCGGAATTGGAAATCGACAGGGATTCGTATTCTCTCACTAAAGCCACCGAACATGCAGCGGCATCGAATACGGTGGGTGGGGTCTTGAAGTCTTCCATTTTCCCCTATTCATCTAGGAATATCCGATACCTAATGACTCTGTTGCTCTCATCCTATCCCGTAGGAAAGCCCGCCATCTTGCGCGATCCCTTTACCTAGATCCACCAGCGTACACCGCTCTCTTCCAAGAACAGCCAGACGCGTTAGCTTGAGAGCCTCTAAACTCATAAATAAAAAATATACATGAACGTCTGCTGTGGGTATCTAATACAAGGAACAAGCGAATGTTCCTGCGAGACTTGCTCGCCTAACATATAGCAACTGGCCATGTTGTTCTGGCCTATACAATGACATTAACCTGTTCTTGCTTCTGCTTCACGATGGAGACGTCCCCATTTACGACGGTGACCTGCTCAAAAGACGTGAAGGACTGAGAGGCTAGGTTGGCAAAAGCATTGCCGTTTGACTGGTAAAAGCCGCAGTCCTGGAGGAATGTGTCGGTGCTCTCGACGAACAAGTTGTTCTGGTTCGGAAGAATAATGGCAGCAGGATCAGCGAAGACGAGGTCGATAGACGGCGCTTGAGCACCAATTGGCAAGATCATGCTCTGCCCGTTCTGTTTGCCAAACGGCGCCTTTGGGTCTGCAGCCACAATGGCGGGCTTGGCAGTGGGCTGGCTGACGGCAGTCGCTTGTGCGACGCCTGCGAGGTCGACGGTCTGGGACGCGCCGATAGTCATCGTCTGAGCATCCGAGACCATAACCATAACTTGGTTCTCAGGCTTGCCATTGTCGACAAGCAGCTGGTTCACCATGTACCGTTTCTGGTTGCCCTTATCGGCTCGAGCATCAACCAATGTCGCTACTGTCACGATCACGGTATTCTATTCTCCGGTTAGATTAACCAAATGAGTAGAATTCGGCACCATAGACTTACAACTTGAGAAAACCGAGCCTTAAAATGGTTGACCCGAATATTATTCTTTACATCTTCCAGCTGAGTTATCAGGGCCACCTGGGCTTCCACGAGCTGAGCAAATTGCTGCTCAGCTAGCTGCTGTAGAGCATCCAGCTTCGCCTTGTTGTCCTCTACCACGATGATGTTTGTTTCTTGAACTATCTGCTCGATAGTAAGAGGAGCACGCCGAGACCTCCACTTCAATCCTCGCTGGGACGCGGGTGCAAGTGAGCTATCAGTCGGTGCTGGATGTATCATTGTCAGCTGGGGGAGACCTTCAAATAGGGGATGCAAGTCTTACCTGACGCAACGAGGGATGAGAGACCCATTAGGGCGGCACAAGCTTGTTTAAAATGCATGTTGAAATGTTGGCTTTCCAGAAGCAAGAATGAATGTATAAGAAAAGCCTCTCAAAGGACCGTGATGAAGTTTGCGATTATGTATAAAGAACGGAAGTCAAGACTGCCTCTTGGGCGTCGGAGAAAAAAAATGAAGAGAAAAAACGAAGCGGATGATCTACTAGAACACGATCATACGACTACTCATAAGGCGATCATGTTCTGCGCAAAGGAGATCATTCTCTATATATACATCTCACCTAGACGGCGATCTAACGACTGGGACTTTGGGTCATGATTCTCATGATCCCCTCTTCCCTTCGGATGGTCGACCATCCGGACAATCTTCAAAGCGCCAAGGGAGTTGACTTCTCCCATGTCCCAAACACTGCAGCTCGTAGCCTGATTCGTCCGACTTCAGGTGAGGCTCAAACTTTAAGGTGTTAGCCAAGCTGTCGGTCCAGGCTTGGCTCCTGAAGCTAAACTACTACGGGACTCAGGAACCTGGAGAAAGTGTCCCGTGCGGCGTATATCGAGATTTTTCTTAGCATTTAAATTCTCTTACCGCACCCCAGAATCTAGCATAGCCTCTTAAGAAATGTAGCGAATCATCTGAAGAACAATTCGGTGTTTGAGATGAGTAGCGATGACAGGTTTGTCCCAAGGTACCGGGGCTGCTGTTTATAGCCAATCATCAAGCAGCATTTTCCCCCTGTCACGGTAGAGGATCCCTGTTTGGCACATGGGGCTTGTGTTATTCGAGACCCAGACGAAACGTCACTCGTCTTGAAAGAACTTGTCAGGAGTTCATGCAGTGAGCCAAGACGGCAAATAGTAACCTCAAATCCTAAATGGTTTTTTAACAAAGTCAGATATCATGATCTGCTATCCTTTAGTGCGGTCTTGCCGACGATGCGAAATGAGTACCGGAATAGGTAGGGCGGATGGTGCCTTAGACCTACACAGCTTGTAACGCCGTACTCAGCGCAATGATAATGGCGTTAATAGGCACCAGGTTACTGGTATATTTAAGAGAAGAGTCATGATACGTGCTTAAACGCTGTTGTGACGTTGAATAGCACCTGTTCAATTTTATTTTTATCTGCTTTTCCGCCTTTCTGTTTACGTCTAGAGCGTATGGAGGTACACTATGTTCGAATGGACTGTATCTAAAGTCGTTTGAGACGCACTTCCCAGGACTAGGCGCCTTCTATGCCAGTCATCTAGGGGGAAGTCTTGACTCTGCGCATGTTAGTAGTTGAGCAGAGGTGGACCATCATAATGTCGCGGTGCTTATGAGCATGTCGATTTTCATCAGTCCTAATGAGCAAAACGGAAATCAAGCCTCTGCATTCCTTCATCCTTCGTCGTCAGAACGTAGTTCTCTTGCTCTTCAGGGGTCATCGCGTTCCACCTTCGGTCCCGTACCTTGTTTCGCCAGATATAGAACGCCTTAACGAAGTAGAGCAGCACAATGTTGAAAACCGTGATGCCCAACAAAATCCTGTTCCCGCGACGGTATAGCGGCTGGTCGTCGTCCCGATAGATGTTGCTAGAGATGATGTTGCCGCTCTGCACAAACATGTTGTACAACGCCGCGGAAACGGCCCTCGTTCGCACCGCATTACTGTTCTTCGCGTTCCACGCCACAAGGATGGCGTGACAATAAGGGTATGACAGCAACCCCGTCAACATTGCGTAACGAACCCACGGAGACGCGTTATCAGGTAGCAAGACCAACGCGAGGATCCACGGAAAGATCCAAATGTTAGAGCTTGACGAGACAATAGACCGCTCGTTGACGCGCCGCGAGATCCACGTGACGACTAGCAAATTGACGGCAAATAGGAATTGTGAAGGAATTGCAAGGAGGTTGGCTTCAAAGACCGAGAACCCAATCTGGCGCAGGATGTACGACAGGTAGTTAGCGGGCGGCGCCGGTGGAATATACGTCGTCAGGCCGACGATGTACAACGGCCACATTTCCCAGTCACGACAAGCTTTGAGTAGCAGCATAGGTCCGACAGCTTGTCGATTGTTCATATCGCCCTTGCTTGGATCGTCACGAAGGAGTCGATTGACCAATATGAATTCTTCGTGCTCGCTGAACCATCCATTCTTACCCCGAAACCAATGACGAGTCTGGGTTGGGCCTGGTGGCATGAGAACCCAAGAGAATATGCCAATGAGTGTCGTCAATAACCCCTCAATGAGAAAGAGCCACCTCCAGCCACCCCAGCCATTTATGCCTCGCATCTGGAGAATTCCCGCGGCAAGTAGAGAGCCGACGATGTTGACAGTGCTCAGCGCTGTCCAGAACCAGGCTAGACGAAGTGGGAGCTCCCGACTCTTGTAAAAGTACGTGAGCCAAAGAACGATGTCGGGGATGAAGCCACCCATTAGTAGGCCAAGCAGCGCCTTAATGGCGTAGAACCCAGCTCTGTTCTTCAGGAAGGCCTGAGACATAGCTGTGACCGACCACCCGAGCATAATCGTAGGGATCCAGACATCGGCTCCGAGCTTCTTACTTATCAACCCGCTGGGCAACTCCGCAGCAAGGAAACAAGCAAGGAATATTGTCTGGCCGTAGTTGTAATCATTTGTGTTCATGCCTACGAAGCAACCGATTAGCATCTTAAATGTTTGTGAAACGACCTCATACGAATAGGTGGCGGAAGTGGCTTACCGATCTCGGGCAACATATTGTCTGAAATCGCCCTGTTGATATTCCGCCGATGCATATCTAACGCGCAGAACATGACCCAAGCCCAGACCATAATTCGAGCATCAATCTTCCTCACCAAGCGCCGTTCCTCTTCCGCCGTCCACTTGTACTCTGGATCAAAGCGATGCCGGTTCTCATAGCGTGCCTTCTCGTACACGCCACGCCAGTGTTCGGCCACGGCCGGATCCGAGAATACATGATCACCTGTCGAGCCATAGTCTTCGACTTCTGGAGCTGTTTCTTTCGAGGGACGGCCAGAGTTCGCTATGGCTTTCAGGCTAGTGGTCTCCTTGGTCTCCTTGGCCTCCAAGTCCGGTTCGGAGACCTCGACTTTCTTTAGCTCGCTCATCGTCGATCCCGTGTATGCCAGTTTCCAATTTCATACAACCCGAGACGGATGGGAAGAAAATCAACAGCCAGTCCTATCCGATACTTATATCGTTAATTATCTCGCCAAGCCGCGCGGCGAATTGCACCGGTCCCTTTATATCCATGGCCGTGCGGGTCGTCTCGGTGTGGCAAGGTAATATATATGATCAACCTGTCCGCCGCAAGCAGACTCCGATGCGGTGCTTGACCGTTACCTCTGTGATCACGTCATGCGGACGGAAGGGTACTGGCTGCTGCGACCTTATCTATTGCACCATACCAGGGGTCGATTGTGCGAACAGCCTCCTGCAGCTGGGGGAACATCAATAAGCTTCCTTAACCCCTAGCGTTAAATCGAGTAGCTCGAAGATCTACATTCGTAATTTCTCGCATTGCGAGCACTATAGGTTGCGGATGGTTCATATTATTTATCGGTAATCATGTCGGCTCACAGTCTGTTTCAAGAAAGCACCAATAGACCGGCGCCGGCCCGAGTCTCTAGATTGGCGGAGCGGGTCTCTACCGCCAAACCCATCTAGGCCGTCAGGAGTAAAAGCACCGGAAGCAGAATGCACATAGACTGTACAGATGTCAGAGTTCAAGGAATCATGGCATAGGCCAGTGGAGACACTGACCAAGGCGCATTTCTAATTCTTCCATGCCATGTAAGATTAGGGGTAGATTCCGGAGGCTATGGAGACGAAGTATTTGACGAGAACAAGAGCAGATTATGTCCGGCTACCTAACCTAAGGCAAGCAAGTCTATGGGTATATGACCTGATCAGTGTAGTCATTATCAAGATATTGTATAGTCGCCATAGACATGGAAGTCTGCGGATGACTGGATCTTATCGTAAATATAGAACTCAGCCACCGTTAAAATCATTTTAAAACAATTCTTCGCATTCCCTTGCCCAAGTCCCAGGCAGAAACGATGCCATATACACGAAAAGATTCGGCTTGTCGCGCGCTTGCAAAGGCAGCATAATGCAATTGGCATACGCGATAGGCGCAATCAGCGTCCGCGCGAACGATACATCGCGACCTTCGGGAACTCAAGCGGCAGAGCCAAAACGGCCGTTTGCACGTGTGTGCCTTTATCCGCGCCCTTCGTATTTCTAACCTTACCGCCGATCTCGCGGAAATATTGGCCGAATTGCTTCTCATCTAAGCCCAGATCAAATCTAATCTTGCTGGTGTCGAAACTATAATTCGATAGGATCGCCGCGAGAGCACAGCAATAAGTGTTCACCAAGTCAACGTGGAATTTTCTCATCTCTCCATTGTTAGAGAATTTCCGCCTGATGTTCTCAACGACGGGCTCTGGCGCCGGCTGTAGGAGCTCCCTTAGTTTATCTCTAGGCGGGATTCGTTTCGTGCCTCTCTCCTTTCCTGGCTTGGTACCCTTCATGAATCTGATTAGGAAATCGAGATAGCGAAGAGTCCGTAGTCTGTGTACCGGATTCGGTCCTTCTGCAATAGTAACTAAACGGCTGGCAACAAAAGCACTCGGGATCGCCTTGTTGGCCCTTGTCTTAACCTGCTCTTGCCAGTCTTTGATAGGAATGGCGTTCAATATCTCGCCTCCGATAAGGGATTCATGTGTGTATACGTCTTGGATCTCTTGGGCATCGGGGTTGTATGGGGGCACTGGTTTTGCTGCATCGGCTTGCGCTTGGAGATCCTCCTTAGATGCCATTCCCATTGTGACATCGTTGATGGACTCCATCAGTGCTTGGGAAGCGGAGTTGAGTTTCTGCGGGTTTCCACCTGCGTCGGATATAGCCTTTTCTGGAGCAATGGCGTTTTCGGTAATTGCTGCGAGAGCCTTCTTGGCCTTCTTGGTACCAAACGCCTCACCAAGATTATTTCTCATTTCCATCATTGTCTATATAATGATTAGGTAACCCCCGACTAATAGGTGGAGAGGGAAGTCACTTACCTTGGAAGCTTGTCTCTCCGCTAGGTCTTCCTCGGGAGGCTTCTGTGCCCTGACTACGCCCCGGACAGTCATCTTCTTGGCTTCTATTACTTCGAACTGTCCTGTTTTAGGATCGAAGACTCCGATGTAATGCTTAAGATGGGACTCGCGACCACCAGAGCCATCTTCCTTAGCCGTATAGTCCAATTTGCTATGTGAGGATGAATGTAAGACGAGATTAGGTGTGTGAGAATCGGCTCTCCTGCTTCGCTTGGAGCTCGTAGGCTGTGGTTTCGTATATGCCTGGAACTTGACCGAATCGGGCAGGCATAGACCAGGTGCGGTTGCTACAGAAAAGGGTCAATAACAGATGGATGTCAATCGCTTCTTGAGATACGCCATACCTATCACCGGAGGACAAACCCCTGCCGTTCGGATAGAGGAAACTTTGACAACGTTGGATTGTGTTGGTTGAGATGGAGTCTGAATCGCTACCTTCTTCTTTGGTCGCGAGCCGCCATCCTCCCCACGCTTTCTCTTCTTTTCTTTATGTTCCGCCATGGTTTGTCTGCTTCTACCTAGCCGGACAGGAAGAACGGACTCCGAAAGAAAAAGTGTAGGTTAATTGTTGTGAATCCGAGAAAAAAATTCCGACTGCAGGGAGGTTTATGCAGAGAAAAAAAGAAATATCTGCCGCTTATCTGCCATTAATGCACGTTGATGGTAGATTAGGCAGGCGGTGAGTATACCCCACAGTACAAGGTCCGCGCTATTTGTACCCGAGTACCTGAAGACAGCGTAAAAGCAGCACGGGAGCTTGGAACAGCCTGCACACTGAGTAGTAAAATTCACTAATTCACTGACGGTGTCAATTCACAGCTCAATAATGCATAGGTATCTCACAAACATAGCTTCACAACTTAACGGATATTTAGATTGCAATCCAATGGTCTAGTACTGATTGGGTCTTCGTACCTAAGTCATGAGATCTTGGGTAGGAGGAGGGGTATGAGATCTAAAGACGTCATTGATATCTTCTCGAAAGAAGCTCTACACATCACTGTTTTATTACGAATAGAACGCAATTGTACGGGATCAACACTCGCAAATCTATTGACTAGCAAACGGATCCTATTTCTTGTGCAATGATCATGAACATTCCGGCAATTCTGCTTTCAGTTCTGCGATGCGTAAACACAACCGTTGGTTCACTCGACGGTGTTTTGACCAGCTATCCTCCTGTCCAGTCCATTGTCGTCATTCTGCCGATCCTCCATAGCTCCAGCCCCTTCGTATAATTCTTCCCTGATGCCGTGTGGCATCGCCTTAAACCGAGGGATAGTCAAGATAATCGAGTGTCAAGTGCTGAGCGCGCATACGTTGGTTGGGAAAGTTGATTGTCATGGCGTGCTATTGGTGGCCTGGCGGAGAGATGCTGAGATCGAGTGATATTGTGTGTTTACTTGCTATAGTAGGGGAGGTGCGAATTAGTATTTAAATTCATAAAACCAATAAGGAAGGCGCGCAAGTCAAACATACCTTCTGGCTCTCATCTTTCTCCTCTTACGCTTGAGGCGACGAACTCTCTTCTTTCTCCATTTAGCTCTCATCTTGGCGACGTCGACTATTTATGGTTGTTAGCGTTTGATGCACTTCTCAATGGGATTGTGGTGACGAAAGTGGGCGGTGGATGTATGGTGGGCTGTGATGACGATGGCGGGGAAGAAACCCGCGCCGGTCAACCACGAGAGCAGGAAAATTGAATGCGCTCAGGTAATGCGATAGCAGAAGGATTGATCAATTATTGTGATATAATATCGCAATACGGGAGCTGGGAATTGGATTGGACTTACAGGTTGCTGTCGATGGGTTGCTTTGATGATGAAGCTTGGAGAAAGGAAAGGAAATTCTGAAAGTGGCGTGAATTGATGAAGTACTGAAATAACGTTAGGGCTGTGACCGCCCGCGCGGCACTTTCTTCGGGTAAATACAGTAAAGCACAGGTCGCCCCACTGTGTGTTTGCGGCACGTTGCAGTTTGCATGCAAGCGCCTTCCATTTCTAGGTACCTGGGTACCTAACCCATGGATTTAGACGATCAACTGTTGCGGGCTTTTCGCATATGGAGTCGGCGACTTCCTCAGGATATTTGTTCCAAGTCTTGTTAGGTGGTGCACCTTCTCTCACCTGGATCTTACCTACCTCCTGACCTAAGTCCTACATGTGTTCAGATAGGTAGGTCCCTCTTGCCCTCAGAGTCTAGAATATCAGATCACAAAAGGCAAGGAAACAACTATCCTACCCTGTTGATGACTGGCTGCGTTGAATAATCCAACCCATTTGTTTTTAATCTCCCATCAATATTTGAGTAGATGTCAATATAAGTCTATTATCTCAGTTGTGAATACTGTTCACTCTACTCTTATACCCCATGCGTCAACTCTTCAATAATCGCAAGGACCATGGTTCACCCAATTGCGCAGATATCGTGTTGGGTTGATGGAGACCTGGCCGAAGAACGCGAACCTCCAGGTGAGACTTGAAAAACAGCCTTCATTTCCTCCCTCTGATGATGTCCTAACAGTCATATGTTATTGCATCCAGAAGGTTTTCATGTAAACAAGTCACTAGATGGGAAAGCTTGCCAGCACAACTCACAACTCTTCATCGATATACCACTATTTCCAGGACGATCAATCGCTATTGGGCGAGATCACCATGAGAAGTATGTCAGCGTCCTGTCGCCGTCCTTTTGTCTTCCTCGCTGAAGAGTTAATAGCGATATCTCTATAAACAACCCCTATGTCTCAAGGAAGCACTTGGTCATTTATTCCGTTGTCTATGACCTAGATGACATCCAAAATCAGACCCCTTTGATTTACGTCCGGGATTGTCAATCTCTGGCAGGCACCTATGTCGATGAAGTTTGCATTGGCAATAAGGATAAAGGTGTCTCGCCTGGATTCTATCTGAGTCGAGATGTTATAATTACCATTAAACCTCACTGGAGATTTCGTGTGTCCCTTTTAGATCAACGTGAGATAAAATCACCCTTGACTGCAATTCAACTCAGGGAATCTAGCGTAGGTTTGACCAAGCATACTCGGGTTTGGGAGGAACTAATCATAAACCACAGCTTTTCAACGACCGATACATTATCAGCAACCGAATACTAGGTACCGGGGCTTTCGCTTCAGTCCATCTAGCCGTTGATGCGAAAACGGGAAGACAACTTGCTTGCAAAGTTCATGACCTTGACCACATTGGTCGATTTTCACACTCGCAAAACCTAATACGACGCATTCTAGATGAGACTGATATACTTGGAAAATTGAGACATGTAGGCATTAGCCACTGTGCTTCATTTGGAAAAAGACTAACGAGGTCTCAAGCCCAACCTTCCAACATTTGTCTATGCATTTCGCTCCCGGCACACTCTTTACACATTTACCGAGCTTGCGACAGGGGGTGATCTCTTTTCAATGCGCCTTGCACGAGGCATCTTCACGGAGAGCGAATCCAGACTTGTCCTTTTACAGATCATCAACGCCATTTGTTATCTAGTATGTGGGATTAAAACCTATCTCCATCCTCTTTGGCCTGTTCCTAGAGTTGATCCCTCCGTGAGATAGCCTTTTAGGAGTCGCATCTTTCTAAGCATTCCTGGGTCCCCTAGATCATTCGCGTGATGAGGCAGTATCTAACTTGATTGTAGCACGAAGGCCAGATTGCCCATCGAGATTTGAAGCCAGAAAACGTATTGTTTGCCACGGGGCCACACGCAACGGGAAGAATAATCGTCGGCGACCTAGGTTTCGCAAGATCCACAGCGTCGGGTCGCATGGTTAGTAGAGTTGGTACTAACCAATATATGGCACCGTGAGTTGCTATTTTCTGCATGATAAATATTCGCTAACTGTCTGTCTAATAGTGAAATTGAGTACGGCCAAAGACATGATCTGGCCGTCGATATTTGGTCTCTCGGAATGATCACGGTGTTCCTTCTAGCACCAGACCACCACGTCGTTCCGAACAGATTCATAAAATTGAGCCAAGCGGCAATCGACGAATGGCTCGAAAGTGTGTTTGAAGACACATCCTACCAGGCTATCAGTAATAATTGCCAGGGGTTTATTCGATCGTGTCTAATGTATGAACCCGAACGTAGAATGGAGGCATCTGAAGCGAAACACCATCCTTGGTTTCAGCAACAACCAGATAGGAAACGATTCAAATTCCATATGAAAGAAAATACCGAGACATGGAAGCCCATTCATTTAATCGCGCCGCCCATTCAAGAGCTTCCGGACCTTGAAAACACAAGCGACACTACCAAATTGAAGCATCAAGAGGGTATCTCCCGCTTGTCAATTTCAGAAATCAAGTCTAGTAAGCGAAATCCTACGACTGAAGAGCATGACTCACAAGAGTCACCTTACTTTGCAGGGTCACAGTCAGTAGCATCCAAACGACCAAAGAAATTTTGAAATGGAGAGTATCCCTCATACTATGACACGATTCAACCTCATGTGTGCAAATTCGAATGAACAAGCTCTTTAGAAGCCGCACCGCTAAATCCTGACTGAGTTAGTTAGCACAGATGATTCTAGCTTGTTGAGTGTTGTATAAGAAGTCGTTCAATAAATGGTAAATGAGGTAGTATCGAGTCAAGTAACAACAGTTAATTATAACAATACTAGAATTCTTAGCACCCATACGATTTAATCATCACAGCTCAAAACAGTTCAGATGATTCAAAGCATACGGATTTACAATGGCTTTCAGTTTAAACTGCTTTATTGCTTTATATGTAACTTCTTTGTGTCTGGAAATACAACGATTCAGTTCTTATTCATTGTTATCATTAACGCTTTCAGAAAATGGCATTTAACATGCAAGCCCACGCCAATGGTCAACTTCCGAACATCGGGTCCTAACTTATGTCACTTTTAAAATTTTGGATCGCACGCAAAACGATGTCACCAGTTCAGCAGCAACGGGCTTCTAACGGAGCGGAAACCGAGCAAACCGAGCATGAAAAAGATGACACTAGGCAAATCAGAGACAGTCAAGAAAGCGGCCGAGAGACCCCAAAGAGCTCAAGTTACAAGTCTCGGAGCGAACCGGACGAGCCAGAGGAAAGAATACTACCCCGAGACGTCATTACCGGAAGGATACTGGTGGAAGATGGTGGATCTTGTCTGAGGTGTATTGAGAAGGGGCTTAGGTGCACTTTGAACTTTGTAGGAGTCGAAGGTGTGGCTAAATGCGCGGCGTGCAAAAGATCTGATGCTCAACATTGCATCCGACAACACGTGCCAGCAAAGAGAATTTCGTACGAAGGGCCACCTTGGAATAATCCGAACTACTTCGCGATTGGTGATGGACCTAGTCTGGAAGAAATGCAAGAGATACTTCTGGAGCACTTTCTGGGAGAGCAAAGGTATGTGAACGACACATACTTATACGAGGCAGAGCGCAAGCAGATGGCATTCCCTCCTTTTAACGGATGCGATTTACCTATGGAACAGCGCCCAAAAAAATGGAAGACGGCCGACTGGAAGAGCGTCTTGCCAATTTGGAAGAATAAAAGTCTTTACCCTCGATCTGGTATATTGAACAGAAGACGGAAGCGGCTCACTGCTAGGGACGTTGACAGTATGTCTCCCAGGACACAGCATACAGCATCAGTGACAGTGTCAGACTGTTCTCCAAGATCTACATGTAGTGAGGACACACTGCAGTACTTGCGCATGATTCGAAAGTATGAGCCGAGGGCGGTGCACTTGAAAGAACATATGAACGACGCTCTCGGAGAAACGTGGTAATTGGTGTCTCTCATACTTCGTCTCTCGTACAAACGTAGCAAGTTTGCTAGATATGATGAGGCTAGCCCACCCCGTATGGCCCGTATAAACCATGCCGCTAGTCTGGTATCACACAGGCAGGCGGTATGAGTCGAAAATGTAGAATTCAGGGCTTTGGGGGATTCGGAGCCCCTTCCGATAGACTAAGTCATATCAAGTCGGCGATATTTTCAAAATATCAAGTAAAGATGCAGTTAAGATATTTGATTCGGTGTGGTGGAAATGTTCATAATAAGGATCCCAACAAGGGTGAGGCTAACGTAATATAATATGCACGAGTATGCAGTCAGCAGTACTAGTTCCCAATTTCATAGAATAGTTGGCCTCAGCTGGGTTCTAGAATCATAATAAGGTATTCAATTCATACTGTCGGGATATCAATCACCTGGTGGGTTGTGTATCGCTTACATACCCTTTTGCTTCCCTCTTTTACGTCACACAACAATCAGCACCAATTCACCACGCATCACCCTATCGCTCGGATAGACCTTGTCATCCAACACATACACCAATAATCTTGGAAGGAACGTATATGTAAGTCTAGGTCATATCCCGAAGTGGAAAAGCCACGCCGTGTGCATACATGGGTCACGCTTTGCCAGGCCCTCAGTGTCTTGGTATAATGTTGACGATTGGAGATATGGGCCTGATAGGTCCGGCCGTATAAGGCCGTATATGCACTTGGGGACCGCAGCCTAATGTCAACCAAGGCGTAAACTGGTTTACTTTTGACATTTGCCAATAGAAGACTCCATTCCTGTTCTTAACGATTCATCGTAGTGCGCGTAAGGAGCGTAGTACATGCTCGATATATAAGATAATGATACGGCACGTAGATTTTAGGATTTGTCCTCCAGGCAGTCACCACGTATTCTTTGTTAATCGTAGCTTGATTTTGTCGCTTTAACATATTTCTAAGATCGTCAAACGGGGTTTTACGCATCATGGAGAGAGAGCTCGAAGCGCCGAACGGCATCAAGTGGACCCAGCCACTAGGTCTGTTTATAAACAACGAGTTTGTAAACTCCAGCGAGGAAAAAACAATTCCTACGATCAATCCAACGTAGGTGTCCTAGACCCCATGCCATACTGCTGCTAGCAGATATTTATACTATGTGACAGCACCGAAGAGGAGATATGTGCCCCGCAGGCTGCTACGGCGGACGATGTGGACAGGGCTGTCAAGGCCGCGCGTGCAGCCTTCAAACATCCTTCGTGGAAGAAGCTCACTGGCACCCAACGTGCGGTTTTCCTGAATAGGTTCGCGGACTTGATTGAGAAGTACGGTGATGTTATAGCCACCATCGATGCACTTGAMAACGGCAAGCCCTTCATGGTTGCCCGGGGATTCGAGGTCCCCTTTGCCGTTGACGCATTACGGTACTACGCCGGCTGGGCCGACAAGATAAGTGGCCAGACCATCGACTGTGGCCCAGAGAAAATGGCCTATACGATTAAGACGCCAGTCGGCGTCGTGGGCCAAATTATCCCCTGGAACTTGAACACTTCTTTCGTTGGCATGAAGCTAGGACCCGCCCTAGCCTGCGGTAACACTGTCGTACTGAAAACATCGGAGTTATGTCCGTTATCAGTGCTTTTCGTTGCCAAGCTAGTTAAGGAGGCTGGCTTCCCTCCAGGTGTCGTTAATATCATCAACGGCTACGGGCCAGAGGCGGGAGCCGCGCTAGCGTCGCACATAGACGTCGATAAGATTTCCTTCACGGGCAGCACTGCCACCGGGAAGGAGATCCTCAGGCTTGCCTCATCAAACTTGAAGAATGTTACCTTAGAGACGGGCGGCAAGAGCCCCGTTATCATCTTCGACGATGCCAACCTAGACAATGCGGCGTTGTGGACGCACAGCGGAGTCATGACCCTCTCGGGGCAAATGTGCAGTGCCAATTCAAGAATCTTCGTACAGGAGAAAATCTACGACGACTTCCTGGAAAAGTACAAAGCGCGAGTCTCTCAAATATCCGTCTTGGGCGACCCATTCGAGAAAACCACGTTCCAGGGCCCGCAGGTCTCGAGGGTCCAATACGAGAAGGTATTGGGGTATATCGAGAGCGCTAGGGAAGAGGGAGCCACAATCTATATGGGTGGCGAACCAGCTCCACAGGGAGGCAAGGGCTTTTACGTGCAGCCGACGGTGTTCACGAACGTGAAGCCGGGAATGAGGATATACCGTGAAGAGATTTTCGGTCCGTGTGTTGCCGTGATTCCCTTCAAGACGGAAGAGGAGGCCTTGGAGATGGCGAACGACACAACATACGGACTCTCCTCGGCCGTCTTCACGAATAGCGTGGGGAGGGCCCACCGCATCGCCAGCGAGTTCGACGCCGGTATGGTTTTTATCAATTTATCGAACGCGCCGGATTTCAGGGTCCCATTCGGAGGAACGAAGCAGTCGGGTATCGGTCGGGAGGGCGGTGAGGAGGGCCTACACTCGTATTACTATACCAAGTCTGTCTTCGTTAACATGACAGTCTAAACTACCACGAACGCAGAGCCTGGCCTCGTAACTACCAGATAGCTAGCTACCTAACCTACCTATATATTGTTAGCAAATACAATTTGTATTGGTGAAGGAAGCCTGTGGGTGCTAAATGGAGGTCGAACTTGTTTGCTCATGAAAATCTAAGCATTAAAAAGTCTGCTACAACTAGGCAGCCGCCGTTTCTTCAGACTGGCCAAGTGCCAGCCATCAATGTATCTAGAACTACTGAAAACTACTAAGTACCTATACTTCCTATAACGAATACGAATCCATGAGGATGAAGTTTTGGCTGAGACATTTATGACAACCTAGCTGTTTTTGTAGAAGCCTGCCTTAAGGACATATAAGTATTAGGTAGATGTACATAACGTAAACTAAAGTACCTATGTACATACTTCTGTAAACGCATGTGGCTGCCGCACGTCTTCCACAAGTAATACTTCGACAGCATAGACGTTGCACAAACTTGTCGTTACACTACGTCCCAGCTGACGGTGAGATCGGCGATATCATAACCATAATTCGCCCGGTTCCGAACCGTGGCGCACGCGAATAAGCCGCCTTTAATTTCGCAGTTGAATTATATCTCACAACTCCGTCACCGCCAGGCTTCCCTTGTCCAGTATTCCGGGATAGATGCTGGGACCCTCGTATTCACCTGCGCTTTATGACTGGCTCCCCACTATGGATGTTCTTGATAGGATACCCTAATCAGGGGATGTGCTTTCTGCCGAGTGTCGAACCATAAGGCGCTATGCTAGATTGTCTCAAGGAATGGCGTGAAGCGGTCCGCGGGTATCGTGCATAACTTACAGCGGTTCCCAGATATCCCATGCACTATCCAAATTGATGTCGAAATCGAAAAGATCGAAATTCAGCTATTTGAGAGACAGTAAGCATCAGAACAACGTCCGGTTTTCTATACTAACCTCGGGATAATTACTACCAAACGCTGGAAACTCTGGTTCACTAGATATAGCGGGTTGGCAACCAGTAATCTGCGAGTAGTAAGTATACCCACGTTTAAATTCAAAGTAACCTCGATATATCCAAATGTGACACCATTCACCGTCTTAAACCAAGGCTTATGTAAACATATGAAAATAACGAGACAATTACTCACGTCAATACGCCCTGGAGGATCCGAGGGCGTTGGACTTTCTTGACTTGGATGAGACATCCTCTGTCTCTCTATCTGCCTAGAATGTAAGTCGAAATATCTTCGTGCGCACGATGCTTTCGCTGTTTCACGAGTCTCCTTTCCGAGGTGTATTTTCAGCAACATTATCGCCGCATACATCGTAATGAAGCACCAAAGTTCGCTGTAGCAACATCGCAGGTGCATATCCTCTATGAATGGGATGCACTCTTCGAGAAGGTCGATCGTAGCTTGAGAATTAGCCATGATGACGCTGGTTGAGCCTGGCTATGCTGTTAGTCTTCTTTGGTAAACCACTTGATGATGCCGAGCGAGTCATATTTATTGCTGACTATAAAATTGTCGTTAAGAGATTCGTTTACTAACCTTTTGGTTGGAGCATAGTAATGCGAACAAGGTTTAATGAAGCTAATAAGAGGTCTTCTCGCAATGTTGCCAGACTCTGTAAGCCTAAACTGGCCAATCTGCTATGGAGAAGAAGAATATCTCTCGACGTGTGGTAACAGACAGTTTCCGAAAGCCAGTATTTGCCGTCCTTTATATGGAGATAAGGTCGGTGGAGAGCTAGAATGCATGTCTTCAGCTGGAACACCAAGAATGCGTTGACAAGTGCCGGGGTTCTGGGGTAGTTTTGGCTCATCACATCTCCCTCCGTGTCCCATGAAGGTATGACTTCAATTGCTTGCGTAATCTCATGGGTATATCGCAAGACATCATCGTAACAGAGATCTTTGGATAGCCTATTGCTGAATAAACGCTGAGATATCTCGAGACGCAATGACCAGCTACGAGAGCTTTGAACTTGGTAAGACGAAAACGTATAGTCGCTTGTCGGCTTTGACGCGGGGAGCTCTTTCGAGGTTTGGTTGAAGTCGTCATCGTCAAGATTTGTGGGAGGGACGACATCAGAGTCGATGTTATGAAGGAGCGTAGGGAGACCGTACTCAAAAGCGTTCTGGAGGTCCAACTCACGGAGGACAGCCCAGATGCGTCTCTTCATTTCCATCGCATAGGGTGTGTAGGTAGTTGGGGATGGATCACGATGCAAACCATCAATGATAGCATCCTGGACCAAAGAGCTGGTCTCTTTCCACCACCTTTTCTTACCGATCATGTTCGTCCTTTTGGCGAGGTAGACTAAACAGGAGATCTGGTAGTACACGAGCCTGCGATGCTTTGGACTTTGCTCCTTCAACCACTCTTCACATGCAAAAATCCATTGCTCAGGCATCTCTCTATATCCAATTGCTATCGACGTGACATCGGCGGAACCAGTAATAACAGAAGTAGATATAGAGATCATCGCTAACACAAGGGCTATCATGGCAGGGTGGCGGGTCCGTTGAGGTATCCAAAAATCGGCATACTCTCGTCTAAACGTAGGAATATGGACGATCCGATGAAGCTGCTCTACACCATCGAGATAGAACGAAACCAAGGCGTCTGTATCATGCTTGGGCGGTATTAAAGTCTCTAGAGCTGTATACGATTGGGTAGAGGTGATTTTATCCCTGTCACTCTTGACAGACTTATTTTTCGAAATAGAGACTCCCCAAGGCTTAAACCATTCATTGGCTGTTTCCTTGATGAATGGAAAGAGTATTGGGACCTATGTAAACGATTAGAAGGGCTAGTCAGGGGCATGTGTATGAAGAACATCTTACCTCTCGAAAGAACTGAAACAGAGCATGTCGGCTGTAGAACCCCTGCGGAGACCTGTCCTTTGGATCCAAAAGTTCTCCAGGAGCGCTGGTGTTTGGGTTCTGAACAAGCGTGTCCCCTGGGGACATTGCTGAGACTGGTTGATTATCGTCTACAAGGCGCGGGTTCTCCGTATCATGGTTGCCGTTGGCCAAAACTTCATCCTCCCGAACTCTCCCGTCTGGCGATAATGGCCGGCTAGAATCTACATGATCCGTTGCACGGGAGGCCCCTATGTCGCCTTCGCGCGTGAGGCCGACATTTGAGAGCAACGCCTTCAACTTAGCAACCTCGGCTTTCAGATCCTGAATCTGCTGCTCTTGCAGTTGCGCAGATGGGCTTGGCGCAGATGGCTGCTCTGCTACTGCCTCAAAAGAACATTGTGTTGGTCTTCCTGACCTTACGCATCGCTGGCAAGGTAGGTTCCGGTCGCAGGACAGCTGCATGAAGGTGTTAGCACAGGTACCTAGTCATTATCGCTGGAGATAAGTGATCGCATGCCTTCTTCTTCCTGCATTCTACACAGCTTAGTCTTGCGCGCCTTTTTCGGCTTTTTCTTTCGCTTATAGAATTCGATTGATTGGTATTGTCAGCCATCCCAGAGCTCGTCGCTAAAGACATGAAAGAACTAAGACAAAACCCATTGTCCTCTACTGATGAGATAATTGACAAAAGCCACCGGAGTTAAGCGGCAATCGCCGCCCGCCCATATTATTCGTTATTTTTCTTCATAAGAAACTCTCGGATTTAGACCCGTAGTTATCGGAATTGCTAAGCTTGAAAGCTTATAAGAGCCCCTATGATGACTCTAGATGCGTCAAGTAGGCGCCTTAATGGCATGCGCTGTTGCTTCTAAAGCCCGTAATAGGCAAAAAAAAAATTGCTATACAGAACGTGGATTTATGTAATATGGAAAGGCTCGTTAGGTTGTATTTCCGATAACTTTTGCATGTTTTCGGGTTCTAATAGGAAATTTTCATCACTGTTTTAACATCGCTGGTTCGCAAGCCATCTTACCCCCCACGCGAGGTCAGATGGCGGACTACGACTTCAATCTCTTACTAATAATTATCTCCTCACCCCAACGCGACTTTGCCGGCCATGTATTTCTATACGTTTAGAACCTCTTTCCAAACCTCCGAAGGCAGGCACGTCCGCCAACCTCGCCATCGCCGCATAGTCCCCATAGGGAGGCAGCTTTCTTAGCGACTGCCGGGGACGCAACGCGATGGATCCGAACCCGCAGTCGTACGTGCTCTCCGAGGACGAATCGCGGGCTATATTCGAGCGGGACATCCTCCCCGCTGAACTCGGCGCCCTCTCGGCTGCAGTCGAATCATCCACCTCTATCAATGGCGATAATAGTGCCGATCGATCCCCACTCGCAGTCCTGCTCGTCGGGCAAACAGGCGCCGGGAAAACTCGCACGGCGCCAGCCATCAAGGAGGCTATAATGCGCCTGCGCGGCGACAGCTGTTTCGTGCACTTTGTCGCCGACACGTACAAGACGTACCATCCAGCGTACCACACCCTCCTATCCACACGCCCAGCCCTAGCATCCCCAGCCACCAGTCCCGATGCGCGGCGCTGGCTTACCATGGCAGCCTCAGTCGCAGCGTCGCGTCGCGCCGACGTACTCCTCGAGTCTGCAGCGCGGCACCCGGGGGACTTCGCAGACCTCGTGCTGCTATTCCAGGCGCAGGGCTACCGCGTCGAGGTTGCCGTCCTAGCGGTGCCAGCGGCGCTCAGCCGCCTGGGGATTCTAACGCGATTCCACGAGAAGCTGCCAGAGGCGGGGCCGAGCGGCGGCCTGCCAATCCGACTCACGCCACGGAAGATCCACGATGAGTCATATGAGGGGCTTCTCGAGGCAGCCGCGTTTGTGGACGCCGGAGACGCGGTCGACCAGGTGGTAGTCGTGCGGCGAGACAATGTGGTGGCTTACGCGAACGAGCGCGTGGACGGCAGGTGGCGGCGGGGACCGGGTGTCGCTGATGCAGTGCGTGCGGAGCGGCGGCGACCTTTAACGCCTATTGAGAGGACGGCTACTGAGGCAAGTTTGCAGAGGCTGCGGGAGATGGATATACCTGGGCTCTCAAGCCAGTTGGAGGAGATTGAAGAGCTGCTAAAGCCGCTCTTGGTCGATTCGGACACCCTGGTATATGCGCCGTTGAAACCCCTTTCTCTGCCCAATTCGGCGCATGATGGGCAATTTAATAGCGAGGCGGGCCTTAGACTTGGAATAATGACATTATAACTTCAACATCAAATACATATCTCGCATGAATTACGTGACCTTACAGTGCTAATTCTGTTGGATATGGCTTCCATTCAAAGGKAAACTGGTGACTAAATATATGTACGTTTTGAGCTGGGGATATATGGATGTTATAAGCTCAGTATATAAACAATAAATAAGTCATAAAGCCATATGTAGAAGCTAGAGCATTGATGATAGCTCGAGTTACCCATAACAGCTTACTCCTACTTAAGTATTTTTAACAAGTCGATCTGCCCGGATACCACGTCCGATAAATGCGACGCATTTTCTAGTACATGTATCTAAATTCCGGATTTAGATCACCCAACTCCGTCTTCTCGTAGTTTGATAGGTCGACGTCTCGGACGGCCTTCTTCCTCTTCTGATTCTCGACGTATATCGATACGAGATACAGGGCCGACGCCAAGCCACTCAAGCAAGTAAATCCGAGACATATCGAATAGCCGTTCGAGAAATTAGGAGCGTCCTTGCTAAGGAAGGAGAAAGTCGCAATGATTCCACCAATGTTTCCGAACCCGATTTGCCAGGCCGTACCTATAGCTCGGCGATGGTGACCACCAAGATTCATGCTAAACCAGCAGACAGTGATAGGCAACACGCTGTAGGTACTCATCGTGACGAGACATAACATTGCGTATTGAACCGGAGTGTTGTTATGGACCGTGAGCAGCGTCGAGAAGGCTGCGATACCCAAGGCAAGTGGCACAAGGGCGAAAGCGGCGCGATGGCGTAACCAATCGGACAGCGCAGCCGTAAGGAGGGAGAAGCCAAAACTAGCTACCCAAGGAGGTACGCTATGCAGCTGTGTTTGGATTGCGTCGTAGTGATACGTCGAAATGATAGTTGGCGCAAAATACGCATATCCGTAAGCTGGAACGATCAGTCCAAAGTACATAAATCCTCCTAACCAGACACGGTGATCCTTCATCACGGTTGCAACATCGCGCAGGGTGATTTTCCGTTCTGCGGCGTTATGGCCTTGATCGGCTTGGAGTCGGGCCTTGATATAGGCTCGTTCTTCCTCAGTCAACCACTTAGCCTCCTCGGGGCTTCGCTAAGTTAGAATCACGTAACCCAAGTTTAAGATGGAAGAACCACTTACAATGATGGGAAGATGAAGTAGAAAATGATTGCAACTACGCATGTAAGGCATCCTTCAAGTATAAAAATCCMCCGCCAGCCATTGTAACCTCGAACACCCTCCACTGTTCAATTAGTCAGTTATGTTCTGGGGAATCCTTCCTGTACAAGGATCTCTGATTATATATATGACTTACTCTTTCCTATAGCAGATGCAAGGAGACCTCCGAAAGCACCGGCCAACGAAGTGGATGAGAAGAACAAGGAATAACGCTTCTGGGATTCGCTCCGCTTGTACCACATGCCTAATTGAAGACGGACGTTAATAGCTGTTTATGCATGGAGATAGCACATTATATGGGTGCCGATAGTGTCTGGGTAGACTACATACTGATGAGATAGAAACACCCTGAACTTAAGTTAGCTACATCTTTCAACATCAGCTTTCCACGGTGTAGTTAACTTACCTGGAAACATTCCGCTTTCAAATAGACCTAAGTTCTTGTGAGCCGGATTAACTCCTTCAAATCGGAATGCAGAGTTATACCTAGGAAGAACCGTGTGGCAAGGAGGCCAGAGTAGTTCTGAACAAGGCCCTGGCCTACAGACGCAATACCGAAGCCCAACATGCAAGTAGGAAGCCATACGCGAGGCGAGAACCTTTTCAAAAAGATATTGCTAGGAATCTCTGCAATAATGTACGGCACGAAGAACATGGTCAAAGCTGATGCCCCCGTGTATTAGTAACGCAGCCTTTTCAGGACCAAGCTTGCTTACCAGTATTGTACTCATTATCCTTGAGATGCAGATCCTCAACTAGGTGAAAAGACCTCGCATTGGCAATATTGACTCTGTCCAGGAAAGCGAGGAGATACAGGATGCAGAGGAATGGTATTAATTGCCAATCGATACGGGTTATGAGCTTCCGCTCTGTGGTATGGGGCGGGCACGGTACGTGAAGCTCATCGTATTCGATGTCCGTGGTGCCAGGATGGTAGGTATTGTTCCCGACAATTTCATCCCCTGGCTTTTCCGAATCGCTCGGAGCCGAATCTGCAAGTGAAGTTGAGTTAGTCATCGTCGCTGCGTGAGTATTGCATTATATTCTCGTAGCGTTCCCAGACTCCTGTATTAAGAACGCGGTGTAGTACGCGACGTTACTTGCAAGTCGGACAACGGAATTTAGGAGGTAGAAAATCGCGACGTACGAGAAACCTTGCCAATGTGCATCTTCAATCGAATTGATCAGGGCCAACCCAAACGCTACCAGGGAAAGTCTATAATAGACCAAATGATTCCGACTTCGAGGACAAACAAACCCAAGCTCACGAGAAAGGGCGGAGAATCTAGTTTTTAAGTAAAATTTTATGATGAGTCGCGCCGCTGACGGCGGCTGGCCTCGGTATATTCGGCCCTGAAGTTGGAGTCGACGATCTCCAACTCTTAGCAAGCCTCCGCTAATACGGTCTTGGCTTAAAACGCGCTTGGAGACTTGGAGGTTCAGGTTCAAAGACGACCCAACCCAGTATACTATGATACAAAACTATCATGTATGAATTCGTGTGACCAGCTTGAAAAGGAGTGCGTCGTCTTGAAGACGCGACCAAAAACTTTCAAAATTCGGAGCCGATGTCGCTCACCGAGATGAATCTATTCAGGCCAAACTGGAGCCGCTAGATGGTATTAGCTGAAATGCAGACCATTTTTTCGCGGGGGAAATTAAATATTGCGGAGAAGCGAAGGAGTTGGACCCTGGGCTAGAAGCCAACCAGTCGCCGCTTCTCTATTTATCTCCCCCCATCCTCATTGCTGACCGTTAGTTGGTTACTTATGTTGAACCCTTTTCGTCTGCTCGTTAATATTCCAGCCTCCCATTGTTTCCGATGACTTGATAGACGCACCGCCGTCATACACGGACCCAATTGGCTGGTTCACCTGACGACAGGTTCTCTTCAATACTAATTGGCCGCTCTCCCGATGCGTTTCAGATTTATTATTCCGTCTTGTTGGACAACAGGAACCGAAGTGCGGGAAGCCGTTCTAGGTCTCGGCCGACTCCAGCGCTCGGAGTTTACGGCGTTTGCCTCTAGAGTGCCATACCGACCAGACATCGTACCGCTATGACCAGGTACGAGCCTTAGCATATCGATACTCGAGGTGTGGGATCCAAGTTCTTCGAAGGCAAGATCCGGCTATTTGCATGCGTCATCTCACTCAAGTCTCACCAGATGAGCGGGATTTAGACGCAGTGGCACTGGTGACGGTCCCATTGACATCAGATTGCTAATGGTAATAAATAGGAGGTACATTGCCTCCCAGTGCCATGTGCTGGACCTTCAAGAGTGGAGATGCGTCGTACCTGACGGCGTCGAAGATTGAATGAAGTCATGTAAGCGGGTATGATTTGTCTCAGCTGTGGATAGTTAGCCTAAGTTCGCCATAGAGCCATCGGCATAGCCTTCTTGGCCGATAAAGAATTTCAGCTCGACGAAGAACTGCGGAAAGTATCATTTTCTATTGATATCTCTGAAGGAATTGGCCTGGTTAAATATTGACGAAGGGAGTGTCTTGTGAAGGGCGCATATATACCAGGTATGTAGATACGTCCCCTGTAATTATCTAATAATCGGTTCGCAGCATGGAGCCTCATAGCTTCGGCTTATAAGACATCATATTGTTGGTACGATTGTGAACTTGGAAAGTTTACGCCCCCTTCCAAGTTTACCCAACTTATTCATTGCATGTCTAGAACACGGATTACCCGTTTCTGCATTTAGTCGCGTGCCCAGCTTGTGCTTCCCCATCCGCAAATGGGGTCTTAGGATGTTCCAAGATGTAGCCCAGGTACATACCTCTCATACCTTCATTTTGATTGAGTGTGTAGCTCGACAAGTGAGACATCAATGTGGCTTAAGTCGATCACGCAATAAGCACCTTTAATGCAAGCGTCCGGCCATCGAGGTCTCGATCCGTTAGGACTAAAAGAATCGATTAACGTGCGATGAGAGATCGGACCCAGCAGGCCGGTTCGAGAAATAGACGAAACAGACAATAACTGTTTATGGCAGCATGGCTACATGTATGATGGGATGCTACCCCCACGGTGCGATGCGTGGCCTTGCGTGGTAAATGATCATGATCGTCATATCATGAACCCGAACCGTGAGTGCCTTGGTTAGTAGGTACTAAGGTATGTATCTGAAGAATGATATCATACAGGAGCGGGACGCAGAGACCTCGGTGACACTAACAAAACCCAAGAGCCATACAGAGTAGACGCAATAGCAGATCTAAGTTGCGTGATCAATCCATTGCCCCTCTAGGTCTAGCACATGAGCAGGAGGCTATGCGGCGCGCCAGGGCAGCTTCCCACTAATTACCTCATAGAGATAGACTGGCTTGGCTTGCGAGTTTTTAGTGCGGGCGGAGGAATTCATGGACCAATGATAACCCCCACGAGCGAGAGCTGCCCCTGCACATTATTTCGGGGACGCCTATACGGTGTACTACGCAGTGCTAGGTAGCACGTACCCGTAGCAGGAAACAGGCGTTGTGTGCGGCCATTGTATGCGCCTGTTGCCAGAGACGACCTTGCAATACATAGTAGTACCTTGTGTAGGTAATTAGGATAGGGATCCTTGGGCGTTGCGAGGCGAAAAAACTTACTACGTCGACGCAAAGACGTAAGAGGGTCCTGCCCTGCTCGGTCGGCCTTTTCCAGAATTTAGCTAAGGTCCATACATCTGCTAAGATGTATCTACCTACCTAATAGGTACATAGATAGGCGTGGCATCCCCAGCATTATCAGCTGGAAAGCAGCCACGACTGCAGCACGGCTTAGGTACATCTACTTTTAAACTCGCTTCCTCTCCGCGTCTTCTCATTCCTATTCTCTTTCAACTCTTGCGAGTGCTGGAATCCAACTCTATATTTCCTAACACCCAGTTACAAATTCGGTAATACAGCAGCGTTGTTATGTGTTATGTGTGCGACCGTTGAATCTTAGCGACTACTTAACCAAACTCAAGCCCACGCCGTTCCTTATTCGGCAACTTTTGCTGCTGCTTATCAGAGTCGTTAGCATTCGCCAGCCCCCGTGCCAGTCGTCAACATGAAGGCAGAATACTCGGACGAGCCGTCGATGAATTATGACGCCCACGATGGCCACGAAGCCTCGATTCCCCGGGGATGGTCCGCTTGGTTTGGAGGGCCCCGAGTCAGGATAGGTCCTCGCATCGCACCCCAGATAGCACCGATCAGCAACGAGATTCGGGACTCAGAAAGCGACCTCAGCAGCGATGCGATTCTCAATAAGCAGATCGAAGAAGAAGCTAATTGTGCGATTCAATACCGTACCTGTAGCTGGCAAAAGGTGCGCCCAATGCGACAAGCAATTCCGGACTGGAGTCAAGGACCTAGCATTATACTAACATTTTCCTACGATAGACAGCTGCATTGCTGTTCTCTGAGTACATTTGTTTGGTAGGTTGCAGTTAAGCCTTTTCCCGTCAACTAGCCGTAGTTGGATCTTCGAGGCCCCTACTTGGCTTTCCTCGTCAAGAAAATGTTGTCATCATCAGTATCTAAMAAGCCAATAGGCGATCATGAGCTTCCCGTGGTCCTACAGCGTCCTCGGGCTTGTTCCAGGGTAAGCTTTTTTAGTTCCTGGGCGATCTGCCTTGGTAAACCCTGATAAAAATTCGTTTACTGACATATGATTCAGGCTCATTCTTACAGTCGTTCAAGCTCTCATAGTCTTGTATACGTACGTTGTATAGGACTCCCTAATACTGAATCATGCTAATTGGTTCATTTTTAGTTCTATTGTACTGTGGGAATTCTGCCTACGGCATCCCGAAGTTAGGGATGTGTGTGACATTGGACAAATGTTATTCTGGGGTCAAAAATGGGCATGGTACTTCACTGCTGTCATGTTTATTTTGAACAATACCTTTATTCAGGCAAGTGAAAACTCACATTCGTCATTGGATCACTAAATCTAACCCCTTCCTCAGGGTCTCCATGTCCTCGTTGGAGCCAAATACCTCAACACAATGGTTGGCCCGAACGCTGGCGTCTCCTGTCAAACCGTCTCGTTCGGCGCCATCGTCTGCGTCATTTGCTGGCTATCGTCGCTGCCTCGGACTTTCAGTATGCTCTCAAAATTAGGGACCGCATCGGCAGCCTTCACTTTTATTTCAGTTATCCTGGCTACGATCTTTGCTGGTGTCCAAGATCATCCTGCAGGCTTCAATGCTGAACCGACTACCGACCCCACCACCGGCGCGGCCCTACCTTTCGGCAACCCGATTGTAACAGCCGTCCCGATCTTAGGAACTACGTTTGTCTCCGGCCTGGGAGCATTTCTTAACATCAGCTACACTTTCATCGGGCAGATTACGCTCCCTAGCTTCATAGCCGAGATGCGCGAGCCAAAGGACTTCCCAAAGGCGCTGTGGGCATGCACTATTCTCGAAATCCTAGTGTTCAGCATCGTCGGCGCAGTTACCTACGCATTCGTGGGCAACCAGTACATGACCTCGCCGGCTTTTGGATCCTTGATTCCTCTATATAAGAAGATCGCTTTCTCATTTATGATCCCGACAATTATCTTCTTAGGTGTCTTATATGCATCAGTGTCGGCTCGATTCATCTTCTTTCGAATTTTCCACACTTCGCGACACAAGAATGAACATACCGTTGTCGGCTGGGTATCGTGGGCTCTTATTTTGCGTATGGCCTTCCTAATTCGCTAGCATTCAAATATACGCTAACAAGTCATTTAGTTGCTACTTGGATTGTTGCTTTCGTTATTGCGAACTCAATTCCTTTCTTCAACTCCCGTGAGTTTACTGAACCCCTTTTCCTTTTGAGAAATATACCTTCTAACAAGTCTAGTTCTCGCCCTCATGTCTTCGTTATTCGATTCGTTTTTTGGGTTCATCTTCTGGGGCGTTGCTTATTTCCGCATGCGAAAAGCCGACGGCGCTGTTGCACTGCTCAGGGACCGGTCATTCCGCGGTTGGTTTGAGGGCATCCTGAACATTATCATTATCCTCACCGGGCTATTCTTCCTCTCGGCTGGTACCTATGCAAGTGTCCAGGGCATTTTGGATGAATTTGCATTGGGCACAGTTGGACGCGCATTCCAGTGCGCGAGCAATGGCATTTAGAATCATTTTCATGTACAACTTTTTTCTTGAAGAGCAGGAGATACCCATGGACGGAAATACGGAAGAGCATGGCGATAGAAATTGGAATATTGTCACATGCGCTGTACAATTGGAAAAGGTGCCGGATATACACTGATTGCTTGATAGAAGTTTAGATTGCTTTTGTCGCTCAGTTTGGTCGGCACAGTTGGAGAAGAAAAAGGGGTTGGCACATTTTATCACAGTATAGTAATGCAGGAGAGGAGAGGTGCATTTCAAGTGCCCTCTCCGGAATCTAGCATGAAGACTTGAGAAAAGCATCCATTAGATGCATATTACGACCGAGACTACTCTCTAGTCATGCTAACCACAGCTCCATCTTTCAAGCTTACACAAACTACACTATTACAACCAAGCTAACCTGCCCACAGGTATCCATCCTTGTCCGGCGCTACAAAATAGGTGTACATGGTTCGTTGAAAAGGAAACAAGGTGAGTTCTAGTTCAGGCCTCCGCCTCCTTTTTCTCTAGGAGGTAATTATATTAGACGCTACACAAGTAGTGCGTACGAAGGAGGCTGAGAGATAAGTTCAGTTCGTAGGTATATTTAGTCCTATTGCCGGTGTTTCAAACGTTATCCGTTGAAAATACCATGAGCCTTTTTTCCTCCCCCCCGGTTTTTTTATTTTTTTATTTTTTTTTAAAAAAACGTACTCCATTACCTACCTCCTAAGGCTTACCGAGGCTCGCCTCCGAGACGCTGTGTGCCCTAGGGAAGACGGGTGTTACGTTAGCATAGAATACCTACCCAACGGGTCGGTAATTCACGTGCCATGCCTATTTTAACCTTTGGAAATTTGCGTCTAGTAGATTATAAGGAGGTAGGTAGGTATCTCCATGATTGCTCTTGTATAATATGTAAAACACGATATAGTTAGCGCCCTTATATATTAAGTACGAGGGTAGTACCATGCAAACTTCACGATCCCTAGGTTTACTCTATTCACATGATCCAAGTATCGCTACCTCACTCTCCTGTCATTTAACACCGAGGCACTGATTGCTCATATCTAACGACGCAAATATGATGTGGCCAATGACTAATTGTCATAAGGCAATCCTACCAAATGATCAGCCAGAGATCCGGAACGAGAGAGCAGCGTGTTGGATAGAAAAGCCTTTATTATCTCTTCTCTACTTGTTCTCACCACATCATCCTCGTCCCGTGTTCTGTTCTGCTCTGTTCTGTTACCAAGCCAGATAACCCCTTAAGCTAAAAGAGCTTAGGAAAACACCTTCCTATCTGTCTTGTTCTTCATCCTAGCTCGTCTACAAGAAAGTGAGGTAGATACTAAGTCCTAGACAAGTCCACCCATACTTCCAATGAAGCAGATTTCCGCCACCAACAGCGCCAGCTACCCCAGCAGGTAGACGCTTAACAAACCTACCTCCTACCTAACCTGCCTTAAACATCAGCGAACAGCAACGACCGTCCTGATAACTCCACCCGCTCCCGCGTGGAAACGATATATAAAAGCGAAGAGAAAAAAATAAACGAATCCATCTACACGGCGCAAAGTAGCCTCCTTGTATTGAGCGATATAATAATCAGACGTCATCCCGGGCCTATGATACTTTTCAAAGCGGGCAAAAAAGAAGACGAAGTTCCAAAAAAGCAAAAGCCCCAAGCTCTCAGAAAGGGGGTTGTCCAGTTTCGAAGCCAAGGTCGTCAAAAGTCGAATTAAGAAAAAAAGAACAATTCCACATTACAACACGTGTAAAAAAGCCAAGCGACGTACAAACCCGACTTAGAGGGGAAGGGGTATCCATGAAGCGCATCTCTTCCTTTTTTTTTCCCCGCCAGAGCGGGTAATCACCAGCCCCCTTTTTTTCAAAGCAAAAAAAAGGTAATCCTTTCGAAAGCGTAAAACTTCATCAAACTTTGTGAGGCATCATTCCATCCGTCCATCAATCAAACCCGTTCGTTAATCCATATTCCATGACTTTTTGATTTCCCCCTTAGACACTAATAACCCTGACCATCAAAATTCCAAACGAAAACGAGTTATCCTGCCTGTCCAAGTTATCTGTTCAAGACTTCCTGCGCGTTTTGTGGAGGACAGAATGTGACTGATTCACTGCTCTGATCGTCATACCCCAGCAGAATGAGTCACGATCCCGACCTGAAGTCCTCTCTTCCTAGGTATTCGAGGGCTTCTCACTATGCGCCGTTTGAGTCGGTGGTGGGGAATTCGGCAATGGAATATCGTGCGGGGCTACTGCGGAATGGACTCGGGGTGTCGGAGCTACAATTTGGGTAGGGCCTGTAGCTGTAGATACACCCTTTTCGTCGATGCTGCCCATGGTATCAACACTCTTTCCTCCCGAAGTCAGAAAGCCTTGCCCTAGTTCTCTTGGAGGAGATTTGGAACGCTTAATATCCATATTCTCTTTAGCCTCCTGGTATTTATTTTTGATCCACTTGAGAGGACCTTTGGGTTCTTCCTTTTCCCTACTTCCGGCTTCACTTTCTGCTAGTGTTCCTGCTACGTCTGAAGCGTCGCCAGTCCAACTCTTGCGTGGCTTCTGCCCACTCCCGACGGACGATGTGCTCATCTCAGCATTACTATTGGTGCCCAAATTCTGAGGAGGCGTAACGGACAGGTCTTCCTTTCGTCGAGATATGCGCCAGCGACGCTTCTTGTCCTTTTCGGCAGGATCTGTAGGGGGGGCAGGCAGGCTCTCTTCGACTTGGTCTATGTCAGAACCTTCATTGAATGACGAATGAAGGGATTCCGGTGGCGAGGACTGTGGTTTGAGTGCGTGATGTTCGGAATCGGTTTGAGTAGTATTAGCAGACGGCACCTGTGACGCTCGTGGAGTCGGCTCCGAAGGAGTTTCCACAGAGGTGCCATTTTCCGAGCTAGTAGGCTCTAAGTAAGATTGTTTATGTTCTATCGGGTTTGGTGATTCGAGTGCCGGGGAAACCACCTCTGAATGGGGTAGTGATGCAGTGGAGCTTTGTGCGCTTGGATTAGTGCTACTTGGCAAGCGCTTCTTGCGTAGCTTGTTGGGCTGTCGCTTTTCACCGTCGGAACCTGGCGATCGTTGGAAGAGACTCTGGAGGTTCCTTTCCTTCAGGGGTGTCACGAAATCGCTAGGAGGGCCTAAAAGTCTCTCCTGGCTTCTAACAGCCGGCTGCGACCCCGCGGCCATCGGGGTTAGGTGTTGCGATGTCGCCGGAGATCGTTCAGAAGTAGCCGATGTCTCTTCAGCTACAGTTGGAGGAGCGGCTACGGTGGGCCCAGAGGGTGAAGGCGAAGCCGGGGCTACTGCGACGGTTGGCGAGCTTTGTCGAGACGGAAATCTTCCGGATGGAATATGAGGAGACTTCTTAGACGGAACTGTGTTGCTTCTAGCAAGTCCACTGTTTGGCGTTAGAGCAGGGCTACCAGGTGTAGATGCGCCGTTAGATTGAAGCGAATGCCGTGAGGAGGTAGAACGGTTCCTACGTATCTTTCCATCTCGACTAACGCTTTCAGCACCAGCACTCGCATTTGAAGCGGACCTTACTATGCCAGTGCTGCGGCTCGGAGTCGCGGGKGTCACGACCGTAGGCGGGCCCTTTTCAATTTCTTGTTTAGTCTTCTCATCCGTGGCGGTGCCTTGCATACCAATCAAGAAGTGATCCTGATTCTCGATCAGGAAAATAATAACACACTGGTTCAGCCGGTACTCTTCCGGCGCCATAGCGTGTTGTGGGTGCGAGAGCATCCCAGGCTGGAAAATGGCAGCCAGATTCTGGGCCGTCATGCGATTCTCGTCAGCCTTGGCGGCAAAGACTGCGAGCAAGTCGAGGATGTATAGAAGCAGTTGCCGATTAAGCGGAGGCAGTTCCTTGATAAGCTGCTGGTACTTCTCTATAGCCTCAGCTTCGTTGAAGTTGTCGACTAGTTGGGTCCCCTCAGTATCGCCGACAGCTTGTTTCGTATGCCCGCGCAAGGGATCTCGGAATCGTTCGTAGAGGTCTAGCGG
The DNA here is from genome assembly GCA_000931505.1 of Hypoxylon sp. E7406B. NCBI lineage: Eukaryota > Fungi > Ascomycota > Sordariomycetes > Xylariales > Hypoxylaceae > Hypoxylon > Hypoxylon sp. E7406B. The sequence goes on along the minus strand of JYCQ01000019.1, from coordinate 367,041 downwards.
CACGACGGGTTCAGGTAGGTCATTTAAATATCGTCGAAGAACGTTAGCAGCATCATGAACAGTATACCCATCCCAGACAAGACCTTTCCCATATCGATCAGGCGAGTCAAACTGAATCTTTAGTTCCTTGATGCGCTTCTCGGAGCCGCTCAGGCGAAATATTCCCTCTACGCCGGTGGCTGTGTGATTGTCAGCATCAGCTCAGGTCTGCCGCAAATTCGTCACCAACCTTTTTCCTTCAGGAAAACACCACATTTAGCCACTACAATAGGTACGTATCCATATATGTAGCTCTTGCCATTCTCATCGACAAGCGAAATAGCGACGTTGGCATAAGTAATGCTTTGCCGTAAGGGAACGCCGAATATACCCTTGGGTTGTGCGTCTGTTGGGTCACATATTAGCTATCGCCCTTTGTAATGTGGTCACGCTCGTAGTTCTATGTTCTTCTGGGCTTTCGGAATAGCACAGGAAACTTGCTAGACGCGAACAAGACGGTAGAAACCAGGTATTAGGAATAGCCATCGATTATTGTTGGATTCTCGGTGTATATCAACAGGAGGATACAATAACGTTTGTTGCGTCAATCGCGCTGGTGAAGGTATGGGGGACAAATAGGGCGTGGCTTGAGGGAAAAGGTTGGATGGAGCCTGATTGACAGGTCGGCGGAATGAAAGGTGGTGCAGCCCTTACCTTGAGACTCTTGATGCTTTGAGCGAGTTTGAAAGCTCTTCCACCACGACTTCAAGTCTCGTTTACTTGGCGGCGAGGCAGGATTAATAGCAGGAGGCGGCAGCTGTCGTGGCGGGCTCATTTGCCGATCTTGCTGCTGTGGCTTCGACGGGGTGATGGCGGACGTCATTGTGTCTATGACGCGCGGGCGACGGTGACCGCGACCGTCAGCAGGACTGGGTGGTGCGCCGTGATGATGGATGCGCGCGACGTTTTATTCTATCGTGGGAGTTGGCGGTAAGATATAAAAAGCTTTCGAGGTTCACAGTGTTGAGAAGCGTTCGGGCGACGTCGAGTGCGGGCGTGTTGTGTGGGCGTAGTGGGTAGGTAAGTGGATTGTTGATTGATTGTCGGCGATAGAGGACAGCTGACGGATGGGGAGTGTGTCGGGTCCAGGCTGAAATGTTTCAGGGCAAGCTCAACTGGGACCTAACAAATAATACGCCGACAATGTCTAAGTTCTGGCGATCGTTGTCTTTAGAATCGGTGTTATTAACGCGTTCGTGAGAGGCATCAGGTGTGTTGAAGACAAAGTGAGTGTGGTGGCCTCAATATTACAATAGGGTAGGATGTTAAGAAGAGGTAAAAGGGTATTGAATCCCGGGAATGGCTGCTGTAGAACGGTAGAACTGTAGAATGAGAGAGGCGGACCCTCCAAAACGTGCATTCCCAACCAAGACGTACTGCTACCTGCCTTCTACCTGCCTACCTTAGTTCCGGGGGGGCATTGCTCCTACCGCTGCAACCCTGTCAGCTGTGGCTGATGTACTGTGCAGTACAGTAAGTACCGTTTTTTCTTCACAGCACCACCTTCGCCGAACTACGTTTTGAATTTCACCAACCAGTCTTCAACTTCTACTGTATTACAGCTCGATGATCATACAAAATAACTTGCACCCTATACGAATTTATCTCTCTTTTCTTGTTGAAAAAAACCAGGGCAAATCATGAATATGTTAGTGGTTGGAATGTATCAAACTAAGCATTCCATGTGTCTCTATCTCAGTACCTAGACTCTCGGTAGACTCTCTCGACGATCACAATGGGTATTTTTACACAACCTCCACACTATACGAGCGTTCTTAATTCTCATACATACACAGATCTCATGTTTACCCGTTAGCTGCCTGCTTCCATTGTTTTGCTAACGGTTGAGAGTTCCGCTATTGCTTTTTGGATCTGTCTCCTTTTTACACTTGGCGTTCCCATATTCGATGGTGGTGCAAACTTACAGGGCTCGTATCTGTAAGTCATCCATAGAGATAGGCTCCAATACTAGATTAAACTAAGTTGGATGGAAAACTTTCTGGCCATACATGAGTCCAACATAGTGTTTAACTTACATTTTTGCATGCTAACGGTACGCCTTTCTCGAGGAGAACCGTTGGAACTACCTGAGTAATGTTGGGCGGTAACTTGAAGCTAGCATGGACTGTGTTGGAGACTGTGCTAAGCCTTTAGGTTATCTTCTCTCCCACTCATTGGACACCTACGTACCGCTTACATGAGGGTCTAGAGCCTGGCGCTCAGAACAAAGGGCCTGCAGGCGGTATCAAGGGGGATTTTGAAGCCTACAAAGCTGCACGCACACACACGCCTAGACTTTCTCGTATTGTTCCAAAACAGGGTTAACATTTTTTCTTTGAAACATGGTTCGAGCTGCATTTGAACCTTCAGTCTCTGCTTACGATAGCAGAAGCAAGCAGGCTCTCTCTCGCGCGTCTATTATTAGCCCTACACAGATACGTATAGCTACACAAATGACAAGGTCGTTGTTTGATAGCCGTACATCGCCCTCMCCTTGCTTGATCTCGCACCGCTMAAGCCACACAATGTGTTAGTTAAACATAGAGGTAACCAATGACAGCGCAACACTGCTTACGTACGTGCATAGGCAGGTAACTAGCTTTCCCTAACCGTTGCTACCATATTCATTATGCCGGGGAGTTATCATGCTGTCAGCGTCATATGCTACCATTTCCAAGTTTTTGATAGGATATTCGAATGGGGGTCTCCCAAAGGAGAGACAATCCACCCCAAGCCCGCTGAGCCATTCCGGTGAGGTATCGTCTCTGCTGTATTAACCAGTACGGGCAGGGCTAGGAGAGGGGGCGGGTCGACGTACATAGATCCTCGCCGTTTCTGAAGCCCCAAGTTGCCCCAAAGATCCAGAAATGACGTCGACCCCTACCAAGCCCTCCCGCTTTCCCACGGGTGGCTCTGTGGCACCGCTGGAAGACAGCTCCATCGACTTTGGTCGAATCCGGATGTTGCTTGGCAAGTTTACTTTCGTGTTGGCGTCACAACGCAGCTCTTTTAATGCTTGCCTGCGCACATGCGATGTTGACAGAGATAGGTCCTGAGGTCTGCAGCGTACTATTATTAAGGTATTTTTGAGCCCCGCCACCGATCAGCTTAGACACTACCTCATTGGCCTTTTTTTTACGTAGATCCTAAATTTAGTAGAGTTCTCTACTGCTTGTACTAAGGTATCTAAGGTTATGCGCTATCACCAAATATGCAAGGTCGCGCAACTCTCAGCGCCCGTCATAAACTGACCACGGCGCAGATCGTCGTCTTAATGAAGGTTACTATTACGTAGATGAGCATGGTTAGAAGTCATGGCAAATTCTGAACCCGTACAGGGTGACTTTGATTTTCATTAGCCTTCCGCGTGGGTTAATGAAGCTGGATGGCTCACATCTCTGTAGTAGTAGTATTGTTGTTCATTAAGAGATAGTACCTTAGGTACACAACAATGTCATTGTTTTACGGCTTTTCAAGGCAGCGGCGCGTCACAGAGGAGACAAAGGGAAATAGAAAGGGAAAAGGGCAGGGGGCCAATCACATCTTGCAACCAAAGAAGAAAAGATGAGCAAGGACTTGAGGGCATTGTATCTGAACTAATCTAGAACTACACAATATTTAAGCCGACCTAACTCGCCTACCTGACAGGTAGTTACTAGTTAAGCGTCCATCACAACGGATGGATCGACACTGTAGTTCAGGGACTAGTTCTCAACGAAGATCATCTTCTCAGTAGGTATTCTCGAGCCATTGTCATACAAAGTCGATGTGTTTGTGACAGATAACTTCCGTACATAACGCACCGAAGACTAACTTGCGCCACAACTTCAGCCCTATCGTTAATCTACCTACCTCATTTTAACATCTCCCGATATGTCACTACGATCCTCAAAACAGTCAAGAAGCATGTGGATGGGATGATTACAATATCAGGATTGGGACGCAAGTGATCTATCTCTTAATCAAACTCGATCTAGTTATTGAATGGAAAGAAGCCAAAGCTTTATCAATTTCCCAGCTATTCATACGGTGACAAGAAGGCAAGAATACCATATACATTGTAGTTACACGGGCCGTGACGGTCCAGTCCATATGCAACCAGCCCGAATTTAGCTCTAGCAAAACCGAAAGATCTACCGTGACACCGACCGAAGAGACGAAGTAAGATGCAACTGATCCTTTCCCTAACCACGGACTATCCCATGTTCTTCCAAAGGGGTATTCGGTCATTGCGCAAAGGAAAATGCTAAACATGTCCGGGGAAACCTATACCGCCCGTGTATAGGTTGAACAACCAGAATCACACGGTCGTGGTGCCGTTTGTCCCCCGCCCTACGCCAGACTTTGCGACTGAGAATATTCTGTGCAGATACGCCAACTCACATGGAGGACCAAATGATTTGCCCCGTTCCAATTGGCATACGCCGGCAGACCCTAAGAATATCGTCATGCAAAAAGAAAAAGAAAAGGTCGATTCGACCACAATGGCAGAAACAATACTGAATGCCTATACGTATAATGAGACTGAAATCAGGTCGCCGTCCAGAACGCCAGATGATGAACCCAGCCGAGAATGATGAGACCAACCAGCGCCAAGCATGGCTTGGATTAGTCTTAATGAACAAATTATGAAGGCCGCGGGGCATGAATAGTTATAGTGCAGTTTTTAACGTGTCGTCATACGTCGTGAGAAATGGTACCCTTTCGTGTCATGAAGAACCTGTGGGAGTGCTCCGTGGGGCGACTTCGCCGCTACGTTTCCTAGGCAGATTTTGCTGAGCTTTCGAGGCATTGGCAATCATTTGCAATTTCTTTCGAAGGGCCGTAAGTCTACCATTGATCATTTGGATCACTAATGCAAGTTAGTCATTTGCACTGAAGTTCATACGCGAGAGAGACATACTTTTATTAACAGCTTGTTGATCGTCCGGGTTGATTTCGGATGCGCCTTCTCGAATTACATCACGTTCAGCCCTCGAAGAACCGGAGAGTCTGCGCTTGGATAAATCCTCGTCGTTGTCTAGCACGGCTTCGAGCATGCGGATGGCGGTCACATACGAGATTTCGCACCCGGGTAAGTCCTCGTTGGCGATCTCGTTAATCGCAGCGGTACGGCTCATCTCGAGAGCTCTTTCATACATCAACTTCTCAGCGCTAAGACCCGCTGTCAACACAATGCCCTCGGTACTAGAGGCACCTGTCGAGGCGCTTTCTAGTTGGTTGTTGGCAGGGTGGCTTGGGTGATCCTCGGGAAGCTGTCTCTGGGCCTCAAGCAGCTTGAGTCGTACCACCTCGGCCTTTTCCAATGTCTCATTGAACCGTCTACGAATCCATTGAACGGCAGAGTTGACCCTCGATATCAAGTGCTGTAAACTTGTTGCATCGCGGTTGATGACGTGCTGTGCGGAATTAGAGTCAATACGGTTCTTGCGTGTCCACCAGATATTTGCGATATCCATGGACTTAGCGAGAAGCGAAAGAGCTTTCACATAGAGAACGAGGGCTTCTTCAGAGAGTGCTACAACTGCTTCCACAGTCAGGCCGTCGTCCTCTTCAGATGCCATTTTATCGACGGGCATTCCGCCAAGCCCATGCTCCATCGAAGGCGCTATTGGTACTAGTTGCTTATACTTGACTTCAGCAAAGCCCCAGACGACGTCGCTACGTGTGGCATAGTCTTCGATACACTGAGCAACACGCGAGTCTTCATCGACCGGGCCGCCTTGACGCCCATCGGTGATCATACCAGCGGGAGTAGCGGGGGKAGGATATGCCGGGAATGCGTTGTAGGGGTGTGGAGGGGACGCTCCTTTACCGAGCAAATGTGTTGGATACTTGAAGCCGAAAAATCTTAAGCTCGCATCTGAAATCGCGTTGTAGATAGCGGATGTTGTAGAGCTAGGACTCCCAGATACGTTCCCATTCCTATCATAAGAGCCTCGCCGATAATGATCGGGCCGCTGCCTGCCTTGTGCAATTTGAAGCGCATTGGAGGGTTGCGCGGGAATTGCACCCGTTGTCGACGTTGGCACGCCCTGTTGGGTAGCACGACGAATGATTTGTCCCGTCCTAGGAGACGAAGCTTGCGCCTGTGCTCCTTTAGCGGCCAACTCATCAGCGAATGCATTCACCTCCACGTGTTTCTTTTCTACCACAACGTAATCTCGCTCAAAAGCGATTTCTTGGGCGGCTCTCTCTCGTTCATCCGCCGCAGCACGCTCCAACCTCCCCTTACCCTTCCCAACTTCGTCATGTGGTGGGGATTGGCCGTGCATATATCTGTTGGCTGAAGCATTAGAAAACCCCCGTTTCCGGCGCTCTTCAGCAAAGCCCGGTCGAGTAGGCGCCGATGTGGAAGGTACCGGCTGAGGTCGCCGAATCCCAAGACCAGGAGCGATTTCATCTCTTGGAGATTGATTTGTACGCGAGGCACCTTGAGCTTGTGGATCTTGATTCCTAAACTCAGTTGGTGAGGCTAGAGGTGAAGATTTCAGCGGTCTCTCGCGAGACGAGGGGGAACCAGCATCCTGACGTATCGTGTCTAAGTCTGTGCCATAACGGCGATGGGACGGCATGCGCCGTGGGACCTGATCGAGATCGTCGGTCCTGGAGACAGCACGCACTTCTTTAGATAGCTGTCTCCGGATTTGAGGTACATCGTCCTCAACCAAGCCAGGTATCTCGTCTGCAATAACGCGATGACTGAAGAAATCTTCGAAACTGAGCCTCTCGACAGGATTGCGCTTCAGAAGCGCACGAATCAAGGCCTTGAGGTCTGAGCTAACTTGGCAGTCCCTCGAGAACTTTATTTGGGCATCGGAACTCTCAATTTTCCTCAGAAGCTCGACGTGATTACTAGCTCGGAACGGCGGTCTACCGGAAATCATCTCGTACGCGACAGTTCCAACAGACCACAAATCTGCTTTAGCATCGTATCGCTCATAGCGGAGGATTTCAGGCGCCATGTAGAGGGGCGATCCACACAGCGTCTCGGCTAGAGATGTTGATGGCAAGACGCGGGCGAAGCCAAAGTCTGCCAGCTTTAACATCGGCAACGATTGCAGTCCGACAGCTGGTATTAATGAATCTTGGCTAGCACTGAGGATTGGGCGACTATCCTTATTAGACTCCCTGTATTGAATGGACGGAAGCAACAATAGATTCTGTGGCTTAATATCTCGATGCACGAAATTTCCTTGTCGTAGAAACTGCAAAGCGCTGGCGAGCTGCTTGAGGAAATGTCGGATGACAACTTCGTGGAGGCCAGCCCCTGGAACACTGGGGKATTTTCGCGCCATATCGCAGGTGGCAGGGTGTGTGACGAGCTTATCCCTCTTCTTTATAAATAGTGATAGATCTCCCAGCTCACAGTATTCCATCATGAGGTTGATGTGGGTCGAGGACTCGATGCAGTCATGAAGGGCGACGATGTGCGGATGTCGGAGCTTCTTGAGGATCTTAATTTCGCTATAGAGGTTATCCTTCAGTTTCTTATTTAACCGTCCAAGCTCGACAGACTTGATAGCTACCAAGGCACCGGATACCTGTATCGTCTCCATTAGCCAAGCTGCGACCTTTCGATATGAGTCATGATAAAGCAAAGTGCTATGCGATTCGCACTACTCTGGGTAGAGAGTAGGAACCAAAAAGAGCTTGAAGCTGTCTTCTTGCCGAATACACAAAGCACCAAAGCGATATATTATAATAGGGAATAGATATGCATTGGGGTTCTAGGAGATGCGAACCTTGTGCTTGCCCATGTATACTTGGGCAAAGCTACCTTTACCTATCTCGGAACCAATAATGAACTGACCAACGACATCATCGGTAGCCCTTCCACGACGAGAGGACAAGCCCGAAGGCGCTCGAGGATCAGCCATGACTTCCTGTGTGGATTGACTTATGACAGGAAGCTTGGTTAATGCAGCCCGGGGGCTTATAAGGGAGTCGGGATGAAGTCGGTAACTCGAGTAATCGTCATGTACACATTCAGGTTGGGTGTGGATGAAGAAGAGGCGGTTGGTCGATGGAAAAGGGGGTAAAGATGCACAAGGCAGCAGGCGTGAGTGAGGTCGAAGAGGAAGCCAGTCAGAGAGTTCGCGTGTCTCTGGATCAAGGCTTGGGTTGGGACCTGGACGTCAAAGTGGATGTAAATGATGTACTCCGTAGAGGCAGGGTATCCGATAGGTCGGCGGGCGGAGAATCGAGGTCCTGGGACAGGAACCTTGAAAGGCGGGGATGACTGTGTGTCACCTCGAATGACAATAGGTATACAGGAAGATGTAGGCCGCAAGGGTACGGCGACGGAGATCTCGTGTCTCTCGAACGACCAGACCGCTACTAGTTTCCCAGTTGAAGAGGGAATCAGAGGCAACGGTTGAACGTGAATGGAAAGGCAGAAAACGACGTAAGTCTACCAGACTAGGTGCAAATATGTACATACGAGACCAGAGATTGGTCTGATAGGTATGTAGGCTGTAGCTGTATGTAGGTACCTTGTGTGCTGGACAGGGGATGTGCAAGAAGGCAGTCAATGATATCCTCAAGCGGCAGCTACCTAGAGCTGCAAGTCGAGCACAGAAATAGGTGATGTAGCTTGCCTAAGCTAGCTTGAAAGTTGGTGTGGTTGGGTTGGCCGATTATCAAGTGAATGACTCGGTCTACACTATGTACTCCAAGCTCTCTTTCCTCTGTCTCTCCTCTGTGACTCTTGTCTCTGCGAACAGGGGTGTTGGGGGGGTGATGGCGATATTCAATAGTACAGGCTGTGTACAACGTATTTAGGATGACTGTCAGAACGTAAAATACCTGTTGGGGGTATTGGATGGGTGTAGGTGAACTTAATGAGAGGATGGCATAAGGGTACAACGAAGAGGAATAGGCGAATAATAATAAAAACCGGGGGAGGAGTATTATGGATGAAGAAAGTAGGAGAAAGGACGAGATGGCAGAAGTAGACGTCGAGGTGAGGCGATCAAGTTGCTCACGGGACGAGAAGGTAAGGTACCATATTTAGTGAAGTAGACTCGCAGGGGATTGATGGTGAACAATGAAGATCAGACTCGTCACTCGTGACTCTTCAGCATGATAACAATTGATAAGGCGCGCGAGGCACTGACACTGGCACGCCAAATCTAGAAGCCGACTCCGCTAAGGTCCGGCTCCACCTGTTGGGGGCACTTTCTGGTCTCAGTTCTGCACGCCGATGTACATATGTACCTGTATGTATGTACTATAGTACCGTATTTCCCMCCCCCCGGGCCATGACTGCCAATATACATCTATCAAGCTATCAGCCTATCAGCCTACACGTCCAGCCAAGCCCAGCCTATCCAGAGGCTGTCCGCTCCAAGCTCTGTCCAACGCGCTAGGCACTACGGCGCTAGGCAAGGGTGCATGGATCAGCTCTCCATTCAATTGTTACGCTGTTCTCCACAACCATGATAGGCCATCGTCACTCATTGATCGCCTCTCGAGCTTAATCATTCCTTTGATCCCTCCGAGTCTCCATCTGGGGAAGGCGGTCTAGCTGGTATTGTTTGCATCCTTTGGTAAGAAGTCAAAGACAGCTGTTAGAGAAGTGGAAAAAAGGGGGCATCGATTGTGTTGTTGGTCACCTCAAAGCGGTATTCACACTCTGGTCTTTTTGCTTTCTTCTTACTCCCCTTTGTAGATCCGAGCACAGTCGCAAGCAACTATTCGCATTGCATCATTATCGACCGCTTATTCCTCGTTGCCTTCCGCGCCCGCATACAACCAACTAAGAGGCAGACACTAATGAGCTTATTTTCCGTCATTCTTTGCACATACGCTACTACTCTGATGACTACCCTGATGACTGATGACTGATCGACGGTGAGGCTCGGCCAGGAGTACCTATGTAGTGTATGATGCTTGCGAGCGCAATCATGAGGTGATTTGCCAATGGCCGGTCTGAACTACCTGGTAGAAAAGGAGCCAGACTGGGTGTCACCCGCTAGGTGCGAGCGGGTGTGGTCACAAGGGTTTCCCAATCTGTTGGACATTCGCCAGTAAGGTTGGCGCTTTGGTATTTATCTGTTGGTCAGAGCAAATTGGACAGGACCCTGAAATTGAAGGCGGCTCACTCAATTCGTCTTCTTTTCTATCTAGCAGCTCCGTAACCGGGAATTGGCCAAGTATAAGATCCGGAATCCCATGATTACGTTTGGTATCTATCTATCTTCTCCTTGTTTGTATCTTATCGGTGATCGCAATGCATAGTATTTTCCCCCTGCGCCAGTTGCTGACGCTGCGGTCAAAGGGTGAGTTGTCTTGCGCAAGAGCCTTTGTTCGATTCGCCAGAGATAGCCATGTGCGAGTCTTGTCTTTCCTACCTCCATATCTCTCGCTTATCCCAGACTACTAAGGTTGAGAGATGGTATCTCCTCGATTTCACGTTGGTCGGGCGCCCCGACACATGCACTGATTCAGAGTTTCTTTGCAAATAAATTAATTCTACAGCGTCCTCGAATCTCCTTGCATATAGTCCGTATGCAAGTGGTTCATGGCTTGTCCCCAGTTTAGGCAGACCGAAGCTACACGTACTCGGCTGCAGTGGGACCCCCCTGGCGGTATGCACGTCTTTCGATCCGAGGGCAAATCGGAAACCCGAAAGGAGCTTTATGTTAGCTTCTTTTTGCATTGTTTGCCTCTTCGTCAGCTTAGAGACGCCTAGGTTTTGATATTGAAGCTTGATGCTCCCTTTTAAGGTTCCCGTTCCTGACTTACCCGATATAAGACAAATTTAGCATCCATCGCTTACCTAGTCGACATTCCCATTGCGAATTCATGCAATTTATACAAGGTCAAGCCAAAAAGGGGACACCAGGCAAGAACCCCAATCTCGGTGCGCAGATTTCTTGGTAAGTAGGCAGACCTGTGCCGAGCTCCAGGCCTATAAACGAGATGCATGTAGGCTGCAGCTATCCTGCGACCTCCGGGCCACATGAGAATTGTGAGACACGTTTACTGCATTGAGCTAAGGTAGGACTTCGGTTGAGTTGGCCTACTATGATGCTACCATTCCATTAAAACCGCCACAGATGCAAGAGCTCAGGGCTTGCTTCGTATCAGCTGCTCCATCAACAGTAATTCTATGCTTCGAACCAAGCACCGTTATCCACACAGGATTGACTCCTGCATACAGGGTCCCCGCATTGCCGATTTAGAACCTGGGAAAAGATAATCATTCTCGATATAGTGCCTCCCTAGTCTCAAGCCCCCCTGCTACCCGTTTTGTTCTGCTCTAGGCAGGAACCTGTCTGTGTATATTCTATGCAGTAGGCAGAAGAAGCGTCCCAATTCCATAGGTTAGATATGGTTGCAGGACACCATTCCGATTCACATGTTTACTACGTATCGGGTAAGGAAACCTCGCACTTTCTTACCACCCATTTTCCACTTGTAAGTTGTGCTGTACGCCTTGCCAACGAACGGTCTGCCGAGTCCGTGTTCCAGTTCCCCAATGCCGCCCAATCCCGTTCAATTCCGTTATTTTACGAAGCAAAAGGTGTGGGGTGTTGCTAGCGTTGGTATGCCGCGAGAAATCAATTCTCCAGTCCTACGTGGACGTCCTCATGTTTCTTCATCTTTGGTAGCTCCTGCAACGCATCGCCAATAATGGACATTGCCTTTCGAAGCTGTGACTCCGAAATGACCAATGGCGGCGCGAATCGGATGATGTTCCCATGTGTCGGTTTAGCCTGATTTCCATGTAAGCTATTTGCACGATGTCACAGAAAGAGAACGGGCGTGGCCCGGCCTTACCAGAACTCCTTTCTCCTTAAGGAGAAGGCAAAGGTCCCAAGCTGAGTGACCATTCGCCTTTGATTCGTCGATAACGACGGCATTTAGTAGACCCTTTCCGCGGATGGTCTTAATAACTGGAGAGTTAAAAGATGCTAGACCGCTGCGGAAAATGTTACCGAATTTCTCCGCCTTCTGGGTAAGCTGCTCCTCTTCCATGAGCTCAAGAGCACGTATAGAGACAGCGCAGCCTAGTGGGTTTCCMCCGTACGTCGAGCCGTGGGTTCCAGGCTCGACGACAAGCATGATCTCTTTACTACTGAGAACGCAGCTGACGGGATACATGCCACCAGAGATAGCTTTGCCCAATGTAATCATGTCCGGCTTGATGCCAGCCCACTCAGAACATAGCATCCTCCCCGTGCGACCGATACCCGTCTGAATCTCATCACAGATCAGAAGCACATTATGTTTCTTGCAAAGCGCGTGGACCTTGCGCAGGTAATCGTCATCGGGAACCACTACTCCCGCCTCTCCCTGAATAGGTTCAACAATGAACGCAGCAGTTTCCCGCCCGTGAGCCTCCAGCACCTCCTCCAGATCGGCTACGTTGTTGTACCGAATAGGCTTACCAGTTGAAGGGGAGACAGCGCCAATGTTGGGCACGTATGGGCCGTAGTTGTCTTTCGACTCTGGATCAGTGGACAGAGTCACCGCAACCATCTGCCTATGGCATTAGAATGAACATTACCCACATGTGGAACAAACCTACCGTGCGACCATGGAAGTTTTCCTCGGCGCCGAACACTAAAGCCTTACCCTGAGGAACTCCCTTGACTTTGTAGGCCCATTTCCTCGCAATCTTTATGGCCGTCTCTACGGCTTCAGCTCCCGTGTTCATTGGCAGGACCATGTCGTACCCAAACATGGTCTGCACCTTTTCCGCCCACTTGGGAAATACGTCATTGTGGAACGCCCTGGAGCTCAAGGTCAATCTTCCGGCCTGTTCAGTGAGCGCCTTCACCAGCTCAGGGTGGCAGTGACCTTGGTTCACAGCGCTGTACGCGGAGAGGAAATCGATGTAGTGCTTGCCTTCCGGGTCCCAGACATCAGCGCCCTGCGCGCGAGCGAAGACGACGGGAAGCGGGTGGTAGTTGTGGGCGGCGTATTTGTTCTCGGCTTCAATTGCGCTTTTGGTCGAGGAGGAATGGTATCTAGACGACGTCGCCGAGCCGTTGCCCAAGTGGGTGGTAGTCGGACCATCTGCGTGAGGAGCCATGACTGCGAAGATAAGCCTGCTACAGAGGAGAAACGAAGAGAGAATAATTCGCGGGACCGATGCTCGTCCCAAGGAAACAAGTAGGAATGAAGTCAACCTATTGCTACAATAGGATTGGTACTACGGGTGGTTGGATATACTCTGTTCTTATTGAAAGAAAAGAGTCAAGAGAAAAGTAAAATACTCCGAAGAGGCGTTAAGAGATAAAAGAAATGGCAAGGCGGGGCGAATCTGAGGTCAGTAAGTTTTGGTACGTAATATGAAAAGCTCGGCCTGATAGCCACTAAACCCCTAAGTGCAAGTCGAAGCGGCTCATCCAGTCGCCGGGCTGCGATGATGACAAGTTTGTCCGGGTTTGAGGTCAGTCCAGTTGGTCACATGCGGTGAAGAGGCGAGTCCGGTGGCCGTTGCCGAAGCAAAGCGCCCCGACAAGGACAAGGAAAGCATCCGCCTTGCTTAGGCTAGAGGGACAGAGGATCTTGTCTGGGACCCTCAGGACCATTCCAACATGCCATTACTCGCACAAAGGCCCCGAATGACACAAGGATGGCAGAAGAAAAACAACACAAGACGGCTGCAGTAAGAAGTGACCGCCGAGCCCGGAGTAGTCGCGGTAGCCGAAGAATCTTCAAATGCGGACCAATCACGGATCGTGTATTGTCAAGATAACCAATGGTGGATGGGGAGGAATTACGTCGTGGGGGTGGTATCCGACGCTGGCTGAGATAATGCCTATGCGGTCTTATGCTTGGCGGCGAACATGGAAATGAAGTCATGTGAAGTTATGTAGCTATCAAATTAGCATTCCACTAAAGTAGGCTATGCGTTTATCGAGCCATATCACTATTGAAGCAGCGTCCCAATGCGGACAGCTCCCGAGAAATCCAAATTTGGTCTTGACGAGTGCTGCAGCAACAAATGCCAGGTAGCCTCAACTTGTCTACCTAATTTATCTTTTAAATATATTCGCAGTTCCCACAATTGCTTCTAATTGAACGTCATGAAATGGATTGGATTATGAAATAAAAAGATGAGTTCAGGGAAGAAGTCGAGCGCCAAAGCGCCGGGCGCAACCACACACCGGTCCTCAACAAAGAAGAGCCATGTAGCTACTCTAGCCCATGTTCAACCTCGGGAGGCATTAGCTGTTATTTTCGCCTTCCGTCTCATCAATGCGCTCTGCGTCCGCACATTCTTCCAGCCGGACGAGTATTTCCAGGCTCTCGAGCCAGCATGGCGTATGGCATTTGGTGAGGATAGCGGAGCATGGCTGACCTGGGTACGTACGCAAGCCCGCTAAATTCCCATGCTGTCCCCCCGAGACTTCATATTGTTATAATCAGTAAACTCTAACTAACTTATGAAAAGGAATGGAAGCACCAGCTTCGCTCCTCCGTTCMCCCTGCCGTATTTGCTTTTGGCTATTGGATTGTCCAAAACTTTGGGGGTCCAGGGATGGTCCCCCAAACCAAGGCGAAATGGCTCATCGCAGCACCTAAGATCATACAGACTGGGCTTGCCACATTGAGCGACTGGTACTCATGGAAGCTCGCGGGGAAGCTGTATGGCAATGGGAGTGCTGCCTCCTGGTCTGTTGTAAGTACTCGGGCTTACTCGAAATTGATTTACACAAGTTGCTCATGCTGCGTGTAGTTGTTAATGACCCTGTTTAATCCCTGGCAATGGTATACTTCGACGAGGACATTCTCGAATTGCTTTGAGACTACGCTGACAGCCGCGGCTCTCTATTACTTTCCGTGGGGTCTTCTTGGTACCGAAGACGACGGAATTGCTGAATCCAAGTATTCATCAATTCCACTCTTCGAAACTTGGAGTCAGGTTAATAGGTATGCATAGACTCCTAGAATATGATTTCTGTATACTAAGCTATAGTTGTCTAGCCTTCGGTTATCTCTAATATTGGCGGCATTCGCCGTTCTTTTACGCCCAACCAACGTTCTGATATGGTTGGCTATAGGCACTCTTGCACTGACAAGAGCTACACTGAGTGGGAAGTCACCGCTTACTCGAAAGAACCTCCTAGTTGTTTACAGAGAGGTCCTTCTCTGCGGGTATGTAATCTTCCAATAGCAACCTTCCCAGTATTCTAACCTTCATAGGTCACTCGTTCTCGGTTTATCTCTGTTAGCTGACCGCCAGTATTATGGAGAGTGGACGTTCCCTCCGCTCACGTTCCTGCATTTCAACGTCGCGCAGGATCTTGCGGTTTTCTACGGGCAAAACGACTGGCATTACTATCTTTCTCAGGGCATACCATTGTTATGCACGACAATAGCCCCATTTGTCCTGCAAGGTCTTTTCAAGTCCCTGGACGCGGAGAAGTCGAATTGGCCAGTCGTAACTTCTAATGCATTAAAAGCATTGTCCTTCGTGGTTGTCACAACTATATCCTCCTTATCGTTTGTATCCCATAAGGAAGTTCGCTTCATTACGCCCCTTCTCCCAGCGTTCCATATCCTAGCTGCACCGTATATTACGTCTTTCTTCACAACGATAGCAGATGTTACTTCTGCTAATTTCGTGCCTACTTTGGGATGGAAGAGGACCCCTTTACTTCTAGCGGGCCTCCTCGTAAATGCTATCATCGGCGGCTACCTCTCATATTTCCACGCCGCGGCGCCCATCAAGGTGGTGGACTACCTGCGGACTGAATTCGAGAATATCCACCCCAAGTACCTTGCCATTCCACGGCCGGCAAATGCCACATACGACGATGATTTCTCGCAGGAGCTTTTCGCGCTTTTCTTGACGCCGTGTCACGCTACACCCTGGCGTTCCCATCTCGTCTATCCGGCCCTACGCGCGCGCGCACTGACTTGTGAGCCGCCCATCGACACCGCACCGGGTTCTCTGCAACGTCAGACGTACCAGGATGAGACGCGCCGCTTCTACGCGGATAAGGTCGGCTTCCTGAAGGAGCTCTGGCCCGCGGATGTTCCCGGCGAGGACATGGCTAGGTTTATCGTCGGGTATGAGGGTATCGAGTTTGCATTACGTGAGTACTTCGACTGGTCCGGTCCCGGGAAGCGACATAAAGTAGAGTTGAAGGAGGTGTGGAGTTCGTGGAACGGGCTCTTCACGGATGATGATAGGAAGTCAGGACGCCTAGTAGTGTGGGCGACTGGCTTCTATGATAAAGAGTTTCCCTATGAGCCCTAAACATGGCCCACTTGCTAGGATATGTATCCAGAGGTTTGGACATATGGTATGCTAATTGTACATATTAAACGTAAAATTTGGCCACCTTCGCTGTACGATGAATTATCCGAGCTATTACTTAACTCGCCCCTAGGCAATGAAGTAAGTGGGGACTACTGAAGCATACTCTAGTCAAAGAACAGTGAAATACCATTCAAGTCAATGCTCGTGGGTTATTTATTTTCATTGAGCAAGCTAAGAAATAAGCCTGCGATTGATATGTAGCTGGGGATGAACCCGCTGTGCTGTGCTGTATTGTAGTATGCTTCTTCGGTTCCTAGTTCTACGGACCTAACAATAGTCGCCAACGACTAGAATCGTATGTGTAAGGTAGCCACTATGCTAGGTAGGTATACGAGCCTCCTTCTCGTTCGAGGTAATCCTTTTCGATTAGCCTAGTAACAAGTTAGCTTAACATTCGATGGGCTTT
Source organism: Hypoxylon sp. E7406B (assembly GCA_000931505.1). Taxonomy (NCBI): domain Eukaryota; kingdom Fungi; phylum Ascomycota; class Sordariomycetes; order Xylariales; family Hypoxylaceae; genus Hypoxylon; species Hypoxylon sp. E7406B. The sequence continues at coordinate 350,308 of JYCQ01000019.1, read as the reverse complement.
TTGAAGAGCAACCTACTTCTCGATATTCTTCTTGATCTCGGGTGGCTCGATAGCGCCTCGGCTCTTGGTCTGATTGATCACCTCCGCGACGAGGTTGGCGTGAGTCATAGTTTTACGACTCTTCATAATCCTGACAATTGCAGCCTGGCACTCAAATTGTCTGTCTTGGACAACTCTCTCGTGAGTCTCTTCGTTCTCCTCCTTCGTCTCCTTGAGCTGAATCTGGTTGATCTTCACACGGTACTTCGGATCCGCGAAAGCCTTGTTGACGGTGAAAGTGTCGGTTGGGTTGACGTCTCTCCCTTTTGGATGTTTTGTGAGAACACGGACTTTCCCGCAAGCCAAGGACTGCAAGGTACGGTCAAGATCTGGACCACTCAAGCCGGTGTGCTCTGCAATCTGCTGATAAGTAAGGAATCCATCCGGCTTATCCTCGATTTGGTTGAATAAAGTCAATACGACGGCTTGAAATGCGCTGACAAGCAATTCCTTAGGGCCTTTATTAAAGCGCGCTTTGACAACGCAGTGAGCAAGGGAATGCTTCCACTTGAGTCGTCTTCCGGTGTGTTTATTGATATAGTATGCCTCGAAACGCTCGATCTGAGCAGCGACATCCTCAGGTAGTGAGAGCTGGGTATCAGGATATGTCGGCCATGCTGCAGCGGACAAGATGTTCACGTTAAGATCCATGTTGCTTTTCGCGTGCCCATTCCCCTCGCACCAAGATTTGTATGACGCCATCTCGTCACGGGCAATCTGCTGATCCTTGAACATCTGTTCCAAATTATGAGTGAAATTAGAGCCGCATTCGTTCTTCAGCTTCGCGAGCATGCTTCTCTCCGCATCCGCGCTGGCACTACGACCCATAAGAAGACGCCTCGCCAAGTCTTGCTTGTAAAAGGCCTCGAAAACATCCTTGCCTTCGATGAATCGGAACAACTCGAGAGCCTGGTCGAGCTGCCGGTCTAACTCAGCATCTTCGTCAGCTGTACTTGCTTGTCCGCTCTGCTCGGCGTCAACCCGATCTTTAACATCGGATAGCAACGACTTCGGCAGGGTTTTCAAGCCACCCCTCAGTAACATATCGATGTACTTGGCTATCATCTCTCCAACCTTAGAAGCACCATTCTTCCACGCAGATAGAATGTTTCGGTCGTTGATAAAGCTGCCAAATGCCTGTCGCATACTATAGGTGAATTCATCATCTCTGTTGAACGCATCTCGGATCATAATATCTAATACTCTCCTGAATTCGAGCAACCGTAGGACCATTTCGTCGGCTCTGGATGTGTCCTTTACAATTTCCGAGCCAGCTGCCTTGATATATTCTTCCCAGGGTTGTCTCAACCGCTTCTGTATGCCTGACAGCCGTAGAAGATCATACAATGCCTTCATGGATTCCACTGCCTTCTCATCCAGAAGCTTGGTAATGCTGCCACCGTCAAGAAGTTTTTCGGAATATCGTTCAATCAGGATGGTATGTGCATCATCCATTAATTGTCTCTTCGTGGTACTCTCGAAATTGTAGGCATTGCAGCGGTAGTCTTCACGCGCAAGGAGTTTCTCGCAGCTTGAAATGTAGTCTTTCAATGATGTGGCGCTTTGCTCTTCAGCGAAGTCCGTGAAATATTTTCTAGAGGCTTCCAAGAATCGTGGCTCGAATGATTTTCCGTAGATCGTGAGGACATTCAGCATCGAAATGGAATCACGCAACAGGGCCGGGTCGAATCGAGTGTCTCCTCTTCGGTCATAATCCACAAGATCACACATGCCAGCAAGACTCTTAGCACCCGTATTGATACCCGAATGTGAAGTGGTAAATACAGTTCTCCTGAAGAGCATTATGGCCATGTCGTTGATCTGTGGAAATTCTTTGCTGCGCAAGAGAAACGACTGGTTAAGGTAGCTGAATATCGAGCGGATCCTAGTCTAGACAAGAATGTCAGCCTTTGAAAGACTGGGTAGTGATATGGTTATATTTACCGATTGGGCATTCCATATAACCCAATGCTTGTAAGTMCTCCTCAGCACATCGACATTTGATGGACCAGCCTCTGCCATTATAGACCTATGGAGGTTGTTTCTCAGGTAGTATTCGCATCGCTCCTGCAACGTCTTATACAGGTCTCTCTCGTCCCCATGCCTGCAAAGGTCCTCAACCCCGCGGTAAAGTCTTTCGAGCGGCTGGCGGGGTTGCTTCTGCTCAAATATGGCTTGAAGGGCATCTAGGAGCTCCTGCTTCGTAACATCGTAATACTTGTCGAGATCACTCGCTCGAGAGGTGGTTCGTAGGTTCTTAATAACAAGCTTCTTTGCGCCCTTGTGAGGTTGGAAGGCGGTGGGGGGTTTCGTCAGGTCGACGAGCTCTGGCCGCTTGCCTAACACTTTGCTCATTCTCAGATGGACTGGGTCGGAGGGGTTGTTCAGCTTGGCGCGCTTCTGATCGGGACCAGATGGTAGGGAATCGGAATGTTGTCGGGAATGAGTGCCAGTTGCACCGGCGGGCTTGCGTTTCGACGGGGTCGTGAATGAAGAAGACGTTCCGTCGAGTGGCGAGCCTCCCGGCGAATGCATGGACCTGGGTAGGCCCTGCAACTACCTGAATAGTCACACAGGCCTGAGTGGGACGGAGGGGTGAAATATTCTGGGTCTCCAATGAAGACGGGTGATACCTTGCGATCGTAAGGCGAGTAAGATGCGATGGTGTTGAAAGGGTTAGTTGTGTGTGGAAGACCAAGACGACGTGGTGCTTCCTGTGCTATGCTGTTCGTGCTGTCAAGACGGAAGCTGGCGTCAATGACAGTACACGTACACGTACATCCATTAGTATGTACCGTGGTGGTTACATAACGTGAAATTGGCTGTAGAACGGTGATGCAAACAACGCGACGGGTTTAAATTGCGGGGCTTAAGTCCGATTTAGGTATGTACAATGGACCAAGCTATCAGCAGCGACGGTCCCCACCTTCACCTACCGCTCCTACCTGACCTATACATGTATGCAAAAATTGGTGGTTACATACATATGTCAATCTCGATTCGTACATTCCCTAGTATGTATGTACCTAACTATGTATCAAGGCACTACGTGAATACATGTATATCATTGATTAACGGATCAATTACGGGACCATGACGAGTTGTTCCACGTTTAGTAGGTACAATTAACTATGTAGAAATTGAGTTGCAATGTGAAGTAATGTAGCAGGGGGCTCGTCGCTAAATCTGCACTGTGAGGCCAAGAGAATGTAAGGCACAAGATGCATGTTACTAGCTCTAGCGCTAAAGGAACAGATTTAATATCAGTACACAGTGGCTCACAGACAAGACTTGATATTCAAACAGGACAACATTGATTGGTTGGCTCTTTCTGAAATGGCCGTATAGAGTTTAGGTGGTCGCTTGCTGTGCATTGTACCTAGAGTCCTAGGTTCGAAGTTGCGGGTGCGGGTGTCGTGCTTAAGGCTCGGAAGTCGGAACTAATAAGATAGCTAGGATTAGCTCGTACCTAACTCAGGTGGGTAAGGTGGATAGGCAGCTTACCCATGCAGCCATGCTGCCCTTGTAGGATCTTGAAAGTTAGAAGCTTACAAACTCCGACCTAAAGCCCGCCGCTTCCTTCGTTGAAATTCCAGAACGACATCGACATCATTACTTCTTACTAATCAAATTGAAGTCCTTTTTAACTTCCGTCAATACTGCACCCTATTGCGCAATTGGAGTCCCTACTCACCTACTATGATCTTTGTCATCCGGACTTCAACCTAGGCGGTCATGCGATTCGGTGACCACTCCCAGCAGGTCCTCCAATCGACCGGGTCCTTCACGGGCTACAGACCTCTCCAAGAGCTCGGAAGCGGCTATCTCAGCGCAACCCAAGATTTCAAGCAGCCATTATGCGGTAACGAGGAAGGCTGGGGCCCTCTAAGCCCCTTCCGATACGATTTCACGCCATGCTTCATCGACATATGGGTCTTCGTTGTTGCTGTCTTTGGTATCGTCTGCGGAGCTCTAGCCGTGTGGTATGTTTTACGGAAAGAGAAGCCTACTGAAGTTTCCAAGGATTGGCACTTCTGGACTAAACAGGTATTCATGGGCCCTTAGAATGGTTTCACTGTTCCCTAGACTAATCCTTGCCTGTAGTCACTGCTTGTTCTCATTATTGCCGACGTCGCCGTTCAGCTCGCAATTCAGATTATCAATTTTCCCGATATATGGCACGGTGATTTCCGAGTCCTTACAACAATCCTTACCATCGTCTCGCTTGGCGTCATTTTCGCGATCCAATGGCTTGAACACGATCGCACGAGGAACGCGAATGGTGTCGTGTTATTCTTTTGGCTGCTTCTCTTAATTGCGTACTCTGTCAAGTTGAGATCTTTGGTATCCCAGCAGATATATGACAAGAATCTTCCGTATTTCGTAACTTACACTGTCGGGTTTGGTCTCTCAGTCGTCGAATTCGCCTTCGAGTGGCTCTGGCCTAAGAAGACAAGCGCTTACGAGGCTTTGGTTGATGAGGAAGGAGAGGAATGTCCGGTAGAATATGCGACTGTATTCTCACGTCTCACTTTCTCATGGATGACCCCTCTGATGAAGCATGGATACAAGCAATATCTCACCGAGGAAGATCTTTGGGGTCTTTCGCCTAGCGATAAGACCTCTGCCACTGGGGATAGGTTTGAAAAGGCCTGGAAATATCAATTGGAACACAGGAAGCATCCTTCGCTATGGTTGGCATTGTTTCACGCATATGGTGGTCCATACTCGATTGCCACCATATTCAAGGTTATCAATGATCTGGCAGCTTTCTCACAGCCTCAGCTTCTACGTTACCTGATCAGCTTTGTGGATTCCTATGGTGAGGGGAAGGAACCTCAACCGCCTGTTAAGGGCGCTGCTATTGCCATTGCTATGTTCTTCGTCGCATGTTTGCAGACTAGCATGATTGTGAGTTGACCCACGGAAACAGAATTCATTGCTTTCTTTACTAATGAGTTTCAGCACCAATATTTCCAGCTGGCCTTCGTCACAGGAATGCGCATAAAGTCGGGTCTGGCGGCCGCTATTTACAAGAAATCACTAAAGCTCTCAAATGAAGGAAAATCTTCGAAGACGACTGGTGATATTGTCAATTATATGGCTGTCGACGCACAACGTCTACAAGATTTGACCCAGTTTGCGCAGCAGCTTTGGTCTGCTCCATTCCAAATTACTATTTGCATGATCTCATTGTACCAGCTTGTCGGGTGGTCTATGCTGTCTGGCATTGGCGTGATGCTCATCATGATTCCCATCAATGGCTTCATCGCAAGATTTATGAAACGCCTGCAGAAGACACAAATGAAGAATAAGGATGCAAGAAGTCGTTTGATTGCTGAAATCATCAACAACATGAAGAGCATCAAGCTCTATGCTTGGAGCACGGCTTTCATGAATAAGCTAAACTATGTCCGAAATGACCTTGAGCTTAAGAACCTTCGTAAGATTGGTGCCGGCCAAGCATTTGCCAATTTCACCTGGTCTACAACCCCATTCTTGGTGTCATGCTCAACCTTCGCCGTCTTCGTCTGGACGCATGATGTTCCATTAACGACCGAGATTGTGTTCCCTGCTCTTGCGTTGTTCAACTTGCTCACTTTCCCGCTCGCGGTCTTACCTATGGTCATCACCTCTATCATCGAAGCTAGTGTTGCCGTCGGCCGTTTAACGGAATTCCTAACAGCCGAAGAAGTTCAACCCGACGCGGTCATCATTGGTTCAGCAGCAGAGGAGCGAGGAGATGAAGCTGTCGTTATTCGGAATGGAACATTCTCCTGGAATCGTCACGAGTCTCAGGACGTCCTCAAGGATATCAGTTTCAGTAGCCGCAAGGGCGAGCTCACATGCATAGTCGGCAGAGTTGGTTCCGGGAAATCATCTCTTCTCCAGAGTATTCTTGGTGATCTGTGGAAGGTAGAAGGTGATGTACGCGTCCAAGGGACGGTAGCGTATGTCGCCCAGCAACCATGGATTATGAATGCAACTGTAAAGGAGAATATCGTTTTCGGGCATCGGTACGATTCGAACTTCTATGAAAGGACTGTGAAGGCATGCGCACTCCTTGCCGATTTTACTCAGCTGCCCGACGGGGATGAAACTGTGGTTGGTGAGAGAGGTATCTCCCTGAGCGGCGGGCAGAAAGCTCGCGTTGCTCTCGCACGGGCTGTATACGCGCGAGCCGATATCTATCTACTTGATGATTGTTTGTCTGCAGTGGACTCCCACGTTGGTAGACACATTATCGAGAACGTACTAGGTTCCAGAGGTCTCCTCAATTCCAAATGCCGCATCTTAGCGACCAACGCCATATCAGTCCTTCCAGAAGCTGATTACATATATCAACTTAAGGATGGCCGGATCGTTGAAAGCGGCACATTCCGCCAATTGATAGCTATGAAGGGAGGAATTGCAGAACTTATCAAGTCCTCCGGCCAAGAATCAGGGCCAGCATCTAAAGATGCTAGTCCTGAAGGTTCGGGAAGCGAGACGTCCACATATATTGAGCCAGACAATGCCCAAGACAAGGAAGAAATCGAAGAGGCTCAAGAGGGCATTGCTGAATTAGCACCTATTAAGACTGGTCCTTCTACAGGTTCAAATGCGCAGAAACGGACAGGTAGCATGTCGACTCTAAGACGAGCAAGCGCGGCTAGCTTCAGAGGCCCTAGAGGGAAACTTCACGATGAAGAGGAGCCTAGTTCTAAGACCAAACAAGCTAAAGAGCATTCAGAGCAAGGCAAAGTCAAGTGGGACGGTATGTTTTCCTGATTCATTATGCTTCACGTTGTGTCCAACTTCGAATATTGACCAAACATAGTATATATGGAATATGCGAAGACTAGCAACTTAGCCGCTGTGAGTGTCTATCTTCTCACTCTGGTCGCAGCGCAGACGGCACAAATTGGTAAGCCAGACCTCTTCAAGCTCCAAAAGAGATTGATGATACTAATTACTGTTCAGCGGGTAGCGTTTGGTTAAAGAATTGGGCCGAGGTGAACGGGAAGGCAGGAGGCAACCCTGATGTTGCGAAATATCTCGGCATCTATTTTGCTTTCGGCATCGGCTCATCTGCCTTAACAGTTGTTCAAACGCTGATTCTGTGGATTTTCTGCTCTATTGAAGCCTCGAGGAAGCTGCATGAGAGGATGGCAACTGCTATCTTCAGGTCGCCAATGTCGTTCTTTGACACCACTCCAGCAGGCAGGATATTAAACCGTTTTTCGAGCGATGTCTATCGACTGGACGAGGTATTAGCCAGAACTTTCAACATGCTCTTCGTGAACTTGGCTCGCTCAGGGTTCACCTTGATCGTCATCTCAGTCAGCACTCCCGTCTTTGTCGCATTAATCATTCCCTTGAGCGCAGTGTACTACTGGGTTCAGAGGTATTATCTTAGGACATCACGAGAGTTGAAGCGATTGGACAGTGTCAGTCGTAGTCCTATCTATGCACATTTCCAGGAGTCGCTAGGCGGCATCAGCACAATTCGTGCATACCGACAACAGGAACGATTCGAGCTGGAGAACGAATGGCGAGTTGACTCGAACTTACGAGCTTATTTCCCATCTATCAGCTCGAATAGATGGTTGGCAATTCGACTAGAGTTCCTTGGTGCCGTCATTATTCTTGGGGCTGCAGGATTCGCTATTATCTCTGTCACTAATCACAGCGGTTTGACTGCTGGAATGGTTGGCTTGGCTATGTCGTACGCTCTACAAATCACAACGTCACTAAACTGGATCGTCCGCCAGACGGTGGAAGTGGAGACAAACATTGTATCCGTGGAACGAGTTCTGGAATACGCGCGGTTGCCAAGTGAGGCTCCTGAGATTATCCCAGGACACAGGCCTCCAGTCGCCTGGCCTGCAAATGGAGCTGTCCAGTTCCACAATTTCAGTGCCCGTTATCGTCCGGGCTTAGACTTGGTGCTGAAGAACATCAACTTGGATATCAAGTCTCATGAGAAAATTGGCGTTGTGGGACGGACCGGAGCGGGCAAGTCTTCCTTGACATTGTCCCTTTTCCGCCTGATCGAGCCAGACACCGGCTACATCAGCATAGATGACCTCAATACATCCACGATCGGACTATTGGACTTGCGACGACGGCTTGCCATCATCCCTCAAGACGCGGCTCTTTTCGAAGGTACAGTTCGAGACAATCTAGACCCAGGTCATGTCCATGATGACACGGAACTTTGGAGCGTTCTAGGTAAGTGTTACACTAATCTCACCCACTGTGATTCATGCCGCAGAGTCGGAGGAGCACATGCTCTCTCGTAACTCCGTCCAAGCCAGTCGTCTCCCACCATCTTACCCTGGACTGACATTTCGTCTCTCATAGATCATGCACGGTTAAAGGAGCGTGTAGCAAGCATGGAAGGCGGACTGGAAGCCAAGATTAACGAAGGAGGKAAGTCTATAATCCACGCTTTCTTTCGGCTCTTGTTATCCCTCGCCGGCTACCTGCATAGTGTGCGAGGATGCACAGGGGCAAACGAGACTCGTTTTGGCACGTCGATCTTTGCGTCTCTGCTTGCCTCTTCGCTAGTTCTTTAATTAGGCCTATGCATAGGTAATCGACAGGTTTTTACGAAGTGCGGCGGTAGCTGCGTCGCTTTGACAATACTTTGGTCATAGAGATGCGTTTGATGTGCCAGCTAACGATTGATTTACATAGGATCGAATTTGTCAGCAGGTCAGCGACAGCTAGTCTCCCTAGCCCGCGCTATGCTCACACCTTCCAACATCCTCGTACTAGACGAGGCGACTGCAGCCGTTGACGTTGAGACGGACGCGATGCTGCAGAATACACTACGTTCCTCACTCTTCGCACATCGCACCATCATCACAGTTGCTCACCGTATCAATACTATCCTCGACAGTGACAGGATAGTGGTTCTCGATAAGGGCGAGGTAGTTGAGTTCGATACACCGCAGGCACTCATCCAAAAGAAAGGTGTATTCTACGGTCTGGTCAAGCAAGCCGGATTAGATGTGGCGTGATCTGTACCGGCGGTTAGATCGAACCCGTTTGCACCATTCAACATCATCACGTACCTATTCTGGGCAAGTGTTGGGTTATTAAAAAAGAAGGGGTTGGGCTAAACCAATAAAATTACTCTTGTACTTATCTGGCTTCTGTAAAATACACCGGAAAACTCAACAGTATAATAATTGTAAACCCTCAGGGTGTTCCGATTCTTGGTGAAGCATGTAGGATTGTGATGTAATTTTTGCCTAGCAATGGTAATGGGTTGATAAGGTCAGTTGCATCATGTGTTTGTACTATTCCCGTCGTTGAAGACGAATATGATTGCGTTGAACCGGCATGGTTGCTCGCTCGAGTAGGAAAGGAGAATGGACGTCACCAGGTCAGGGACAGGGCACATCTCATACAACGCTATCCTACATGGAAACTATCAGCGAACTCGCATACACCTGTCGCCACGAGACCACCACTGACGCCTGCGGTATCAATGTGGATTAGCAGCACGGCATACGGAAGAATATAGAAAGATACGTCCAATTAATGTTGTGATAGGCCAACTCGGCGGGCGTTTGTCCCCTTTCGTTCCTTGCACAGTCGATGTCCCCTTTTCTTCCTTTTTCTTCGTTCTTTTCCCGCGCCTTTCCGCGTCAGCTCCGTGCGTCCTCTTGCATGATCTCTCCCATCTGCCCATCGTCTCGAGTCTATGTACCATGTATGCTGGAGAACTATGTCCGCTAGGCTTGGCGGGACGAAAGGCGTTGTCCTTGACATCCTACAACATATGTGGTGCTTGCTAAGTGTAAAGATAAGCAAGTAAAGCTAGCACTAGTGTGGCGTTGTGTCCGGGTTGCGCAAGAGGGAAGGGGGGAAAAAAGGGGAGGGACTCGACAACCCAACGGTGCTACATATTCGTCCGCCTCTTTGTCCTTGTGCTCCCGTGCCTAGTTCGCCTTATGCCATGTTGAAACGTTGAGGTCAAGACGGCCTCGTATGCTGGCGCTGTAGTACATACAGTGCGCACGCATGCATGGAATTGGGTATGACCTACCCGTCGGTCGTTAGATTATTACCAAGGAGGATTTGGCAGTGGAGCAAACTCGACGAGCCCTCCTTAGCGACGTTACACGGCGGTGCCGTCCGCATGGCTAACCTTATTCAATGCGTTACCTGTAACCGAGTAATGCACACGCAATTGGACTGACAAGTCGTTGTCGGGTCACTCGATGGCGCCGCAACAGACGTGCCGCTCTCAATGCGGGGGGTGAGTGGGGAAATGCTTCCACAAAGGGCTTATAATAGTAACTATTCGGGACATGTATTCGTAGTATTACCCAGGTATGGTTTAAGTTATGTTTCTTCCTCGAAACATTATGGGTAGCTCTCGACGACGGTCACCACCCTCGACATCACATCTCAATCGAGATCCGTGATACCACTTTCCCCCCCGATGGGTGATGGGACCAGTGCTCGGGTTCCTTTTACGGTTATTATTGCCTTGTCCCCCTCACCTTCTCGAAGACTTGCCGTTTCACCAAAACCCCCCTCCTCGGATCGACTTGCAGCAATTCGATTTGTTAATCCCGATGTACAGTTACCTATCTAGGGTATTTGCCATAGGTGGATGGGACCAATATGGCTGACTGACCTGCTGTTAGTTTACCACTTGGTAGTAACCATGTGCTCGCTTCCCAGCGTCATCTCAGACACGGGGTTATGCAACCGCGGTCCAAAAGGGACTGGCGAAGTCTAGGCAAGCTCCCATAAAGGTGTAAACGACAGACACGCAGCATGCGGCCTTCATGCCGTGTAACGTCAAGGGTATCCTCAAAAAGAAGAGGGGGGCGCCGTGTTGGCGCCCCCTCAACCACAGAGCCTGGGTAATTCGTTGAGACGCTGGTGTGGGAAAAGGAAGGCATGGAAAGGACAATGGAAGACGCCAAAGAGGGAAAAAGGAAAAGAGGAACAACAACCCATGTCTAAATGGACACCTGGACGGCTCGGACTCCGGCAAGAATAGATTAGGTACGAAGCGAGCGTCTATTATTTTTACAGGCGCTGCTAGCGATTTATTAGATACAGTAATATATGTGAGATGAAGTACGTACACACGCACATATAACGTCGCATTATGCGGTGAGAGAATCTTCATCCAATATTAATGACAATGATATGTATATACATGAGATGTAACACACGAATCCGTGCTCTCCTAAGCTACGTTGTTCAATAATCAGGTCTTGTCGAAAGGGAAAAGTTCAGCTGATCGGCGCCTTGGTCCGAGTTGACCTCCAGGCTAGTAGAAATGTGAGTACATCCTACCAGTACACCCGACTGGCACCAATGACGAAATCTTATGCACTTATTAGGATGTTGATCAAGTCGTAGTACTACATCTCTGTCAATCTGTTAGTTAATCTTAGTCATTTAATTACCATGCAATGTTATTAGAACTTTAGAAGTGTTTTTCTATAACATGTTTCAATATTCACTATGGTAAGAGTCCCGGAGCCGTTCGATCTTCTCACGTACATAACCGATCTAATGCGAGAGGTCACAGGCAAACCCCTGCAGGATCTAGGCGATTCCTTGCGGATCACGTTGGTCCAAGTGCTCTCCTCCACTAGCTTTGCGAATTGGATCAGAGAATATGCTTCTCGTATGTGGCAGTATTGAGCACACCACAAGGGGTACCCAATGGAATGGTTGAACGCCACGGCCGCTGACGCCTGCAGCATTCATTTAAAAGGACAAGGGAGCTCTTGATTATGATTAGCTGATGGGCTTACCAATAACCACTTAATTGACTCGATAGTCAGATATCGGCGGTCAAGCTACTCTCAATAATACAGTATAGATCATTATCAACCTAGTAAAGAAGATTCAAGGTGAGCAGATACATAGAATTTCCTTCTCACCGAAGGTTGGCCCCGGTCCACCGCTGCGACGTCTGAGACTGTAGTAGTATGTAACGTTGCGAGAGCAACCCATGTGATATAGATTCCGATATTTCCACAAGGTTGGTTCTTCAGTTCCTGCGGCGCTAGGCACACAGGTCCTTCAATCTACATACTGTACCTGAGGGCTCGGACGAGAAGCACAGCTAGGAAGAAAAGTCCGAAAGGGATGTTCATGGTTGGTAAGATCGACCCAGCAACTCGGTAAACAGGCGGGGCGAAGGACCCGACTTGTTGATAATTGCAAACAAATGCCACTAGGGAGTAGTACATCCCAAGGATGCCATTAAAATAATTCATTGGTGGTAATACAAAGGCTGACAGCCAAAGGGAGCTCTTCCTCAGCGCCTCCATGCATGGTGCAAGGCGTCCGTTAGGAAATAAGCCAATTGGATTTAAACCGTCTGAGGAGTCCCAGGCTGACAATTTTGGGAACTGCAAAAAATCAACATTTGTGACTTAGACGAAGGCGTCTCTAGCTGACGAACTCTTGGAGCCAGGGCGCACAGTCACTAAAACCTTAGCCAAGCAAAATTTTGAGGCGATGTTATGGAAGCAAGATTGCTGTGGCGGTGATTTGGGGGGTTCGTGAGGCCTAGAATCTCGGCAGACGCTATGGACTTAACGGGATAGACCGTCCAAGAATATTAGCGAAAGACGTCAACTTGCAATGCGGACAGGCGAAAGTATCTAACGTTGGGTCGTTTACAACTTGGCAGGCAAGACATAATCATATCCTCGAATAGCGATTCGCGGGGATGGTGCGTCTTTGAGACATGACAAGGTGCTGCTGAAATCGTCCCGGGCACCTGGTCCCTGCTGTAGGGAGCAATATACGCCTACAGCATTCTTCTATTTACCTGCTAACCAACACCCATGCTGTTGGAACGGTAGATAGCAGTCAAGATCTGACCCCGATCCAGACCTGGTAGGTAGCTCGTAGAAAGGGCAACATGAGGACTCACAAGAAACCATCGACTTCTGCACCAGCGTGCCCTGCCGATACTTTGACTGGAGAGATTTTTTTCTCTCTTCTAGTCCTGGAAGAACAGGGTGAAGCTGTCGGCCCGAGGTATAGACGAAGGCAAGTCTGCGTCAAGGAGCAGTAAAAAAAAATCGTTAGATCCGTTGATCTACAAAGTGTCAGTGTGCCACTAGTCGCGGTCAGTTTGTGCCACTTATAGCTGTGCGCGGGTGTAAGGCAATACGCTGTGGAACTTGGGCCGAGGTAGCAAGGGGCATATTGTACAGTATGTAATTAGAAAAGCAATATAATAATAGCAGGGTTTGTACCAAAAGCAGAGCAATGTTGGTTGGTGACGGCCTGTGGCGTATGTACATAGCAGATGACCGTTTGAGTGTCAATGTCTCTCGTTCAGCCTTTTATTGTAGATGTTAGTGCTGTTTCGAAACACTCATCACACCAGCAGCGACAGGTAGTCGAGCGGGAGACGCATGTACTCGCATCTCTGAGTCGGCACCTGATGTTGCCTCTATGAGCCCTCCCGTGCGGCACGGACATGCATTTGAATGTACTTGGATGTTGTATGAGGTAGGTTGGGTACTTGATGTACCAGGGTGTAGTCACCTCCTATCAAATACCTTATGTACCCCATCATCTCTAATATGTAGTGACAAATGCAACTTTGTTTATTTCATATTAACTACAGCGATTTACGACCCGTGAGTTTTATTTTTGGAAATTGGAAAAGCCATAGAGGTTCGGATTGGAATGAACTTGGTAAATGAAATGGCCAGGCCGGGTTGCCAGCCATCTTAAATGACCCTTGCAATATTTGTTAGCTTTCAACGAACGTGACTACCTATTTGTATTGGGCTTATGTGCGTGCTATAGGTCCGCGAGCTTTCTAGAAACCCCCACATAGCTACGTGACCAAAATATAGAAGAATACCTATTTATCCGGATGCACTCGGGTGCAGAATCGAGACATCTGTATTGATGTGGGGAGGAAGCAAAGGCCAGCTAAAAAGGTGACGAACAGCGACGTTAGATACTACATTGGTAAGGCAATGGTTAATGGACGAAGCATGTTTACACGTGTATGTAGCCTTCTTCTGCCGGACCCATAAATGTGCTTTTTCCCTACCCAGCTATGTACTGTACATTGGCGCCTCCAGGGCTCTCGAGCTTAAAGGAACCGATTTACCCCAGAGCTAAGTGGGTATGAGATTCGCCCTGACAAGCTTATATTATTGAGGCGTTCGAATACCTCTGGCATTTAATGCTCAACTGCTGACTATCACCTGCTGATGAAGCATACGAGAAATGATGATGAACAAAACCCATCTAGTAGGTTGATCGGCATTGGATATGAGATCTAGAGGCCAAGGCAAGGGTGACACAACGTGGGGGTTAGACAATAAGCACCTCTTGGGTCTTGACCTAAACGGATAGAAGACTGCTGTGTCAAGTTGCTGAAGATGAGGTCTTTGAACTTCGCGTGTTTAACATATAGTGCTTTTCGGTGATGTCCATTGAAGGGTTAATTTTGCCGTCGGACATACAAGTACGCGAAGAGGAGATTACACGTAGGTACCTATATCATAATACTTGGCAATGATTGTTGAGCGACCGCCTTGGTATCTCGTTCCTTGGTCTTTTCTGCTGTAAGGCGCACGTCATACCATACCCAAGGGGGCGGGCTAGCATGGATTGAAGCAGAAGTGAAGAGCTGAGGCTGTTGCTTTTTAACTTACAAAGATTGTTTGTAATCGTGTATGCTTGGATACTAGTTAGGTATACCTATACTTGAGAGCTCGTATCCTATTCGTACGGGTAACATACTTGGGAGGTTTAGTCAGTACCTACGTCTGTACTACCTGGCATGTCTATAGTCAGCAACGTCCTTCGGCCTTCTGAGGTTGAAATTTAGTTTGCGATAGATCCGAAAAGTGATTCAGATCGTCTTTCTTTTTTTAAGTTCTTTTTTATTTTCGGAAATGACGCGTAAAATAAAGCTAGGTCGGGAGGCTCTCCCTAGCAATCTCTCCCGCCCCCGGGCAGTTCGGGTTGCTCCACAGCTCCACTCAACGCACCGCCCCGGAACCGCCTTTCCAAGCGTTGCAAATCCACTTTACAGGACCACTCGAACCCACTCTTCCCGCTAATAAGCTAAGAGCAACCAATTCTAACCCTTTCCCCCTTGTCACCGTGCAGGGGTCTACTCCCACACATCATGCAGAATCACCAGACCGTGATCATTCATCCACCGTTCTGATCTCTGCCTCTCTGCCTCTCTGCCTCTCTCCGCATGCCCTCACTTTGCTAGTCCCCTCTCCATGTGCGCCTAGTCTTCTTCAGCCATGGCAGCGGGAAGACAGCTCACTTGCTTAGCCATCTGATACAAGACAAGACATTGTCCTAGTAGCGAGGTAGCCATCAGACAACAGACAATACTCCAGTCGAGTGACTTCTGTGTCCAAGACCAACAAGTGTCGGTCCCCCCCCCCTGCTGAAGCCATACCGGATCTCAAAAAGAACGTGTACACGATGCTGCGAGGAGGACTATAACCTCACTATGTCATTCTCTCGGCAATATTCCGTGTACTCAGTCGCTACGTTCAAAAGAGGACATACGCATATGGMATATATGTATGCGCTATGTACTAATTGTGCAGACAACGTCGTCTAGGCCTGTCCGCCCTCAGTCCCCTCCCCCCACTGTACCAACAGAGCATTGTATTGGTGGGAAGCCAATCCATGTACTTGTACAAGGCCTCGTTGATGCCGCCATCCATGACCCATCAACCCCCGGCTTTGGACATCTTCGGGCCTTGTGGATAGCATAGCTTTGAGAGCTTTTCCTGCCTGTCTTGCCCCCTGACGATAGCCCCCCTCGCAAAGTCCACACGGTCTTCGTTACTACCTAAGGTAGTCTACCTCACAGCCCGCAAGCCATACCCTCTCGAGCTGCATACGCACATCCGCGCTCTTTCGTACACACCCGGAAACCAACTGGTGGAAAGACAATCCAGTCCTTGCTCAGTCTTAACACCCCGGGCTTATCGTGGAAACGAGGGGCAGGGGGGTCGCGAAATCGCTTCGTCCAATCCTTGCCATCTGTGCGTGTTTGGTCTAATTTTTTTTCGTTCATTGCTATGTACGAAGACTACAACTACTACATACTACACAGTATTTTCTCCACAGACCTTGCCGCCTGTCATCGCAGATATCCCTTTTCTTTTTTTCCCTTTTCGCCAGGGTTTATTAACGAGAACGAACCTGGGTAGTCCAACATCAGCCGAGTGAACGTGTTGCCGCAAGTTTTGTTTCCGCCTAAGGCGGTCCAGTCTACCATTCTTCATCGCAATCGTTTGAGCACGCTGTGAGCTCCGGTTTCCTGCCCGCCTCTTTTCCCGAGTACCACTGCTGCTTGTTGCATGACCTGTGGGCAGCACATGGTTTTACGAACGCTGGCACTCCGCCGCATTACCCATCCCTCGCATTAGTCTGCCGGCGCTCGTGGTGACGCCTTGCTACTTTTTCTTGCCCTCACCTTAGTTCATAGCGCTCAATGGGCTCCCTCTGAATTGGTTGGTAAACGCCTGTCAACACAATCACCTTCACAGCGTGTCCAACTTTGCGGCTCCGACAGCTCAGCACGAACATACTATTTAGCAGCAGATCTTGGTGCAATAGACTTATAACCGACTTCATACGCTCTTATGTCGACCTTCACTGATTCTGAGACAGCTCCAGAAGCCAGAGAGAGGCAAGCTACGATCGAGTGAAGAGGCCTCACTGCTCGATGTCTCACAGCTTTGTAAAAGTGAAAGAGGACATCCACCGTCCTTCGCCCATAACCTTTGCGACCAGTTGATAGCCCCGTTTGAAATCGCCACGGGTCTACTAGCTCATTAAACTGAATACACACGGCTATTCAGCTCTGACAACACGATATTGCCTTTCTTTGTCATTGGCACGGGATCCATGCTCAGCTTGGACTAGTTCGCAGCCGCCTGCTAGCTTCACATCCAGGTCTGATAACACTCATTTGATATCCTATCCGCATCGACTAGGTAGGCAGCCCCTTGGGAAGCAAGCTCCCGCTGCCGTTCTTGAACAAAGAAGACTGTCTCGTCTGAAGGCTTTCTACACTCGATGTGCGTTTTGCCTTCCCGTTTGGTTTCTCCGCCTCGATAGGTTACTTCCAACCTACTCTCTTAAGCTTGTTTGAGCTTGTCAATACGAAGTGCTACACACTTATCTCACCACGACCTCCTTCTAACCACACCCTCGTACATATATTGACCACGCGTACTACGTTTTCTTTCGTCGTCACAACATACACTAGCTCTAACATAAATCCTTCTTAGACTGCACCCAGCCGGCGTCCTCATTCTGCATCGTCGTTATCAAATCCAGTTTTGTCTTACTGCCTTTGCCTGTGAGACAGACTGGGGCACGACATCGAAATCGGAAATCGGCGACGCTGTCGCAGAATCCGAGAGACGATCAGTTGCATGTGATGAACAGAAGCTGTTAGTTGCAAAGCGGCTCTGCAGTTCACAACTTGATGACTTCTTCCGAACAAGGAGTGTGAAATACGATATTTCTACCCCCGATATCTGATTCCCAATCTCGTCCATTTTCTTGCTTGCTCTTCATCCAGCCATGGTACAGGACACCAATCAGCCCAGGGAGCACTTCCCACCACGGGCGTCATACTGGCCTCATCAGGATAGGTTTCCCATGGAGCCGGTCTCTGACGAAGGTCGCTTTGCAGACTCCCAGGACGTACGGCGACCTCCAATGGTGAGTTGGACGCTACCGCTTTTCTTAAGATCATTAAACTAAGTCTGGAGCAGGCAATTGACAAAGCTTTGCGCGAATGTTGTAATATCTCAGCAGAGTTCTATGTGGTCATACCTTTTATTGACGGAAAGCCTCATATCTTCACGGCGCCGAGCCTTCCTAGCATAAATATATCGAGGTTCTTAGACGTTGAAGGACTCAGCCGCGAGTGGCAGCGTGCTCAGTCTGGTAAGCCCCCAGGGACTCGACCAGGGCTCTGTTGAATGCGCTCAACTAAAGTTATGTGCAGCTACAAATCCCACTTATACTGAATCCGAGTTTGGCTTCGATCCAGAGATTAATCGGTACCCTTTGGACTCTAATAGTAGGCGTTGGACGCAAGACCGTCGGTACGGGCAACCCATGAGCTTGGCTAGCTTTGAAGATGATGGGAATTACAAGGCACGCAAACGACCGAGGGCAAGTGTACGGCGCGAGCCTGATAATTTCGAGGATGAGCCGGCCGCTTCGTCAATTTCTTCCAAGAAAGGCATTACGATCCGTGACGAAAAGGCAATTTGGCAATTCTACGAAGAACGTTTCAAAGGCATTCAGCAGAGCGCATGTAAATTGATTGCGAAGGCTTGGGTAAAAGCGGTTGAGCCAAAAAAGCAGTCAACACACCCTTATACGGGTGCTGACGAGAAAGCTCCTGATTGGTGGCCGAAACCATGGGGTCCAGGCAAGGAAAATAGGGTCAGGCATAAGGAACCCGATCACCTGTACAAACGTGGTAAGGAAAGCTGAAGGGGATTGAAGAGGACGAAGATGCTAATCAACTTTCTTAGAACGGGTGCATCTCCTCAACCACATCCTCCGGATGATCGTCGAGCCAAACCATAAGCAGCATCCGACGGTCCAGAAACTTTATCTCAATGTGAGCAAATTAGAGGAGGTTACTAACGAAGCCCTATCATCGTTCTTTGCCGACAAAGACAATCCAAGTAACATGGCGAAGAGACCTTATCTTAAAGAAATCTTCAAAGTCGCCCGCCTCGAAGAGCGTTACAAGGATGGCCAGATTGGTAAAAAGTCGCCTGTCGCATAATATTGGAACACTACTAATTACAGCTGCAGATGGATCAACCATAGTCTACGTAATGCAGAATGACCGAGTCGGCCAAGGTTACGTGTCAGACACTGAGGACGTCACTCCCGGGAGGGACGACGGTGAACACAATCCGACGCCGAACTCCTCTAGCGCGTCACCTCAAAGGACCAGCGTATCCCAAACACTCATAGCCCAGACTCATAGTACGGAACAGAGCCCCACGACCCAGATATCAGGGGACACTTTCGTTGGTGATATGCCGGTCCGCGCTACTCAGTACTCCCAGCCAGTTCTTGGCCCGGAAATGGCCGCAGAACGACAGACCTTTGTGGACGCTCCTAATATATCCAGTCAAAATCCACTCCACCCTACGACGAATATCGGCCTCCACGATATATACACTACCCCCCACGACTCTAGCAGAAGATCGTCAATGTTTACTTCACCATCAGAATATGCGAGCCCAGCAACCCCGAACATGTACCAACCATGGCAACCGGGCTCGACAGCACCCAGTAACCCGCCAGTATACACTTTCCCGCAGCAGGCCGGCAACGCTCATCAGTCATTTGTCGGTCATACAGGTGTCGCCATGCCCCAAAACCAACAATACATGGGGACGTCGTTTGACGGTTTACCAAGAGGAGCTCACGATACGCAGCATAGTGGCATGATTCGCGCACTTCCCCAACCTGGATTTCCTAGCTATATGACACATGAATCGGGGTCTCTTCCAGGGCCCGGTCCCAAGACTGAAGCTCTATCTAGGCACCCCACTCAATAGGTTGACAACTAGTGGATGGAGACCCCCATTCTCGTCAACTGACAGCGCTTATGATAACTCATCATATAGACGAATCCTGCCTGACGCGAACGTCCCGAATTCGGGTAAATTATCGCCACATAAGCTTTAACAATAGCAGCATGCACACAGTTCAGCCGTTGATAAGTGAAACATTCGATTTTGAGATTGAAGGATTCTTAAGAGTTGAATCTTTACTATTTGCTTCAGCCCTTGGGACTCAATAGAGGCGAGCCTCCCCTGAGTGGTGGATATGGGGACGTTAGGCGTTCAGCGCGCCTTAGAATTATCAAGCATCGCGTTATCCAACTAACAGCGAGTCTGTACGCAATCATACATTGCTACTGGAGGTACTGTCCTCACGGGTTATAATGCGAGGGTAGTGTGCTTAACCTTGCAACCATACGCCAAGAGGACCACTGCGCAACCGGTTCAACAATTATTTTGTGTTGATTTTTTCTTTTTCTTGGAGCGTTACCAGGTGTTTTCTCTTTCCTACTGTCGACACCCGTGCTACCAGTATCATGTGTCGCAACGATCAAGCGGAATGAGCAAAAAAGGGGGGGGCCGGCAATAGTGAAGAAGCATCAGGGCGGCGACCAATCAACGGGGTGGCTACTACAACTGGACGGCGGCTTTATTGCTTTCTCACAGACCAATACCACATAGGCGCAAGTTGGCTACGTCTTATTGCATGGCATGGGCGCCGTATGGCTTTACATGGCTCGGGAATGGGCTACCGGGTGGTTCTTTTATCCCTTGAGATGCGGACTTACCACACTGGACGTGATCATTCATCGCATAGCGAAGAAAACGGAGGTTATTTTTACTCTGGCGTGACCGATGGTGGTAGCAATCTGTTTTTCCCCCGCCTTACCACAATTCCCTTTCGAGCTGGGGTCATGCCGTTACGATCGTTGCTTTTACTCTCTTAGTATATTTTGATGTGTAGGTAGCTGACCTAGTACGGCGTTTATGCTTTCTTTGTTTACGCTGTATTGGCAACCCTGCTTGATGACTGGGCAAAGGGGGGGTTGCAGAGGAGGGCGAACAGAGAGGTCTCAGCTTGGTGAGTGATACCAAGACTGGGGTGGCTCTTTGGGTAAATTGTTGCGGTTTTTGGATAACGTGAACTGGGTATGAGGCACTTTGGGGTTCAGGATTTGTGGTCCTCGTACTGAGACGTCTACGTATTCCTGACCAGGATCTAATTGACAATTAAGTGAGCACTTCGAGAAACCTACACCTCTAAGCTATCTATACTGCCTTTAGACGTGCCTGGATATTTCACTTTTCCCACGAGGCCTAGCTACCGAGACTATGCCCTACCCGAGTTAAAGAATCCACAAATACTTCTAGGTAGGTACCTAACTTGATTTGATGTACGCAAGTCTACTGCCGTTTAACTTTCCTGGTTCTCTATACTGTAAACATAGGTAGTAAGCCATATATCTACGCAAGTCGCTACACTATAAATCAACTGATACTATATAGAGAGAACGCGTCTAGCTTCACAAACATTTGATACCTGGATATTGCAGTTTACTATAGCAGGTACCTACCTACGTTGCCACTGGCGTACCTTGTGAATACCTACTAAAAATTGCGAGTCCCGCTCACGGATAAAAGCCTATGCCCCATTTTGGCTCCCGCGTCTATGTATACCCTGTAGAGCGTTGTATGTAACATCGGTTAGATAAAGTTCGGAAGAGATCTCTTCGCAATCTATAATTTGAGCCGAGTCAGTTTCGTATATACGCACCCAGATTACGTTATGAAACTGCATGTGCATATGTACGGTAGACACACAACCCAAACAGCTTGTGTTGGATCTCGATATCTGGAGATATCTGAAAAGTGACATGAGAGAGACGGCGGACCCGCAGACCCGGCAAACGACTAAACCCCCCTGGTCCGACTTGTCCAAATCCCACATTGGAGGAAGTCCTGGGCCAATCTGGGGGGGGAGGGGGGGGKGTCCACCAGATGCAACTGAAATGTGGATGCCAAGGCTATTGTAATAGAAGATAAAATAAAGGGGTTGCTCTAAAAACACGCTTAAGGGTTGCATAAAAAGACGAAAACCACGCGTCTGGCGCACCATTGAAATATGCCTMCCCAGCCTCTAAGCTGACGGAGAGGACTTTAGCTAGGGTAGGTAACGCTACCTAGTAAAAGGATGGTTCTCGGGTACGCAAGATTAAGCAACACCGGCAGCAGATGACGCACACCTTCGTAGCCCACCCTTGGCACCGTAGGGTAGGGTCGGTGGTATGGGGCATCCCTATGCCGATATTCCTACAGGTCATATATCACATATCTAAGGGAATCAACGTGGTTGGTAGATAGCATCATCACCATCAAAACGGCGTCGAAGAAACTGCGCACTCCTATTCCTCGTTTCTCTCTTCCGCACCCATACATAGCGCGCTCTTCGGTTTCCGGTTCGGCTCCGCTTCTACCCATGTTCGGGCAGCGCATCGAGCTTGTCACTTAGCACGCTTTTACCGAGCTGTGATGGTGGCGTCGACTTATCAGCGAGCTTGCGTCAGAATCGTGCGATACCTCTTAAATTTTCGGTAGCTCAAACATAATCTTCCTCACTGAGACTGTCGTATCTTTCTCCGAGATGCTTCGGAACCTCGAACGACATGGTTTGCAACGTTCGGTGTTGAAGATATCACCATATTTATAAGCGACGAGATGTACTAGGTACGTCTCCAGAAATCCTCGGCTTTCCCCTTCCAATGCCAGATCGGAATTCAATAGCGGCGGACTAGCTACGGGTACCAATCGTTTGGCACAGCTGTCGTTATGTGACACTGCATCCACAGGAGGTACCTACACCTAGCAGTCACCACATATACGATGGAATCAGGGACTAGGTTACATGCCGCCGAGAATGAAGAGAAACGGCGTCTTTACCGCCGGTTTCCATCGGTTCCATGCTCGCCGATTGCCTAGTAGGGACGCTTGCTGAAACATCTCGAAGGTCATTTACGCATGGGAGTCTTCTTATTTGATACATATTCTAGGCCTGGGCGTTATCTGTGGTGTCACTCTATTTCTGTTAGACGTTGAAGCTGCAGGTAAGAAACGCGAGGACCGTCCGTCTCCCTCACTCCCTCACTAGTTACTCTCGATTGTTAGTGCCCGTCCAAGATGAGAAAACAGGACAAGCATGCCGTCTATCCATATGTCATTCCCGCTTCTCCTCTTTCCCTCAAGCCCCCCACTCCGCCCGCGCATGAAGCGACTTACTAATAGACAAAAACTGCACGCCTTTCAATAGCCAGCAAGGACCCCCAGCTCACCTAGCTGCAGGACCCGTCAAAGCTTGTCCAATGTGTGGCACATCCAGCCTAGTGGCTGACTGACAGCTCACGTTCTCGAGGGTTGCATACAGCTGCATTGGCGGGATCACAGGGTATGTAATATGGCATAACTGTGCGTAAGATACCGGGAAACCATAGCCTCGGGGATCGTCTGCAGCTAGTTGCATGCGATGGCCCCTGGTTAGTCGCCGTTCAGCAATACCACACCCCCTTTATGCTAGGTACCTACTTGATCCATAACCCCTGGGTCCCACCCACGTGTTAGATGATTTTATGACTACTTCCTTCTGTGGGTTACCATGTGGCAATAGACACTAGAATGCTTTGACTTAGTCGCCATTGTTGGAACATTTTGAGCATTAGCGCAGGAGAAAGCTTACAGTCTCTCTTTCACCGGTTTCCCGTCACAATTGCTGTCTAGCCCACTGTCGATGCATTCTTCGGATCCGTTCGACCGTTAGCACCTGCGACTATAAGCGATGCCAATAGCGCCATCCGTCAAAGCGTCGTAACCTACCTACATAGGAGGTAAGGTATAAGTAACTGTACGCAATTTATAACTAGCTTAGATGGATTTGTATGACCCCTGTCATGGACATCTCTCTTTTCCCTAAAACGAAGATACATGCATTAGACTGAAAGGGGAGCTCTACAAAATATACGTGTCTCGGAATTTGGGAGCAGCTTATCATACAGACTACTTGTCGAAGTCACAGTCTATCGAATACCACGCCCGAGCTTAGCACCGTGGGGTATGCTTTTAGCTTACCAAGTTTCTTAACTGAATTATTCAAAGAAATGATGCAATATCTCAAAAACCACCGCCTTAGCCGACGAAATATAGATGTGTCTCAAGACGAGCATCTGCCTTGGCGACTACTTGGAAATACATGCCCTGTTAGCCGCCAATAATACTGCCTCCAGACTAGCAGTGTCGGCGTAAGGTCTGGAACTATACATGAACTCGTACGACGTAGATCCACCAAGATCTTGAAGCGAAAGATGATTGGAGCTAATATACCATACTTAATTGTTCAGCTCTCTAAAGGGACCAGCCTAAGAAGACATCTCTTTCCCCGGGGCTGCGAAGAGATCAACTGATCTGACATCTCCATATCTTGGGCTGTCATGGATGGATCAGGCAGCGTCGTGAACCGCGAGTACACGTCTCTGAGTAGGATTTTCATCTCTGCGAGCGCTAGGCTGTTATAACAGTTAGTGATTCTTCAAATCCTACGCAGATGTTTTATATACGCGCAGAACTGCTTAAAGTAATTAGATGACTTACTGTTTCCCGATACAGCCTCTGCCACCGCTAGCAAAGGCGAAGAACAGTCGCTTCCTATCCAGCTCCCCTACTTCTTGCAACCAGCGATCCGGATTGAACATCTCAGGTCTAGGGAATGCGGCCTCGTCAATTCGATGAGTGGAGTATGCTTGGCAGCTCACTATTGTCCCCTCAGGGATATAGTATCCGTCGATAGTTCGGCCGCCGGAGGGGACGTATCGTGGAAGAGACATAGGGATTGCGGGGAAGCAACGCAACCCCTCCATGACGACGGCGTCGAGGTAGAGTAACTTGTCTATCCCCATATCTGGGTTGGCACGGAGTTCTTCTTGGAGACGCCGTTGGACTTGGAACGAGCGGGGCTGCGAGATCTCCCACATCAGGAAGCATAGGGCGTCTCCAGTAGTGTCGATACCCGCAGCCATATGGTCGAGGCACTCAGCAGCCATGTCAATCTGCTCCATATCATAGTTCTTGTCCTGCATGCGACTCAGCAGGGTGAACTGAGCAGGGCTAGTCTTTGCACTCGCGGACATGACCAGGTTATCTGCTAGAGGTGTCTGGCGTGGTTTAGCAAACAGTGACAGAGCACTGCCGATTATCCTGTGAAGGGTCGGGTTATAGTATTGGACAAGACGATCTAACTACTTTAGCGGAGGCACAGCAAACGAAGTCTTCGGGTTGTGACGAACTTTGGAGACTGTCGTCGAAGGTCACCTGTTTCATAATCTCCTCATCTCGTAAGTCTCGGAGCGAATCCGATCCATAAGGATGGAATAGATGATGTGTCACGCAGTCGAAAGCGTAATCGTGTAGACCTAGATTGCTGCGTTAGTACCTAGCTATCTTGAGGACTTAGTTAAAGGTACTATACAGATCTAAGTCTTAATTAGCGTAACGTCCAGAGCCGACCCTATACCCTGGCTTACTTACGAACACATCGACAGTTCCGCCGATGGACTTCGAGCATCTCTCAATGAATCTTCTTGACCGTTCCCTGATCCCCTCAAGTGAACCCGACTTTAGAATATTAGTATTGGCATATCGGTCAGCAAGGACCCTTTTTCTCTTAGCATGCTAAACAAATTTTAGATTCAATTAATTGGTCGTAGGTAAATAATTCGCTTAGGATAGCTTACGTCCTCCTTATTGAGAGTGGTGAACATAGTCCTATAGAGTCCGCAGTGAGCTCATCTATCCCCTGATAGGCCTCTAACTTGGAAATACCAAGGTAGCTAGTACTTTATGCAATCTCTTACCTCCGTCCATAAACCATGAATAAATCGTAAAATTCGGTTTTGTCATAGCCGCTCCCGCCGGAGCCGTATATCTCCTTAACTCCCTCAGCGGACGCAAAAGAGACCTCATTTGGTGCTATCCGAACGATGGGTCCGTACCTCAGATGAAGACGGTGAATATACCTTGTACGGTGGGCATGGAATTCATGATACTTGAGGATCCAGGAGCTGAACAATGATATCTTGGGACCGGGAATGATAGCTTGGGGGGAGGTAACACATCGCCATATATACAAAGCGGCCAACGCTAGGCACACGGCACTGAGTAAGACGGGGTTAAGAAACAACATTTCAGTGATCTCGAAATTTCCAGAGATTCCCAAGACAATTATAATCGGATATTAGCTCGATTAACGATCGATATTTGATAAAATAAATAAAATCAACATAACCTATCCATACATCTTCCGATGAAGTCAGAGCTAGAAGATACCCAGTGGCCTCGCATTGGCAGTTTATCTGGGTACTTATCGCAGGTGGGGTGGCACCACGACTAAGAGAGGGGAGGGGCATTGATGAGGGGCGAAGTCGCAAGCGGGATCGATCCGAGTTCCAAGGTTGATAAGGTAGTAGAACGACCATTTGGTAGCCGGAACTTTGAAAAGGACTGGCCCGAAGTCAAAACAGTGGACGGTTCTCAAAGCTCGCCCTTGCCCTTTGTATCGGCTCCGTCCTTTGCCTGCCCGCTACTTCCGCCACTGAACATGCTGGTTACCCAAGATAACCCGGGAAGGCCCATCTTCGCCGCGGGAGGGTAGTCCTTTCCGTTGACGGACACTCGCGGTTCGCAGGTGCACCATTGATTCTCCGGGMCCCCCGCAAGAGCCCCGGGGATATGCGAGCCGCATCCGCGCCAGGATTTTCCTGCTATGATACTGTCAATATGCCGATCCTAATCGTGCATACCTATGAGGCGGGTATGACAAGAGAGAAATGTAAAATATGTATAGTTAGGGAATTACTAACAGCAAGTTGGGCACGTTGCTCCGAAACACATCTTAATAGGTTGGTTGCGAAAGAGGGGATTATCCAAAAGATGATGGCGATGTTTGAGTTTGCCTGTGCGACTTGATTGAAATCGATCGGAATTTGAAAAAAGAAAAGGGAAGTTAGGTCTGGACGCCCCATCAGCGAGGCGTTGAGTTTAACTATATGTCCTACCGGCCTTCACCTGAGACGTCTCGGCGATGACAATCCAAGGGAGGTGACCGAATTCTGTGCAATCGCCGACCTTTCACGCTGAACAATTAGTGCCCTTTAGCACGTTTGACTCTCATCGCCGAATACACGCTTGAATTAGCACTCCATAAGCGAATAAAATGCAATTCATTCAATGATTTGAATTGTTCTTGGATTCTGTGAATCGTGGGTATCATGTACCCGTAGAGTTACCATTGTAGGACGAACTATCCGAAGTTGAACGGCGAACATAAGTACAATCATCGGGATCCTTCGCACAATTACTTGATGCCCCGCAGAAACTTAATGACCGTGTTCACAAGCACAGCCTCTGCCTGCGGCTCTTCCACCCTATGGCCCGCGCCTGGGATCGTACCTGAGAGCTCACTCGCAATGCCCGGTCGGCAGAGAGATCTCCAATGCTGAACCAATGTGTCCTTATCTACGGAGCTGGGCACGTGTTCGTCGTTCCCCGAGTGAAGAATGAGGATGGGTTTATCTACTCGTTTCCAGTATGGCCCTGCTACCTCGTCCGGGAGACTAGGATCAAAGTAATTATCTTCGCCGCTATCAAACAGGTTAGGTGGGTTACGAGTAACAAAGGGGGGAAAGGATTCCTAGGCCACGTACTCTGTTGCACCAAGAGCATACCACCGCGATGCGGATATCGGGGTGGTATGGAAAGAAGGCGGGAGATGCGTAGGTGACATACGCTCGTGGCCTCTGCCGGACGTGATAAGTTCCTTAGCAACTTTGAGACCTTCCTCTAGCTTGGATTCGCCTATTTCCATTGACACAGCGCCACGATCAGAGACAGGTGCCTGTAGAATATATCCCTCAACAGCCTCAACGTTATAGGAAGGTGATGTATATTCCATGCAATCCTGTACCGGTTAGACTAGCTCGAATCCCAATAGCATATGAGATATATACAATAGATCGTGGCCTTAGGAACGTTATTGTAGGCAAGGCACATCACATCAAACTTTCAACGAGCTAGAGCATACCTGACATCCAGTAGAGTGGCCCAATAGGACAACCCGTTGCTTTCCTATGTTTCGTAGATACTTGACAAGTGCTGATATATCAGCTACGTCGTCAGCTAGACGAGCAAACCCGAAGCCCGAGAAGGAACTAGTCAATCTGAACTCGAAGACGGAGTAGCTTAGCTCAAGTTCAGCCTCTAGGCGCTTGGCTATGGCACGTGGGTAAGGTACCGTGTGAGGTCCGTCACCAAGCCCACCGATGAATACAAGAGCGTTTCTTGCATCGGTCGGCCCAACTTCATATGCGCAGGCATGCGGCGTTGGGGATTCGAAAGGATGCACCGTCACGGTGAATGTCCCTGACGGCGCCATTGTGATTCCAACAGTCGCTTTTTCGCTCAACTAAGGTTCTCTCCAGAATATGATATTTCCAAAATTTCAATATGGGTAGGTAGTTACAGGTGGTCATCCACAATCAGTTTGGCTGTGACGTTAATGTGGAAAACTTGATGGATGTCACCTGAGAGTGGATTCGTAAGTAAATAACTCGATAGAAGCATATTCTCTTCTATGTGACGTTTAATTCAACAAAAGAACATTTCCAGGCCACTAAGCCCCATATTTCTTCTCATTGCACCGTTCAAGAACAACACTGCTTCTGATGGAAGCGATGAAGACAGCTCAAGATGGCCGGTGATAGCTCGGCTTCTAGGAATGAGTTTTTCAAAGAGGTCTGATATGTGTCTCCTTGTAGCGCATCGTCGCTGATAAATGGGATCATGTTGCTGATAAGAGGCAGCTCAAACCACGATGCGTCAGTATCAACAACCTGGCTGTCCGTGCACCAGACAAGAGAGCGAGCGCCAAAGACCTGTTAAACGTAGTCCACGATCTCTCCGCTGTCTTGGACCGGCAAGTCAACGTCGATGCCACTGTCTTGGATGATAAGATTGCCGACTATGTCTTTTTCCCGCTTTCCAACATCCTGCGCAACCAACAGGAGTATCCTATCCGATTGACAGAGCTCACTATCAAATGTCTGCGGACTTTAATTCAGTATGGGTGGAAGGCCAAAATCCCACATGATCTTTCTCAACAGCTTCTCATATTTCTCACTTTCGTCATCGGCGGCGTTCCCGGTCAAAAGAGGAAGGATGCTATTCCGGAGGAGACGGAACTAGAAGCTTTCACGACCTTGACGTCGCTGATTAAGGCTTCTGGGTCTTCTCCGGCGGGGTCAGCGGCACTGGTAGAAACGAATGCCATACCTACCTTAGGCCATACTATTACTATCGTACTAGATGGTATCACCGACGGAAGAACATTCGATATTCAACTTGAGGTGCTGAAGACGCTCGATGCGCTCCTGTCCGCGATTAGGGATCAAACGGCATTGGCAACCTTTTTGCCCGGAATAGTATCATCGCTCAGTAGACTCCTCACACCACCCGCAGCATTGAAAACCCAGAGAAGAGTTTTGGTTGGCGGTATCAATGCTTTGAAGGATGTGCTTATAAGGGTCCTAGGAGATATAAAGGTCGTGGGGATAATGAAGAACCAAACGCCGAGTACAGATGAAAAAGAACCTGAGGGCAAAGTCCTAACACCTTCGTGGCTGAAAGCAACTACAGCCAAGATAAAACTTGCTCTTACGAGCGTCTTGAAGTTACGTAATACTGATTCCGACGATATTCGATCAGCCTTAGAGAGACTCTGTATCACTCTTCTGGACGAATGCCACCAATCTCTTGCGGAATGCGCCTCAGTACTTGTTGAGAGTGCTATGATTTTGGCTAACGATGAAAGCCGGACATCCGTATTTGAGACGAGTTTGACTGATCTAGCCAGGATCTACCCCGAACTCGGGGACACGATCAAGACTGCCGTATACAATTGGGTGACAAGTCTCCCTCGACTGGTACAATCTAGCGACGAGAAGATAAAGCAGCAAGCAATTCGGAATCTTGTGAAGGGTCACCATTTTATCACAAGTCTTCAAATTGACTCATCCGTCCTAGAGGATTCGTTGGCTGCTTCGCTGAGGGACAGCGCCACGGCGCTTGTCCTTGCGTCAAAATCTAGTGGCATGTCGGAACTACCCGCGGACGCCATTCAATTGAATACGGATGTGGTAGGACGGGATAGGCCTACCACCTTCCCACCTATTCTAATTGCGCAGGAAACAGAGCGGTCCACAAGGGCAGCGCTTCTCAACTTGTTGACAAAGGTCGGATCTGATTCTCAACGAAGTAAGGTGGCGGATGATCTGCTCAACTACGTTCGAGAATCTACAGGACCTGTTCAGATTACCTCATATTGGCTAGCCTTCGAGCTGGTTAAGTCAAGCTTGTCACAATCCTCAGACTTAGATGATTTTCTTGACCTGAGCTCCGCAGCCGATGCGTCGGATTGGAGCGAAGCCATTTTCCAAGAGCTTTACTCCTTTTCAGTTGTCGTCCTGGATTCACAGGCCGAGACAGAAGAGGTTGATTGGCGATTGCAAGCTTTAGCTTTAGAAGTCACAACGTTTGCTGCGTCAAGGTTGAAAGAGGACTTTCGCCCAGAACTTATTGACGTGCTCTATCCGATTGCGACTTTTTTAGGTTCTGGCGTCTCTAAATTACGAGATTATGCGATTATCAGTCTTAATAGTATTGCTGCGTCGTGCGGCTACTCTAACGTTACGGACCTGATCATCGATAATGTTGACTACATGGTCAACTCGGTATCCTTGCGATTGAACACTTTTGACATATCCCCGGCATCAACTCAAGTCTTACGCATGATGATCAATCTTACAGGCCCGAAATTAATACCGTACCTCGACGATGTGATCGCGTCAATCTTCGCAGCTCTTGACAATTATCATGGATATCCCCTATTCGTGGAAAGCTTATTTAGCGTCCTCACAGAAGTCGTCCAGCAAGGATCGCGCTCTGAATATTTACTTCCACAGAGCGAGAAACCGTCAGCAAAGGATCACAAGAAACGTCTACAACCCATGGTCACACAGGACCTCTATGACGCTCTTTCTCGTCGTGTGGAAAGGCGAGAAAAAAGACGTTTAGAAGAGCCCGAGGATGCTGAAATGGGACCTCATCCAAAACGCCCCTGGAACACTAAGACGGCCGAAGCAACGGATGAAGCTGATCAAGAGGCACAAGAATCTAGTACAGAAGTTGAGAAACCGCCACCACCAAAAACACCCACATTCAAGATCCTTGCTCGTATCACGGACTTGACACAACATTACTTAACCTCTCCGACCCCTACCCTACGGAAATCMCTCCTCGATCTTCTGACGACTGTTTTTCCAGCGCTCTCACCCGATGAGGATGCATTCCTACCCCTGGTCAACTCAGTCTGGCCAGTTCTGATTGAGAGGCTATACGACTCGGAGCCGTTCGTCGTTATCTCGGCATGTAAAGCCCTTGCTACATTATGCCAGAGCGCTGGGGATTTCCTTAATACGAGAATTAAGACGGAATGGTGGGATAATCTCGGCAGATGGTGTAGAAAAGTAAAGGCGGACGCGACCCAGTCAAGGGGTAAAAGAGGAATCGATACTCGTGGTAGCAAGCAGGATAGCGGTTTGCTAATACCTGCGCACTCTGAGAATGGTATCGGTGGGAAAGAGTCTAGCAAGGCTATCAAAGTCGTCTCGAACACAGGGTTAGGCAGGTTCACTCAGGCGGCGCAGGTCTGGGAAGCGGTGCAAGGTCTCCTGATTGCCATCGTGTCATTCGTTCAGCTAGACGACGACGTGTTCGATCAGATCCTTCTGCTGCTGGCTGACGTGCTAACTACCAACCCAGAGGCCAGAGAAGCGCTGGAGGCGGTCGATCCCGATGCCGTGTGGCTCTTGATGTATGAGCGAGGGATGGTGGAGCCGATGGAGAAACCGGTCCTTCCTGGGACGACTTTCGTTGATTTGTGGGCAGGCTAGGAACTATGGGATGCCCACGCTATGTGACCTAAATCGCTACGATACAGGTAGTGGTTCGTTGATGTATGCCTTGCGATGAATAATCCGGTGGTCAGGTCGTGGATCCTACTCTTAGCAACTAGCTTGGCATCATCCGATATAGCTTCGTGGTATACAATACGTTACATGTGTCTCTATCTTCAACCCGTTCGGTAAAAGGTGGATGTCACCCTCCACGATGAGTACAGACGGCAAGAAGCGAGGCTCGCCTACCTATGTACTGGTACAATACGACGCATCAGGCGAGAAGGGCAAGGGTTGGTTGGGAACGATGGAACCCAGGGACTAGGTTAGGCACTGAGGATAAATATGGTATCTATGAAGAGCTCACGCGTAAAGTCATACTATAGGCGCTTCCATATTATCTGGAATAAACCTAGGTACGTCTATGGTGCTACTGTCTTCATGTGTGGAGAGACCAACCGTCTTAATAGCATGATTGAAAGAGAAAACATGAACATCTTCGAAATGTTACCTCTGTAGCTCGACCACGGAGAGTGTGGACGTCGCCGAAAAGCGACCTAGCGCCGCTGCCGCCTTTTGTTGAGAGTAATAACAATCATCCTTCCGGTAATGTCCGTCGGGTTTGGTCGACATCTTATGAAAACATGCAACATACCTTGTAGGTAAGGTACTTATGAGGCACCGGAAATGTCTGACCATCATCATACGATGGTAATCTAGTCCTCGATTAAGGAGTGGTGGGTTCCACGGTAACTGCCAGCCCAGGCACTAGGTACCATATTATGAGCATTGACCTCACATCTCTCACCTAATGCCGCGATTGGTATCGATACTCCCAGGCATGTCAGGTAGCTGACTTACTGAGGCATACGGATGTGTAAGTAACAGTTGAAAGTGATGCTATTTAAACGTTGCTGGCGTCAATACAGGGGGTGGTACATGTGTTGGCTCGGCACCCGAAAAGGGGTATCGGTTTGAGAAGTCTAGTCGGCTTCCTTGAACCCAAGGGTAGCACATTTATCCTAGACACGCATCATAGATGATTGTCGGTTCAGAAAAGCCACAGGTTGGAGAGCCTTGGCCGCCAATTAGTCTTTAGTAGCTTACTAAGGTCTTGCTACCTGGTGTAGGACTAAGGGTACCTAACATAGCAGTGTAATCTATGGACTTGTATCTAAGGCCAGTCTTTCTGTCTTGTTAGCTGTGTTGTTAGCCTTCGAAGTTCCCTGTCGAGACATTTCATATCGTGCATAGCTGCTGGCGACGCTCGCCCAAGTAATACATAAGTCATATGCTGCTAGGTACCTGGCAGGCAGGGGTACCTAGGTAGACAGCAACATCGTCTTGGAACCCTTGAGCCCAAAAATACCATATACTATATGCACAATTTCGTACTCATGTCGCTCTAGCGTTAGCTCTCGTCATCAGAGCCACTAGGAGATGTACTGGAAGTGTCTGCGATAGTACGGGCAATGAGCTTCGAGATTGTGAGACCACAGCGTTCACGATGAACTCTGGACTGACTTCATCGCACTCGTGATCGGGTAGATGTTTCCTGTCCTTCAAATTACAAAACTTATAGCGATCTTGCTCGAAGCCCATACACGGTTTGCACGGGTAATTTAGGCCGTAGTAGCCCTGATTGAGTTATCAGCTTGGGTATCTGCCTAGGCGAGGGATAAATCAACTTAAAAAGGACAGCAGTCGTAGGAAGAGTTATGGTACTTGAAACGTTCACCGTCCGGCACCAACAATAGACCATCGCTGCCTGGTCGATGGCCTGGTTCTTTCGCGGGGAGGGGGGGAGTTCCAAGTTATCGTCATCGGCGCCGTGATACCTTGCAATACTTGCAGGTGTATACTCCCCCCTTCGGATATAGGATTTCACAAAACGATCTGTGCCTCGACCTAACAATACCCTGATTATTTCGAATTGAGCCCCCCAGAACTCTTAACCAAATTCCCGACGCCACTTGCAGCACATCGGAGTCTACATATCCACATCTCGTTTGTTAATCGCTCCTCCGCTGCGGAGATTCAGTACATCGTTAAGAATGTCTTAGGTACGTTACCGCCCTGCGTAGTCCAGCTCATAGCACTGTGCTCATCCTTGATCTTGATGGTGGTCGAGTGCTTTCCAAACTTTCAATTCAGGCCTCTGTTTCAGGAGAGACGCGTACGACTCGGTTTCGAATTCATGGTAGGAGGTGGTCTTTAGGAGCTGATGAACTTAGGTTTAAGATCGTGCCAACTAGAAAGTTCTTCCAACAGAGCTCCCGACTGGTGACTCATTTCCATTGTTTCCCTTGTGTCTCTGATGTATAGTGGAAATGATCCGAGGCTTTTCTCGACACCGGTTCACACTCATCGAAATTGTTTACGACACACGAGACCTCTATCTTTATAGTAATCCTAGGAAACTCGAGTCAAGTAAGCACGTGCCAGCTACAACGAACCCGGCAAGCACTATAAATCTATGCATTTCACTGACTCAAATCAACGGGGAAGGATGGATAGACACAGAAGCAGCAGTATTTCCAGGGGGAATTAATGGCGAAGCATTCAAGAGCATAGCGCTCTATAGCAACGGAAGGCTATGGGCCTTTATGACTGTCGAAAATTAGTCTCTCACATACGAGGTCTGCTTATTATGATTGCATACAAGATCTTATACGCTCGATCTATTTCTCGATTTGAGAGGGATCGTCTTCTAGGCCCCCGGCGAGATGGATCTTGAAGGGCAAATCTATTGTCCTAGTAAATTTATCGAAGACCTGCTAGTGCAAGTTAATCTTGACATTCACACCAGCCTCAGCCGTATACAGAAATAAACTTTGACATACATTATCCATGAGATTGCCATAATTGTTCGAGGATACATTAAATAGGTAGGTAGGTACCTGCCTATATATGACCGGAACATTTGCTTGGAGTCTATAAAAAGGTCATTGAAAGCTACCTACTGTAGCCTCAGCAAGACATCTTATAGACTAGACTGGTGGAGATAGTCTCGGGCCTTCTGGTCTAGCATGACCATACGTAAACCTAGAAAGTTCATCGACGATCAAGACATCTCTGACTCTATGGGGATAGCCGTAGAAAATCTATTGAGTCTCGTATCGGTTAACAAATAATGGCCGCAAAAATTGAACACTTACAAAGATACGAGTGAAGCCAAATAAATCTCCGTATAAATGTAGGTTTAATCTGGCCACTGTGAGTGCATATAGACCTTCTAGTTTTATATATAGGCCAATTAAACATGTATATCTATT
The DNA here is from genome assembly GCA_000931505.1 of Hypoxylon sp. E7406B. Taxonomy (NCBI): domain Eukaryota; kingdom Fungi; phylum Ascomycota; class Sordariomycetes; order Xylariales; family Hypoxylaceae; genus Hypoxylon; species Hypoxylon sp. E7406B. The sequence continues at coordinate 315,343 of JYCQ01000019.1, read as the reverse complement.
ATAACCAACATCTTTGACTACGACTCCTCCAATGTCGTGCGCAATGAACATAATGATTCTTTTCTAGGGCAAATTAGTGAGTACTATAGCAGAGTGAGACGACGCCAAACCACAGTAGATCCGTTCCGAGCGGCATTTGTAGCAAAGTGTGATAGGTGCTTACAAAGACCGAAAGCACACAGCAGCCACGACAACAGCCAAGAGCATCTTCAAGATTGGAGCGGCAGAAGCGTTAGGTACCGCCCTAAAATGGATTGGCCACTAATCGCTTGTCGACTTCATCTTTCCAGGGCACATGATGCCCGCAATAGAGCGGCATAATGATCCGAATGTGAAGAATTATATAGCGCTGACCGCTTGGATTTCGCCATGGCCATAGTGGTTCTCTACTGCGTCTAACTAGCGGGTGTGTGGCGGGGTTCTGGTGCCGGTCGGCTTAACAAATGGAATGCGTATAGGTCGTTCAAGAAGGATGGGAGGGGGAGGGAGGCGTTTTCGTAGATTAGCACGACCAAAGAGAGCGAGAATAAATATATCACGGTGTGGAATCGGTTAACGCGGCAAGTTGAGAAGGCAGAAAAAGAACCCGCGCCTGAGGATACCTATAAACTTCTTCAGGGTACCTTATTACAACTACTATCAGTGATGTTGCTCCTTAAGCTATGTAATTTGGCAACTTAGTGGAATAAGCATCGCTGTGGGGAAGTAGTTGCGGCTATCTATGGGCCATGTTTGGAAACCTCCAGGGCTGCTTACGGGTAGTTGACGTTTACCTAGGAGGTACCCCAGGGGACCCACGCTGATGGGACCCTCAGTTATTTTCATTAGGTAACGAATTCAAATCAAGAAGGCCTTTAATTCATTCCAAAAGAGCCGCAAACTGACATCATGCGTCAAGTCACTACATATCATCACGCCAGCGAGGATATCGTTGCTTTATTCATGACTTTCGACTAGGTATTCAAGTGCAGAGCTAGTATGAAATAACTCGGGTAGCTACCCGCTAAGAGTTTCGCCGCCTACAACGACGTTGGGAAAAATTGTCATCATATTTACAGAGTGCCTGCACATATACTCTATCTTGAATATATGAGTAAAATGCGATTGATATTCCGTCATCCATAGATAGCAGGGTTTATTATGTTTCAGTTCTTGCAGGGCGACCACTTATTATTACAGTATATGGTTGGGTACCAAATGAAGGATTAGTGCATGACTGGCTCGAACAAGTAACCAACAGTTCTAGAAGTAGGTGTATTTTTCTTAGGTAGACCGAATTACTCGCTCGATTGAGCGCATAAGTCTAAAATTGGTCAATGTGTCCGGTAAGTAAGCTGACGACTATCACACGACATGGGAATGATTTCGAAGCTTGACGGATGATGCTGTCTACTAAATGAAGGCAAACCCGGAGTAAACTAAGCCAATATAAACTTAATCATTAGTAACTTCAATCATCAGCAGCTTCAATCATCTACGCTTGGTAGAAATTCCTAGGCAAGGCGACAAGTACATAGTTTATTAGAAACCTATTAGATACTAGACGTTCTCCTTGGAAAAAATATTCACTTTATTAATAAGACCTTTCGCATATCTGGACACCCCAAGGACCTGGTGTAATAAAAGGCCTCGCTGATAATTTTAGATGCGATGACGACTCATTCAATTAAAGCCATAGTATCGCCGAAGCACATGCTTCGGACCTCGGGCCTTGGAGACTCAAGTGACGTTGGTTCAAGAACCAACAGGGCGGGCCGGATGTTGACTATGTGCATTTACTAGGGCTTTCATGCAAGGTAACTCGAATTGGGAGATATAGACGTTGCGTAATTGGCTGAAGATTGGAGCCGTGATACCCTCCCCCTACACCCTCTTATCAGCTCCATGTTCTAGAATCTCGAGCTGAACGCGTACAGCGCCTTGGTCTCAAGGATTAACGCTGCGGAAAATATTTTGAATCTGGTACCGATGGTCAAGCTTTTATGGCTCCCTTCTTGGTCGAAAGCTTAGAAGCATTAGCCTCTTCAAATGGGTCTTATTTAGAACGCATCACGCGAGCAAACATAGGAAGTCCATCGAGTACTGTTGACGCCACTAGTAGTGATATATGGGAGAGTGGTCCGCTACCAGTATCTCGTACAACCAACTCCTCGGAATTCAGTCCGGAAAATACTTAAAAAGTTAAGAAAGTTGTGAACGTTGAACTGTAGCCCCTGTCAACTGTCTTAAGATTTCTGTACTCTTTTCTTTTTCTCATCTCAACGCCACTCTAGCCTTTCTAGGACCTAGACGATCCGGTATTTCTGCCGCCCACCCACCAACAGGAAAGGGCAAGGTTGCTAGTCATGCCTACTGAATGTATTTATCTAACAGCATGGCACCTTTGAAAGAATACCTACGTGTAAGTATGTACTAAAGCAACAGGTTACACAAGTCTGCCAAAGTCCTAGCCCGATGTTACGTATGTACCTAGCGGCCAAAGTAATAATTATAGCTAAGTCGAATCCGTCGAAAAGAAACTCATCCTTCAACGCCACATTATTCTCGCCCTACCTATTCCGCGGCAAGGCATATTTGTACCTCATAAGCAGGCGTATATACCCTATTAAGTTCGCCTTCCCTCATGACAATTGAAATCTGCAATCCTTTTTATCCTCTTCCATCTCCATCTCCTCCTTACTCGTTTTATCGACCTAGATAGTAAGAGAGAGCAGCCTACGTATCCGTTTGCATCAAGCCGCACGAAGTAAAACTTGGATGCAGCCAAAGATGTCGGATACCACAGAGAAGCAAGCTAAGGCGGAGACTGCGGTCAGCCCGCAGCCTTACGCGAATCAAGGACGCGATGAGGAGGTCGGCATCGTCAATAAGAGCGGACAGCTTCATACGGACCTGAGGGGCCGTCATATGCAGATGATTGCAATTGGTATGGGCTCCTTGGCATTTTTATCTTCCCCAAGGTTTGCCATCGCTAACGAAATGCGACCGTGACAGGCGGCGCAATTGGAGCCGGGCTGTTTATCGGCTCGGGTAGTGCTTTGTACAAAGGAGGACCGGCTGCATTGGTATTTGTCGTCCCCCCAAAACCCCGATCCGCTGGACAAATGGATATTTGCTTTTGATGCTGACGACGTGGCATTGCCCAGGTGATCGGCTATCTCATTGTTGGTGTTATGCTTCTGTTCACAATGCAAGCTCTTGCCGAACTAGCTGTCCTGTATCCCGTCAATGGCGCCTTTTACACCTACGTCGTTCGATTTGTCGACCCGTCTTGGTACGTCTTCGCCTCAAATCCGGACTCGACTTATCCACGCTAACCTTGTGCGCTCAGGGGTTTCGCCATAGGGTGGGATTACGCCATCGCGTGGCTCACTGTCCTACCTTTTGAGTTGATAGCCGCGGGGATCACTATCGAGTTCTGGAGACCCGATCTTAACGTAGCCATCTGGGTCACCGTCTTCCTAGTCATATTAACTTTGATTCAAATCTTCGGTGTCCGAGGCTACGGTGAAGGTAACATGAAATTAAAAGGCCCTTGTAAAGTAGAATTATCCTTAAATCGACTAACGATATGTAGTTGAATTCGTCCTTAGTATGATAAAGATTGCGGCTTGTACAGGTTTGTATATTTTCTTGGCATATATTCAAATCATACCCACCTGATATATGACTTACCCCTACCATAGGCTTCATCATACTAGGTATCATAATCGACTGTGGAGGGGTTGGCGATAGGGGGTACATCGGCGCAAAATATTGGTATGAACCGGGGGCATTCAGGAATGGGTTCAACGGGTTTGCTGGCGTCTTCGTTGTCGCCGCTTTTGCCTTTGGGGGTACTGAGCTCGTCGGTCTAGCAGCTGCCGAATCGGCGAACCCCAGACGAGCCATCCCCATGGCTTCTAAGCAGGTCTTCTTCCGAATTGCTTTATTCTACATAATCAACCTCTTTATCCTTGGACTTATCTTGCCTTCGGACGACGGACGTCTGAAGAACGCGTCTGGCGCTAACTCGAGCTACTCGCCTTTCGTCCTAGCTATCGAGGATGCCGGTATCGCCGTCTTGCCATCTATCTTCAACGCCGTTATTACTATCTCCGTCATCAGCGTCGCCAATTCGTGCACGTTCGGCTCTACACGTACGATGCAAGCTATGGCCGAGCGAGGGATGGCGCCCAAGTTCCTCTCATACGTCGACCCAGCCGGAAGGCCTTTATGGTGTGTTGTCGTGCAGTTAGCATTCGGTCTCCTAGGCTACATTGGCGTTGCCTCGAGAGGATTAGATGTCTTTACTTGGTTACTCTCGCTCTCCGGTCTATCCTACCTCTTCGTATGGGGCTCATGCTGTCTCGCTCACATCCGGTTCCGACTAGCATGGAAATCCCAAGGGCGAAATCTGAAGGAGATCCCCTACACGACTCCGCTCGGAATTTGGGGCAGCGCCATTGGCTTGGGCCTCAATATCCTCTGCTTGATTGCGACCTTCTACAATGCCCTATATGTTAGTTATCCTTCAAGATATCATCACTCCCCTTTCACATTTTGTTTTTGTGGCATATAATAACATAGCTAACATCTCTGGGCACAAGCCCTCGCCCGACGCGCACCCGGATGCCGCAGCTTTCTTCCAGCAGTATTTGGCGGCACCAATTGTCATAGCCTTGTACTTGTGCTGGAAGGCGTGGTCTGGTAAGTGGCAGATGTGGATTAATCTAAATGATATCGACCTAATGGCCGGCGCTCGCCCACTGGAAATTGATCAAGAAGATGGGATTATGGAGGAGAGAACCTGGGCCAACCTACCCTTCCGTATCATCAGGGCTTTATTCTAAGTTTGATGACTGGGGCTATGGAATCCCCTGGAGCAAAGCGAATGACCAACAAATATTAAATACCCCGGATTTGTTTCCTTTTAGATTTTACAACAAGATGTATCCTTACGATGATTTGTAATAAGTACCTACCTAGGTAGCTAATTATGTTTTCTCCTCTTATCCTGCTCTCCTTTACTTGTGTGAATCTTTAACGAACCTAAATCCTGGTCGATATATCTGAAGCACGTGAAACGCTTGAACCAGCAAGTCGAGCAATATCCTCAGCATTATAGAGACCTCATAAACGATGTATGCTTTACGCTCACAAGCCTGAATATGGCATAAACACCTAGCTAAAAAAAAATGTAGAACTCAGTTGATGATTTTCCAAAACAACCTCGATATCTAGAAACGGAGCATGCGCTATCGTTAATGATGGCCATGCGTAGATAGTATTCAATTGCCTTTCTGTAAACGCCTTTCCACATCTACATTTGCGGTGTTGCCACTGACATAGTAATGCCCGCTCCAGCACTGCCCGCGGCCATGGGGCTTGATTCAACAACGTACATACATCTATAGTTGATTTTTGCTTCATTTCGCTTCGCTTCTCCAAACACCTGTAACCTTCTCTCTCTCTTTTATATACCTCTCCTCGTCCAATCTCCTATCGCCTCCCCTTGCTATCTCCTTCGGCGTCTAGGTCACGCTCCACCATCTCGATGGAGCTCAGGCTAGGGAATCGCTTGGCGAAGTCCTGTATGTAGTCCTCCTTCTCCTTGAAGCTCATGTCGAGGATGGGCCTCCCTGGGAGCCCTACGCCTGCGAGGTGCTCCGAGGAGCTGCGTTGCCCCGGCGCCTGCTTTGGGGGCGACCTGGCGCGGCTGCCACCGCCAGTTGGTAGACTGTTTAGATGGGTCGGTTTGGGTGGGAGCGTCGGTTTGCTGGGGGAGCTCGGGCTTTGCTGAGTGCGACCGCGTGTTGGGGCTGCAACTATGTCACCAGAGGCTGGAACTGCTTTGAGGGGAGGTGCATTTCCCCGTCCACCGGTGACTAGTTTGCGTGGGACCTCGGGGAGCTGTTTGTCCGCCCGACTTTTCGCTGCCGCAGCATCTGAGAACTTGCCGTAGCCTGATGCCGTGCGTTGAACCTGCTGCGATGATTTCTGGGACTCGTCTAGCAGGTTCTGAACGCGATTCTGTATGCTTACGGCTCGCGAGACGCCACCGATGCTCTTAGGTAATGGAGCTGATGAGCCTCCGGCATCCCTCGCTGCCATTCGCTGCTTGTATTCAGCTGCCGCCGCCTCAACCCGTCGTTCTTCTTCGGCGAGTGCCTGCGCTTCGAGCTCTCGCCGCATCTCTGGCGTCATCTCAGGCTCCCCAAGGTGGCCGTCATCACTGCGACCATCAGTGGCTTCTGATCCGGCGATGGGCGTTAGATCATGACGCTCCATATCCTTGAGAGGAGACGGTGTGCGTGCACCCGAACCTGAAGTATTGCCCTCGAACCGTTTAAAAGCATCMCCGAATCTCCCCGCCAGTATATTCTTGGTACCTGACAAAGACGAGAGACTAGATCGTTTGGTATGCTGCTTGATACCTTTATCCTTTTTCTTTCCATCAGGGTCCTCCATTGATCGAAGGAAGTCTACATTCGACTCTATTGCCGTGTCGTCCTGGGGCTCAAGTCTAGGGGACGAGGCATTTCCGAGTAATTTTGGCGAATAGCCAGGGGAACGGAGAGGCCTAGGTGCCGCCTCACGTTCTCGAAGATAGTCCATGTCAGATTCGAGATAAGTGCTGGCAGGTCTGGGACGACCAGCAATAGATGACTTGGAAATTGGTTCGAGTTGGTCGACACTTGGTCGACCACCTTCGAGGGATGGGCGTGATGAGGACGGGTGTCGCGCATGTCCCGGGGGTGGCTGAATAGAGTCAATGCGAGGAGTTGGCGTAGGTCGCAATGGGTAGGTTAGGTCTGGTCGTTTTTGACCGGTACCCAATGGTTCCTGCTGTCTAGGTAAACTCGACGGACGGTGTTGTTCGGCTGGAGGGAATCGATGGATCGGGGGATATTCTCGAGGTTGCCTTTCAGAGGGAGGGGTACCGGTCATTGTTCCTGTTGATACCATTGTTGGTCGATTAAGGGATTCTTGCGGGGGCGGGGGAGACGAAATGGCCTGAAGTTCAGGGTTACTGGAAATTATGGCCGAGGCACGGCTCACTCCCGTAGGTTGCTTAGGAGGCGCGGAACTGGGCTTGTTCACGGAGCCGGGTGGAGGTGACGACCTTTGGAAGTCATTCACAGCCGCTACAGATTTAACCCGACTAAGATCTGTGGACTGCCGCTGGTTTGGCGGGKTTGATCCCACTGTATTTTGAGGTCTAACAAAAGCATCGTCTGCGAGCTGGTCGGTGACAAGTTGGCTCAGCTGTCTTTGCGGATCTGCAGGAGATGCTGGGCTGTCAAAGTCAAATTTCGTGCCCTGGTCATGTAGGAGAGAGAATTGGTCGAGTGTTGGGAAACGTGATGATAATTCGTCTCCGTCGAAATTTGTACCTGTCTTTGAGTCTAGCGCAGCAAATGGGTCGCCATTTGTGACTCTCGCAGGTGATGGGCTAGGTTTTGGCGCCGGCTTTGGGGTAGAATGGCTAGACTGACTCGAAGCAGGTGGTCTACCACGCCTCATGGGTGTTATGTCAGGTATCGCCTGGCTTTGAGGCTGTGGCGGTGGTGAATACACTGCGCCTATACCGGGAGTGCCCCTGCTCTCTTTAGCTCCAGGAGTTTGTGTCTCGCCTCTTCTTGATTCCGATTGAGATTGTCCAGAGTAGATCTGGAGATTGTTAGCTAGCTATTGTGGCGGGCATCAGGGATACACGTACATCATGTATTGGTACTTCACGGCCTTGCATTAGACAGCTTTCTCGGAGCACTTGGTAAATGTTTGGCCGAGACCGCAAGTCTTCCCGGAGCATAGATGCTTTGCAACTTTACTTAGCATAAAGGTCCCGATAAAGAGGAGGGATGACTTACCGATCAATTGTTTCAACCTATCCGAGAATACTGGGTAGCTAGGAAACCTGAAGCTCGCATTCAAGATAGCGAGTTGCCCTTGCTCCTCAAACGGCGTCGTATAGTAACAGAGCTTGTAGAGGAGTACACCTAGAGCCCAGATGTCCGACTTCTCGTCTATCGGTTGTTTCCGGTATACGTCAATCATTTCTGGGCTCCTATATTGCAATGTAGTATGCCTTTGGACATCCTCATCCATTAGACGGCATTCTACCACCGTCTGAGGCGCGGGCCTTGGTGGTGCTGCCGAACCAAAATCGCACAGCTTGAACCTCCTTCTGGAGCCGTTGACCGTTATGAGAACATTTTCGACTTTCAAGTCTCGGTGTAGTAGAGGCGGCTTGAGGTAATGCATACAGGCGACACCTTCTGCCACGTCGGAAAAGATATTCAAGATCTCGGGCTCGGTAAGGCGATGCTGTAGCCTGGTATTCATAAAGTCGATCAATCCCCCTCCATTGCAGTACTCCATGAGCAAGAAGACCTCGTACCCGCCACCTTTCAACTCCGAGGCGTGGGAATCGATGTATGTAACAATTGTTCGGTGCCCCTTAAGCCGCTTCATTGTCTCAACCTCTGTCCGCATCCCACGGAGAGTCTCCCTGTCCGGCACGGCGACTCTTTTTAACACAGCCTGGTCAGTTCCGTCGACGGGACGCGGTAGCTTTACGAGGTATACATGTGCAAATCCACCCTCTGACAGGTATTTCTGGATCACTACTCTATGGTTGCCGACCTGTATCTTTGTGCCGGGAGAAAAGGTGCCAGGGGGAGCAGAGGGTCCTTGCATGGGCATCTGGCCATGCATCTGCATTGGCGCACCGTAGGCGACCTGCTGGCCGGGACGAGGCGCTGCCATTGGCACGGTATTGCCGTAGGAAGCCATGTTGTCGGGTCAGGGTAGAGTCTATATCGTTGAAGAAGAGAGACGGGGTGGAAGTCGGTAAAGGTTGGAACGGTCGGGGGGTCTTCACGGTTCTGGCATGGAGGCAGACAGCGTGCGCACTGCAGCTATAATTGACGCATATCTATACGGGGCGAGCAGAGGGCTGAATAGCAGTGAGGTTGTTCGAGTATAGGCGCGAGAAGGCGAGGTCGTAGACGGCCAGCAGTTGCCAGGCTGCTTTGTATGTATATGTATAATACACGGTTAAAGGTGGTGAACTCGTAGGGGCAATCATTCGTCCAGCTGTTTCGTAACAGCCTGTGCCACCTGTAATTGTCCCCACCAGATCCCCTAACCGGTACATCCACTTATCTTAGGGTGTGTTAGGGTGTTAGGGTGCTGGGTACATGCATGGCCCCGGCTGATTATCGGGGGTCGGGGTCATTGAATCAAGTTAGGAGTTCCCCTTGCTCATTTGGGTTTAGGCAGCATATTACCTCATCGCCAACATCTTGCGAATGAGCGATTGAATGCACATCTTGGCATAAATGGATGTCAAACATCGAATGCACGTGGTATAAGTCGCTACTAGAAGTCGCGTGCGTGTATTTGTACAGCGTACCTTGTGGCAGTTTAAACACAATGTCCTGGACTCCGCATAATGCCAGGGAACCTCTCGTCTAAGATAGATTACAGTTCATGAATAAATACTTGATGCACCTCCTCTATGATAACCTTGCTCGTTCAACTAGACCCTTCTCCGTTCCCTCTCCCGCCACTAGGGCCACCGTTTCCGCCATCGAGTAGCAGTTTAGGCTTGATATAATCCTCGTCGAGTTGTCTGAATAGGGCCTGAGGATCCTGAGCAGTAAGCAGTTGCTTGATTGCATCCTTGGCCGAAACTGGAGCTGAATCTCGATGGCCCGACGTTGGGTATGAAAATACACCTTCTTCTTCTGACGTCCCGCCAGGTGTGAGAATGGGACTCGATCTGCTTCGCGGCGACTTCCGAGCTGGAGGCGGGAGGTCTGAGGTATCAATGTCACTCCCTAGGTCCGAGTCGGTCACACTATCGTTGCGGCCCAATAAATCTGCGCGTTCAATGTCATCCCCGGCGTGGCGAGAGCCCTTGCGACTCGAACTCGTGGCACGCGAGGTTGGAAAGGATGGCGAGCGGTGTCCTGATACATAACTTCCTCTCTCTGGCCCCGCCGGCGGTCGAGGTCTTCCAGTGTCCACACGGTCAAGGCGCACCGACCCATTTCTTTGCCGAGGATTATATCCTATTCCGGTTCCAGACCGCTTATAATAAGAGCCCCCTGGCGCAGCCTCGATGTCAAACTCGTCGTCACTGTCAACTTCTTCAACAACGCCTGTCCTAATACCCAATATCTCCAGCATTCGTGCTGTAGTGCCGCCAAAGATGATCACGGTCAGGACAACTACGACAAGAACAGTAGCCTTTAGGGCATACGAATTTTTCCCGGTTAATAGAGCAGCCAACGCCACACCGACAGCTCCTCGAAGACCAGCCCAGAATAACATGGCTTGGTAACTATAAGGCAGTTCGTCGTTGACCTCTTTGCCCCGACGGCGGGCTCGATAATGGATAAACCAATTTATGGCCTTAGATAACGGGAACACGGCCACCCATCGTGCCGCACAGACGGCAACGATAGTGACAATGATCAGAGGAGGTTGGAATTGGAGATCGTTATCGGTGAAAAGTGACAGCCCCAAATAGATAAATATGAAGTTTTCGGAGAGCTGAGCCAAGATCTGGAAAAAGTACTTGGTGCTAAGCTGTGTCCGTCTTGACATGTTGAAATAGGCATAATGTTTGAGCGTAATACCACAGAACAACAAAGACACGATGCCTACTATGTCTTAGTCACCACACTTTGCTAGATGGAAGTACGGGGATAGGACATACCTGACATCTTCAATCCTTGTGAGAAGAAGTAACTTGCATATGCGATCAACACAATCAAACAAGTCTCGATTTGAGGATACCTCCTAATATAAGTAAATTTGAGAGCAAGCGCAGTGCCAACGCCCACTAGGACTCCAATGAGTAAACTCCCGAAGAAGATGAGCAAGAAAATGCCCACGCCCTCAAAGAAGCTGAATATTCCATATGCACCCGCAGAATCGCTCTTATACTTCTGCGCAGTTTCGAAAATAACGATGGCAATGGCGTCGTTCAAGATAGATTCGCCAAAGATTACGGTGTATAGTTTTGGATCAACCTTGTAGGTGTTAAATATGGCCAGAATCGTTACTGGATCCGTGGCAGATAAAGTTGCGCCAACCGAGATGGCATCAACAAAGGTCATATCCAGTCCTTCAAGCGGTATTCGAGTGTACAGCCATAACAGCAGGCCTATAACCACGGCGGAAAGAAAGGTGCCGGCGAAGGCAAATGTTAGGATGGTGCCAATGTTTCGAAAGAAGTTGGCTTGATGTAGTTCGTATCCAGAGTTCAAAATGATCGGCGGGAGCAGAAGGTTGAAGAAGATCTGGTAATCAAAGCTCACGAGCTGTCGAATGGAGTGGCCGGTGCTCACTCTGAGAATCAATCCTACGGTCATCCCTGGTTCCCAACATTAGTGTCTCGTCCCATCGAACTATCTAGAGATTTTGCGACCAACCGGCGAATATGGATATGACTGTTTCGTGGACAGCCTGCACCTTCTTCTGCTGCAACATGTAGCTTGTGAAGAAGGCAATGATGAGGAGCATAATAGATATGAAGAGCGCCCATGACGCAAAGATCTCCTTTTGCCCAGAGTCGGCCTCTGTTATACATTGTTAGATCGGATCGATAGGTAGGCTCCAGCCGCACGCCGAGAGAAAGAAAGAGTAGAGAATATCAATCATACCATCAGGATCCGTCTCCTCGTCCTGTCGTCCTGCGGCACATCATCGTTAACAATACCGTAAAACAAACTAAAGCCATACAGTTTGGAATTGGTACGACGTACGAACAAGCTCCATGACGGAGCTGGCAATTTCTGTCAACATGATCGCGACAAAGATGGTGACGGCCTCAAGTCGGAGATGGATGCTTTGGCGGGATATAGGCCTTTTGCTCCAAGCTGAGCACTGAAAGGTCGGCGTGTGGACGCATCAAACGTCAAGGGCGTCGGTCGCTCGATGTGATGCAAAGTTGGGTTTGGGATTCGGGTTGCTGCGCTTGGTCAATTCGAGAAGTTGAAATCGACAGCTTGCATCATTTGCTATTCCAGGCAGATGATTGCGCCGCGCTGCGAGGCCAGTGCCTGTACGGGCGACCTGCAGGGCCTAACTGGACCTAATTGGACCTAAAGCAAGGGAACCAATGCGAAGGATTATAGCTTGGATTCGTTAAAGTGATTGTTCATCATATGTACAATTTGCAGGTAAGTTAATGAATACGTATCAAGCTAGACAGCGCTGGGCTAGTTCCTCTACCCCACATCCATTACTGTTCGGTCCACTATGTGACATGTACCTAGCAGCACATCCAGTAGGGTGCCTGTGGATCCACCGTTTTAACTTCAACCATTGATGTTGGCTCAATAATCCTTCTCAATCGCAGGAAGAGTAAGTTACATCCTATAATCAGTTGACACTACATGTACATGAATGAACCATGCATAGGTACCTAGTCATACTCTATAATCAATACCTATGTAATCTGATGTACCTACCCGTTCCTCAACTCACTAAAGCAGATGGAACAGATGTGACCCGGTGAAGGTGTGGACTACAGAACATATAATGTACACTAGCAAGACAAGGTTCGAAAGTCTACATATAATGTAGTCCCCACGATCCCCCCCTTCTGACCCGGAAATCGGAAGCCTCCATCGCTCTAGTCCTATTGCGTCGCAAAGTACCTGATGTCATCGTAACCAAATCTAACCCTCCAGTCTCAGCTCCCCGACTGGTCTATTAGCCTTAACTTTCTGGGCGGTCATGCGCATTCAAATCAGTGCCCCCAGTAAACGTACTGCCTACTACCGTCGTACCGTCCAGCTCATACCTCGCGACCTTCCCCAACCAATTACGACGCGCCACCATTCTACCTGTGCCTCGGTCTCGTGCCGCTGCCTCAAGCTCAGACCGTGTGACAACTGCTCCCTTCGTCTAGACGGCTAAATTCGCCCGACCCCAATATTCCGAATCCCTTTAACATACATTAGGTAGTCCTCTACCCTCGACATGCACTCATAGAACAACCGATAGTCGACGGTGACAACAATTTCTAATTCCTTAGATTGACTAGTCCGTAGCAATCAACTTGCAATCCGTCGCCAGACGTAATCCCAACGGGTTTGGCCGCGAAAGCGATACAGTCCAATCGATGACCTCGTCATTGTCGAGCTCTTCGTCCTCGGATCGCGAATCCTCCTCGAACCGCAAACATGATCCACCCTCGAAACCAGATAACAGCGGCGATGCAGCGTGGTCAGAAAGTACAGTGAGAGTTAGCTCTGGGGATGGTCCTGATCCAGATAGGCTCAACGAGAGCTCCCCTCTTCTCTCCCCGAGCAGGGCTGGACACGAGTCCCCAGATGAAGAGAACACGATCCAAGCCGAGCAAGATGAATTTCAGAAGACCAAGAGCATTTGGTACCTTTTGCTTTTGACGATCAGCATCGGAGGGTTGCAGGTTGCTTGGGCAGTAGAGCTGTCCAATGGCACCCCATACCTCCTTTCCCTCGGCTTGAGCAAGTCTCTTATGGCTCTTGTGTGGGTTGCTGGTCCGCTCACCGGGACTCTAGTCCAGCCATATGTCGGAATGCTCAGCGACAACTGTAGAGTGTCCTGGGGAAGACGGAAGCCGTTCATGCTGGGCGGCGCTGTTGCCACAGCGCTTGCCTACATGTTCCTTGCGTGGATTCGTGAGATTATCGGGGGGATATTTAGCTTATTTGGTGTCGACCCCGAAGCTCATGGTGTGAAAATCACCATCATCGTCGTCGCTGTCATCTGGATTTATGTCCTGGACGTTGCTGTTAATACAGTTCAAGCATCTATCCGAGCTTTTATCGTTGATTGCGCGCCGCCTCATCAACAAGAAGCTGCCAACTCTATGGCTAGCAGGCTAGTGGGTGTTGGCAATATCATTGGTTACATCGCCGGCGGCATCAATCTCCCAAAATATGTGTGGTGGTTTGGAGGCACTCAATTCAAGGACCTTTGTGCAATCGCCAGCATTGCACTTCTCTCGACAGTGGCATTGAGCACTACACTCATCCGTGAGCGGAACCCTCAGCTTGATGGACGTCCMCCTGCCGATCGACCTGGCCTTCTATCATTTTTTGTAAAGATCTTCGCCTCCATTAAAAGACTTCCCCCACAAGTCTCTAAGGTCTGCATCGTCCAATTTGCTGCATGGATCGGATTCTTCCCCATGCTCTTCTACACGTCATCCTATATCGGAGAAATCTATGTTGAGCCCTACCTAGAAGAGAATCCCCACATGACTCCGGAAGAGCTAGATGAGCTCTACGAGAAGGCCACCAGAGTGGGCACTTTTGCCCTATTGATATTCGCCATCACGAGTCTAGCAACCAACGTGCTGCTGCCTTTCTTCATTGACCCAACATATGACAATTCTGTCGTCAACAATTCGCATGGAGCCCTTGAAGGCCCTCTTGACGATGGCAAAAGTATTCTAGCTCGTCTAGTCATCCCGGGATTCACCTTGCGAAAAGCCTGGTTGTTGTCCGAACTTCTCTTTGCCGGTGCAATGTTCTGTACAGTCCTGGTCCGAACAGTCGAGGCTGCGACAGCACTCATTGGGCTCATCGGCATTACTTGGGCTTTAGCACTCTGGGCGCCATGGGCCATCATCAGTGCTGAAATAAGCCGCCGTGATGTCATGTATCGTACCCGGAAGCAACAGATGAGGTCGCTTGCACAAGGAGAACAATTTAATACCGCTAACTCTGCCGACGACAGCCTCGAGGAAGAGTCGCCCTTACAAGCTGACGAGGAGGAGCCAGATCAAGCTGGTGTCATTCTAGGCATCCATAACATGGCTATTGCTTCACCACAGTTTATTGCTACTCTCGGCTCTAGCATTATCTTCCGCATATTTCAAAAGCCCAGAGGCGTCCCCGGAGACCACAGTATTGCTATTGTCTTAGCTTGTGGAGGKTTCTTCGCACTCGTAGCCGCATACTTCATTCACAAGATCAACGACGAACTTCCACTCCCAGAAGAGGCCATATATGCCGCAGAACAGGGAGACCCAATCTCTTCTCGGCCGGGCACATCACACAGCAAGGCCAGCGTCGACCAACCCAGAGCTAGCCTAGATCGAGCGACTATAGCCAGGAACAGCAGTTTCGGTGCTGGTTTAGAATATTGAGGTTGTCTCCGGTGGGCCTTTATGTTGGCCCTTTGCGCGATGGAGACGTCCGAGTTTGTAAAATTTGTCTTCATACTCGTTCGGCAACATAAATTCCACAGGTAATGGTACATATAGTCATATGTCAGTTGTCAAGCTTCTCGGTTAGTTGTGAAGGGTCAAAGGTCTAGATCTAAATTGCCTTAGAGCACGAGCAAGTGTCGTCCATGTACCAAGTTATATCTGTACTCTAGCTCTCGATGTTATTTTCGGCACGCTAATAAATGCTTATCTCAAGTGAAGACACATTTTAATCCGCATTGAAGAGATCCCCATGGGGTATAGCGAAAAAGCCGAGGCGGATACGATGGCCATCATCTACCAATAGGCTAAATTCTATGGCCATTAGTCCCCACGTTCAATATAGCATGCTCTCTTGGGCAAGATCATCGGAGGCTGATATCCGTAGTTCACCACGCACTTCCCTACAGAATCCCCTCCCAGTCACCTATCCCACGGTCCGGCCTGCCACCTTATATTGAATTTAGTCTTTACGTGAATGGTCTCCTCATTGGAACCCCTACCCCCGTGCAGCTTTCCCCGGTTAGTGTGTCAATGGCATAATGGAAGGGTTACTGCCAAATCGATCTCGCAGAGGTCTATATAACTCTTTGAATCCTACCTAGGAATTATACTTGGCATCCTAGCACCCGGTTCTCTTCCAAACTATTTCACCAAGGCTAGGCCGACACATTTGCTTCGCACATCTTCAAGACAGTCGTCAGAAGATCGTACGATTCCCAAGATGAAGGCTACTCTCATTTCGGTGCTGGCCACAGTTGCCAGCGCCGCGGTCCTATGGGATGGACGATTCAACGACCTAGGTACATCGGCGGACTTGAACAAATGGTCTTGGTCGAACCAGGTGGGACCGTAAGTTGTTTTCTGCGAAACTCACAACAAGGGATGGTTTAAGTAACATATAAGCAGGTACCAATATTACATCCACGGGTCCGGATCAGTCGAGAAGTACATCAACTTCTCGCCAGACTACAAGAACCCGGCGGACACGGTATCGAAGCAGGGTGCGAAGTTCACGCTGGACAGCACGGCTTTCTGGAACGGCCAGAATATGCGCCGTATCGAGCTGATCCCGCAGACCAAAGCCGCCATTAACAGCGGCAAAGTGTTTTACCACTTCAGTATCGCCCGCAAGGACACCAATGCGCCTTCGAAAAACCGCGAACACCAGATCTGCTTCTTCGAGTCGCACTTCACTGAGCTGAAGTACGGCTGGATCTCTGGCGAGCAAGGAACCGAGAACCCGAACTTGCAGTTGTGAGTACCTTCATTCCAGGAGCATAGTTCCACAGTCCTATGAATTCGTACAAGTCTGGAAGCAGGCTTTACTGAAACCTCAACTCCAAACACCCGAACACGGATAGCAACACTAATCCTTGGGTTATAGTATGGTCTCGCAGAACTCCAAATGGAAGACCGAGTGGAAGCCCAATGTCTGGCACAACGTAGCTTTTGAGATCGACTTCGGCGCTGGCACCGTCGGCTTCTGGCACTCGGAGGGCGCTGACCCACTAACTCAAGTCGTTGCGCCCGCCAAGACGTCAACCTCATCCAACGGCGCCGACTGGCATCTAGGTGTTCTTGAGCTGCCGCGCTCTGGCTATTCGGACAGTGTCGAGGACTTCTACTTCTCGGGTGTCTACATCGAGAGCGGGCCTATTACTACCGCCATCGGTGGACCTGGTAAGCGACTCCTACCTTCAGAGGGGGTCCCACGTCTATGAAATTATACTGACACATCCTCAGCCTCGTAAGTTAGAATTGGAGTATCCATGCTATGATCGATAAAAAGCGTATTCACGGCAAGCCAGATGCAGTCAGGATCACGGTTTAGTTCCTGTAACTAGATTATTCAGCCATGTATATACGAACCATTCGAGCCTCTCTTCATTTTCTCTCCTACCCTCACGTAGTGCTTACTCCAAACAGTGCCCCAAGAAATACCAATCCAGCCCCTTAGCCATTCCGTTTCCTTTACCTATACCATATCCCAGTGCCTTAGCCCATAAACTCCTTCCCAGCCCAATCAATCATCCCACTTATCCCATGTAAGGTAAACGCCGCCAAAAGAATAACCGGTAACATCTCTTTCAAACATCCGTTGAGCAAGGTCCAAGAACAGTGGGAATCTCGCCTGGAATCGGGCCTCGTGACACATCCCAGGATGTATACCCCGCCCAATAGAAGCACACGTTGCTCCCCAAAGTATTGCAGAAACTGTAATCGCAGTGCCCCGTGAAGGTGGACGTTGTTGAGTTGGGACCCGACGGGGGTGGTGTCGTAGTCGGTGCCGGGGTCACAGTTTCCGGCGGAGTGGTAGTGTCTTCTAGAACGTGTGTGGTGCCTGTCTCGACGGAGTCGACCGTTGTTGCCGCCGTGACAGCATGGAGTTGACGTGGGAATGCCCAAGCTACGGAGATGAGCAGGGAGGAGACGGTGATAAGGCCGCGCAAGGCTCTCATCATGGACAGCATACGGTGAGATAAGACGAGAGTAGGTACCTAATAAAAAAAGAAGGGGCTATATCGAAAGAGAAGTAGGTTGGGAGGTAGGTACCAATGTGTCTGGTTTGCTGGCTGATGTACCGCTCGCTCACTTATGGCCCACGCAACACGTCGTGTTTGCAGAGTTCGGGAGGACTCGCGAGTTGGACCGTAGGCAGGGAGCCCTTTGTTCTTTATTTCAGTGCTCGTATAACATGGCACAGGCCTACCTCTTATATATCGCATACTTGCGCCCTACCTTAAATCAGCTTATCCGGCGCACTTGGGACAGGATTCGTCATTGTGGAATATCTGGCTATGGCAAACTAGCGAATCAGGCCCGGTTTGGGCTATTAATATGCGGCATCGTGGCATTCCCGTCAGTTGGTGATGCCCTGTCGCTCGTCCTGCAAGTGTTCTGTGCAGCATTCAGGGAGCCAGCTAAGGTGTGGATGAGTCCCGATTCGGCGATACAGTGGTGATCCAGGCAATGTTTGCCAGCCTCGAACGTCTAGATCAGGTTCGCTTGCTACGCAAGGATGGCTTTTGGGATCTCGATTGTTTGCAATTGGATATGTGCTACGAGCTGAACATCGAGAGGTGCAGCTTGACGTCTCCCGAATGCTGCAAGTACCCAATATTTAGGGTACCGTTCCTGCAGGCGCATTCCCGGCGTGATGCAGCAAGGGGCCAGCGGGTCTCAACTAAACTGAATTGGACTCTAGGTTGCCGAAATCATGTCCAGAACGTGATAATAAGATCTCCGTTATAGCTCGCTGCAAGGAGGTAGAGATGGCATTCAACGTGCTGCTAGATCGGTCATTCTCCAGTTATCCGACCCGAGAGATCCCACAGTGAAAAGTGAGGAAATAAGGCTGTTATTCATGTCACAAAATTGCCGCTTACAGGCCGGCCTTCGTGATACCCAAAGAGCAAACATATAAAACGCATGCAACCAGGCGGACATGAACTTGAATCACCTTGGATCATCCCGGCTAAGCAGGTATATTAGAGTGAACAGACGGATGGTCCAGACCAGCCCTTCAGCGAGATGGCCGGCCGGATAACAACACCTTCCATGAATGTTCAATGCAGGTGTCCATCCATGAATCAATAAATACTTTCCAACGACTTGTTTTAAGCTAGCGAGAAATTCGGCTTCGTCGACTTTTCTCGTTCTTCGGGCAATCGTAACTTTTGTTGGATTTGTATTTCTTTTCGCCCGAACGTCCGATGGAAACGACAGGAAGTTTGATGACCCGGTCCAACTATAACCCCAATACAACGATATCTTTCTTATATGCTTTAAGATATGTCGTTATACCGCTACCACACTGACATACATATCACAGGTCTGCCATCAGAGTATAGTCTAAAACAGTGATCAAGCATGATTAGAATTACTTAATATCCGCTATTTACTTTTCATACTTCCCATTCATAACCCATATCACATCATCATCAGATCCATTGAAGCCCCAACCCTCATGCAATTAACAAATTTTCGTAGGTTGAGCTTAGGAGAGGCCCAAGATTATAACCAGACATTAGGATTAAGAGGGGTGAGCAGAGCAGAGCAGCTTCTTTTAAGAAGCGGAGACCTGAGTGATGTCAACAGGCTCGCAAGTCGGGTTGTGAGGCGGCGTGGTCGTAGACCATCCCACGGACTGGTAGTAGTAACCACTGAAGTACTGCCAGCACACATACCACTGGTAGTATTGCGTTCCTTCGCCGCTAGGGGTAGGGGCTGTGCCAGGCACAAATGTCGCGTCGTCGTAGTAGAACCAGCCGAAGAGCTTGCTGTCCTTGTCGAAACCAACGTTCATGGAAATATCGCTTATGCCGAACATGGGGGCGGCGACGTTGCTGTTAGGGAGGAATTGCAGGCCCAGAGTTTGCGGTTCGAAAGCGGTATTGCCATTCCCATCGGTGTAGGGGAGTTTCCACCAAAGCTCACCAACTTGCGCCCCATTGACGACGGTGAACCCAGTGTAGTTGAAATAGTACTGGAACGACACGCTGCCTTCGGGGAGAGCTCCCGCACTGTAACAAAACCCTTCAATGGCTGCTCCAGCATGGCACGATCCGGCATACCCTATCTTACGTGTAAGCTGACATCCATTGGCACAATTCTTTGAGAGACTAACCATCGAGAGAGCTGCCTTCTTTGCCGGTTATGTGGAGATAGAATGGGCCAGTCTGGTTGGCGGTTTGCGCAGAAACCGCGCTGGCGGCAGCGCCGAGAAGTAAGGCTGAAAGCTGGAGCTTCATGACGATATACTGCTTGGTAGAGCGATATGACTTGATTGTACCGAAGGTGGGAGTTATTCAGAAGCGGATTTGATCGCCGTGTGGTGATTGTGGCTATCCTCAAGATGGATCGGACGCGTTGGCAGCCTTCCAATTTATATCCCAACAGCTCTTTAATTCATGAAGTGAGAAGCGGTGATCGTCACGAGGTCACGATGAGGTGGAGAAACGAGATCCAAGTCAAAGACCACGGCGGAGATCGTCCATCGTGAGGCGACGATGAACGATTTGTTCCATTTCATTGGTCACGTCGTATCAGCCGCTCCACACGTGGACGTCAAGGGCCTAAGAAATAGCAGAGCTTAAAAAGCGTTACGGCTATTCCTCAGAACGGCGAAGAGGTTGGGCGAATTTGAAGCTAGCAGTAAATTCTCGTATATGCGATGTGACATCGTATGTAATGAAAGCCCCTGCTCTAAAGGGGCTCTAGTCACCTACACTCCGTCGGCAGTCCATCGACCCATAACCAATCGCAAGGTCGGCTATAGCGTGAATATCGCCCAATGCTACAGATCGATGAAATATGGAAGTTGGAATATGTACCTAGGTACTTGGGAATCATTATGTCGAGCCGCCATGTGCCTATCCCAAGGTGCTATGTAACCTTCTAAGTGAACTACCTCATTTAAAGCATTATTATTCTTAGGCTTGGACCCTTTATAGCTATACACCATAATAACACATGTACTTAGTGAAGGTAGGTACCTCCTAATAGGCATCGTACAATTGATACGGCATATCACGTTCGCGGAGTGGTAAGCACTAGAATGATTAACATGAGATTCTATAGTAAAGTAGTAGTTCACGGAGTATTAGAGAATACATGTAGAGACGCAGGCACAATTGCGCTTTTTACAAACGCCGAAAGTTCTCGTTGAGTTATACGTTAGGTACATATATGTACCCCAGCGGCTTTGATCCCTTGGCACCCCGGTCAGCCTATAATCGCTAGAGGTTTTATTAGAGGATGTAACGCAATACGTCATACCCATGCAACCAAAGGAACGAGGCTAAGGCCGGCAGCATCAGCACACTTCCACTGTAGCTTTGAATAAGGCAGCTCAGAGTCTAGATCACTGGTCCCTGAATCATGAAGCCTATGCGAGGCGGCTTTACAACGAGATTCCGCCGTAACGTCGTAGCATAGGACGATAGATCCTATCCCTCCAGCAGCAACCCTTGACGGCATTCAAATGCACAGTCAGCAATACGATGTTTTAAGGTTCTTTTGTCGCTCACCGGTCAAGAAAACCTATATACCTGTCTGTGGGTGATCTCATCCACCTAATGTAAACGCCGAAGATTAGGCTACGCGAACCGGGCTGGCGTCCGGAAGTCTTCAACCCCAAGCCGAAAAGGCTATCGTATTCAGCCCACGAGGATACAGAAACTGCGAGAAATCGTTATTTCCGCCACTTCTTTAGCCTACGGATGGCATCCATCAACGCTCTGTCATCCGATTACTGATTTCAAATCGATGTCTATGCCCCTCCCATTACCAGCTCTTCGCGAACCACGGAAGCTCAGCCTAGGTGCCTCGGCTTTTTAACAGTCGAAAACAGCCAGTACGAGAGACTACCTTGGTAGTCTACTACAAGGAAGGAACAATGATCTACAGGTGAGCATGGGTTTCCGGAGATACGGAGGATTTCGTTCCTATCACAACGATATATTAGGTCGCCGATAGCTTCACTTTGCCCAATCCCTTTAAAAAAAAACACTTAACAATCTATGTCTGTTCACTCCCTGTCCTAGTATCCTGATTCGGGTACTTCGGATGTGTAAGGGAGACCCAGGACTGGGTAGACAAAGACAATCTCTTGTATGTATACCCGGCTCTCTAGCAGATAGGTTGTAGCTCTTCGCGCTATAACGTTGTTCTTTCCCCATCCCATGGTCGACCTCGTGACACCTAGCACATCAAGACATGTGTACCTTAAAACCAATTCCCGCCCTCGCAGCCAACACCCCGATATAAAGGGTGACGAAAAGGGGGAACTATTATGAGGTAACAGAATGAAAGTCTAAAGAAAGACTACCTGCCTGATATGGGAGTCTACTGGTCCTGGTATGCTAAGCTGAATACAGTAGAATAATATCAGAGCATTACTAGACGGACATGGAAAGGAGGGCAAATCTTCGACTTTCTACTTGATGCTGATATAAACGGACATGGCCCTATACAAGAAGACGGTAGTCAAACCCCCAGAGAAACAGCTTCTGGGTTCACTCTCGGCATCAGAAGTGCCAGGAAACATTCAATTTCCATTAACCTGCACCTGAAATTAGATGTGCTAGCTATTGTAGCGTATGAGATCTGCTTAGGTTGGTTATCATATGAGAGGGTAGATGTAGGAGGGTTTCCGGTACCACCAGGGCATGGAGTATCGTTCAACTTAAAGCGAGTAAGCTTTTAAAGCGCACCCATATATTCCCCACTCTTAGTACTTCATTTCGATTCTCATGATGTCTCCTCTAACGTTCCAGTGGCAATCAAGCAGACCCCTTCCTCGATGGCTTGTTCGAATAGTGTCAAAATGTAGAGTACCTGATAGGTACCTAAGGTTAGGTACCTAACCTACCTAACCTACCTGATATACAAGAGTTGGACAACATCTAGGTACCTTGTTTTAAAATAGGGAGAGCAAGACCAGCTGCAGCACAAGATTCCGATATTACCAGTACACTTGGTGATCTTGAATGTGAGTTAGACACGACAGATCAAATGTTGCCATTGTGAGGTAGAGACTTGAAACCTTTCAGGCCATTCACGAATCCACTTCCACTTAGCTGACGAAACTAGTTAAGAGATATTTTTCATTATATCGCATTTAATTCATTGTGCGACCTAGAAATAGTACTACACGTTCGTTTCGGTCCCCACTTTCCCGGCCACTTCTTAGTACTGTTCTGACTCCCGGGAACTTTGGACGACGCTCTCGGGAGGCTCATAACCCTCGGCAGAAATGCTGCCCGGGACACTCTCGGGGGTATAATAATCTGATCCCTTAAAGTGGTCCTTGCGCGGGTTGCGCTTAGCACCTTCAATGTTGGACTGAACAGCCTCCTTCCCTTCAGGCATCACATCGTTTCTGTCAGTTCGACCATATCCCTCAGTCACGCTCGAGGACCCAGGCTCACGATGCCGAGTCCCGGCCGGGTCGAATTCGTCATTGCCTCCGAAATCTCGGGCCTGCCGGGCGACTTTGTCTCCCGGACCGCCAACACCTTCGAAGTGCTCCCCGCGTGTTTGTCTATGAAAATATTAGTTTTCGTCAGTATAGAATAGACACTATATAATAACATACCGTCCTCGGGCATCTGTAGTGCCGCCCTCCTCTGGAGGAATACGCTTGTTGTAGCCAGCGTTGGTGGAGAGATCCGTGTCGTACCGTACGTCAGCGCCAGGGAATTTCCTCTCTACCCTCGTATCGACGCCAGCTTCATCGTTGGGAGATGTCCTGTGTGCACCGGTCTTGGCCTCGTAGGAGTTCAGGTCTCGCTCGGCCTGGTCGGCGATGTTGCGCAGAGTCTCAGATGATGGTGCCATGATGTGTGGTTGTCTCTTAGATTTCAGTTGGACGGTGCGATGAAACGTAATAATTGATTCAACAGCGGATTAACCTTAGTTTTTAAGGATTGATATTGATTCTGAGCTTTCTTCTCCTCAAGAGTAGCTTGCGGTGTCTTCCATTTATTATTCAAGTCAGACACATACCTGACGTCAGTGACGTCATGGTAGCTATCTCGATCTTGACCACATTATGAAATCATCAGACCCAATTTTTCAGGGTCCTGTGTACCCCGGAGAGAATCAGACTGGCGGCTCTAAGCAATTCTAAGTTCAGACGTTGCATATCAGACGTATTTCAACCTTACCCAACTCTTTTCGACATACGTGTGCTGCGCAATATGACACAAGTGCTGGAGAGTGATATCATCTGGGCAAGCCGCAGCCCCATTTCCTCCGGCGGCTCTGCTCACTCTTTTCCTAACTTGTTAATAGGATGCCATCATTGGTGTTGATCTCGAAATCCCTTCTAAGCGATGGTTCTGTGCGCTTCTAGAATTGTTGCTGTGTACCTCATGGATCTCTATCTGGGAAAGGGGGAAGAGCATCTACCTCATAGAAAGGTAAATTAGCCCTAAGCAAGGGGGATTGACTAAATGCATGATTTGGGTTGGTAAATACCGCATAGTCCATATTGTCTATAAGAACGGCATGCAAGCATCTCATGTGATAGATCATTCCTATATTTGATATCACCGTATCATATAATAGGCATCTAAGCTAGGTCAATACCCGCAACGGGTACTGCCGCCTTATGAGAGAATGTATCACCCAAAATACTTTAGGTAACCTACCTGAGTACCTGTAATCTATCATAAAACACATCTTGATCAATCAAGCACTATTATGATACATTAGTTACTTGGTTAAATAGCAGTTTACTAATGTACCTATATTAGATCTCATGTTCATGTAGTTCGATCGTGGTTGATATCACCATTTGGTTCCAAAAACTATGTGCAATACGTTTAATAGAAGCTTCCATACCAATATGTCCAAGCATAAACTGCATATTAGAGCTGATCCGGGGGATCCGTGACAGTTTGGCTGTTAGGACGGCCCAAGTAACGTCGTCTCCTCGACGTGCTCTATGATATGCCACCCACCTCACATTAATATACCCTAAAACACGAGAGCTTCCTCATAAGATAGTTGAACTTATGTACAAGACACGGAAAGAATTTTGGGCTTCACTCATGGGCATTTAAAGGATAAATAAGATCCAAGATAAATCCAGCTCCTGTGTTACACAGAAATACCTTTCCTTGGAAGAGAACCCGGCAACACTAATAAATAATACGGCGAGCCTGTTACAGCTCTTCAACGAATGCGTTACATCTAGGATTTCTAGAAATATGGTTGGTCTGGTAAATTAAGACCTATCACTTGAAACTTCCCGCTTGAGGCCCGTCTACGATACATTGATACAGTTGTGGCTCATACGGTCATGGGAATATTTCTACAGATATCCTATGGGTACCTAAAGTAGGTAGGAACCTTAGATCATCGGCAGTGGGAAAGCCAAGCGATATGCCAACATGGCTGGAAATGCATCAATGTGTGTCTCAGTTCTCATCGCCCTCACCATTTACTCGGGCATCTCATATTAAGGGACCGATCGACCAGAGCAATACTACAAGGATTTCCTTATAGCGAGCGAAGCCTTCGAACCTGCTCTAAGGCATAGACCCCGTGATACTATAGATGACGACGAAGGCGCCAGACAACACGCCTTAAAACCGCGGAGCATTAGCCCGGTGGCGTAGTGGCAAGCTCCACACGGATAAGACCCGGACGACCCTGCTTTAGGCACCACCGCTAAGAGTTCGCGATACTGCTCTAAATCTTAGCTTAAATCCGGTTAGGGGTCGTGGTACCCTACTGATATTCTTGTGCCCCCGAACGGGATAACCTCGCGGGCTCTGTTCATATTCACTCGAAGTTTACTAAATATTGGAATCCATCGTGAGGAGATAATCGTTGGGCGGGAAGGACCTAGTCCCCGCAAAAGCATGTAAAGTATAGGGGTAAGAATGCTAGACGTGTTCAGCTTTGCGTAGGAGTAGTTAGGTATGGTAGTACAATACCTGCAAGACTGTTCCATCGCATCAAAGGATGTAAGCGATGGGTTATTCCCATGGTGTCATAAGTTCCTGTCAAGAAACACTTTTTTCTTCTTTCTTTTTTACAAGCTTTTCGCTAGAGAGCCGTTGGAATTTTTTTTTGGACGCAACCTATCTCCTAGCCGGGTAATTAGATAGACGCAGGGTCTTCCCCGGAGTGATCGAACACTTAGAATCATGCAGTATAGTTGACAGCGGCTATATATTGTAACTGTCGGTACATGAAGCGGTAGCTACATGATCTTAGCGAGACTTGCAAAATGCCACCGCATCATGCACTCGAGAAGTGATATATTAAATAGTAACGCGTCCTCGAGCGGGCGAGCGCCTGGGAATAGTGTCCCCTCGCATGTGTGCTAGCCCGGTAATATTTCATTATGCAAGACTAACTCATGTCCGCTAGCGTGGAGTGCGCAAAGTGGCTGGAATCACCGGGGATTTACTTTAAAGGCGCAGGTAGTAAAGCCTATGAATAATTCCCGGTCTTGGGGACCGCTTGCTCGCCTGCCGTTGAGAGGAACACCGCACATGACCCAAGGTACATCCACCTACTGGGAAGCAAATTCTGATACGATGCCGAAGCGACGATCTATCTAGTACTAGTAAGAAGCGGCATCAATAGTGCAGTTTTAATATCGGGATTAAAGCACGCTGGCTTCGAAGGAGCCACGGTTGCGAAGGTGGAGGTGCGATATCTTGAACTTTACCCGGACTTGTTGACAATACCTCGACACCCGATCAAAGCCTGGTCCTGGCAAAAATTTCCAAGATCACTTGAGGCAGTGAAAATATCTTCGTTGCATGAAGCGCCAAGAGGAGAGGAGCTTCTCTGCCGCCTCACAGCAGGGGCCTGGTGGTGTTGAGTGACTTTGGATAAGGTGCATTCTGTTATGTCTTTAAAATGAGGTAGGTAACGCCCGAGGTCGAGTACTGCATGTAGACTATAGAAATTTAGAAGACTGTGGACGAGATTTGAAGACATCTCACAGCTGCTATGGATGCCGTTATTCTACGCTGTTTAGATACCCACCTACCTAATCAATTGTAGGGACATCCAAAATTTAATCGATGGAAATATCACTCTCGTCTCTCAAAGAAACTCAGAAACGCGAGAGTTGCCCCCTGAGCTGACTGGGAGCTGGGTCTGCCTTAGGTAGCTTATGAATCGCGATTGAAATAAAACGACCATAAATAGGTGCGTTTTTACATGTCCGCCTCTTATGCGAGACTGATGAGAAGCGACTTGGGGGCTACTAATAAGGCAGTGGTAACGTTGGCCTGCATGGCTGCAAGTCAAGGCATGGGGATCATATCAGCACCCTGGTGATCGCCATAAGAGCCCAGCTATGTACTAAGCAGTAAGTAAGCCGACCCTCTGGCGTCGCGTCGTATGATAGCGGCTGAGAAGTGATTCGTCATTCCGATCATGAGCTTCCAGAGACATCAATGTTGCGATATACCGCATACAGCCAGCCTTAATCAGACCCTTTGATTTAGTGGTACGGGTATCCGGACACACGAGTGGAGGACTATTTAATGGTTTTTTTAAAATGTCAAATGATACTCGATGCCAAGGTTGGATGATACGATGTTCCTGAAGGCAGTCATCCCTAAAACTTGCAGCAGGAAGCCGAGTGTGCCTCTCCGTTTGTGGTAAATGAGACTCGAAAACTGTGAATGTTTGAGGATAGGGGAAAATATTATTGGACCCAGACTTTCTAAAGATTGGGACGAACCTCAAACTTGCTGAGAGGGTGGCATTGAAGACTTTTCATCGATACCGCAAATTTTATGAGTGGACGTTGGCTGGCCAGGTTCTTTGGCCTGGTTCATTGCGGGGGCGCTTCGTTAATCCTAAACTCTATCGTAATTAACTTGTCAGATCCGCGGCAGGGATTCGGGGGGCGTTTTAGCCGAAGTTGGTTGGTTCTATTCGCTTAATATCTCGTCCAGGTACTTGGGCATCTTGGCCAAGGGAGGGTAGCATGAAGGAATTTGGTCGCCAGATAATATGGATTATGGCCAATCAGGAAATTAAGAATCTTGGAAAATTGCCGTTCCTACTAATCCCACAAATCCCACACTTGAGATATCGAAATTGGTGGTTGACAGGCTCACGCCATTCTATGACTAGTCCCCGTTAACTAAAAGATAATATGCAGTCGTAGTTTTCGGAAGCGAAACATTTTATAACGTATAATGGAGACTTAATTGGATGAAATAAAATATCTATATCTCCTTAACGGAATTATAACCTTTGCGATGGGCGAGGTTCTTCGAATAAGACGCAGATGTGGCCAGGTAAACAAACCTATCGTAGAAAGTAAGGCGTCAGACAGCACCGAAAAAGCCGAATTATTGTGACATGGGAGAGTTAGATTAGCATCTGCACGAGGTCCAAAGGCTTCATGGATTTGGACTCCAGACACCTGGATTTTTCCTTCAGACGGTGGGAGCCGAATGTTGTCATTGTTCGGTCAGAACCTGGAGAGTGAGCTGTAACTTGACGGATCGGTCAAGCTCTTTTATAATAAAGGTAATGATGTGGGTCGGAGGCTTACGGGATGATTCCATGTCTAAGTCAGAGCCCCATGCCGCGTCTTGGCGAACTCGATTTAACTGCAATCGGCCGGATATGGATACCTACCTGGGTATGCAACGGCGACTCGTATCGGATTGCGACCGACTTCCATTGTGGATATGAGGCGTATCATCCACAAACTGGACCATACGGGCGAAGTCTTTAAGCATCACCCTGCCATGTAGTGATTGGGAGACAACCATGTCCATAAAGGCGATTCTCGCCTTGTCCATTCTACTCGTAAATAGCCCTTTTTTTCTCATCTAAAGTCATCCACTAAGAAAACTGCCGCTTTGCAGCGACCATTAGGGAGCGGACCGGCACCTTATGGGTTTATGATATACGAGTGGCCGTATTTGAGGAGGGGGATAAAAAGACTCGGGCCGGTCGAAACTTCGAATTTGTTTGATTGGAACCAGGGGAGGTATGAAGGAAATATATGAAGCGTATAGGAAGCGCTGAAGAGTAACTTTCCGGCTCCTAAGACAGCCATTATAGATCCTACTGGGTGGCTGGGAGGGATATGATATAAAAGCAAAGATGATCCGATGAATGCAGCGTGGTGGCGACTGTTGTTGGTCTTCGTCCGCTAGATAGGACAGAACCAACTGCCCTGGCGCTTAGTCGGCATTCTCCGCCGTAAATAAGTGAGCAGAGATACGAGTGATTATGTCTGTTCTGCGGAATTTGTACGTGTTCTGTGTATAGTCTATTATTTGCGAGTTTTGTCAAGAGGGTGAATTTAGGTAGTATAGTACCTTGCTAGCGAGAAGGTTGAATATATCGAGGAAGACCCTTTTTTCGACTGGGGAAGGATTCACTAGCGGACTCCACTCACTCATGTACGTGTACGACCTAGGTAATGTATGTAGTTTAGTAAAGGCCCCCTGTAATTGCACTGTCTGGGGTGCTGGAATAGACTAATGAGAAGAAAACCCGGATTTCAGGGTAACATGGTTATCCACCGGGCTGCATCTTTTAACAGAAGGCCCTTCTCATTCCACCACCAACCCTCCATCTTACTTGCTTGGCACAGAATCGGGGCTTGTCCCCTTGCGCTGCTAAGAAATGTCTCGAACGGGTTCCTGGAGGAAAAGGGCGAACCAGACCACCAGTCGCCAACTAGCCGACTGCTGCTAAGAAGATATTCTCCCGACGATCCGGCTCAGGAGCACTCTAAGGCTGGAGACTGGAGGCTCGGGGCAAGAGATGTGTCCGTACATACTCCCATATACCTGATGACGGGACCCATGAAGACCCAAGAATGTCATATACCAGGAAAAGAAAGCGTCTCCCCAATCAAGTGCATGCGGTCTATGTAGATGGCAGGCGCTTATGTTATTAAGTGACCAACGAAGCAATTAATTCTCATCGTGGTGCATGTAGACGAGACAGGGAGGCAGCTGCATGCGCTCATCCGTGTAGGTATTCCAGAATCTGGGATTGTGTCGTGCTTACGGTGTCACAGTGCCCACGGTCCTCTCTACATGTAGGCCGGTTGATAACACGACTCGGTTGGGTCGACTCCAGCTATCTCTTGAACTAGCAGGAGGACAGACGGCCCGCACGACGCTTTGCCCGGTTGCCTGTCCTGCTTAATAAACATTCTTCTACAGTGGAAAAAAAAAAAAAAAAAAAAAAG
Organism: Hypoxylon sp. E7406B; assembly: GCA_000931505.1. Classification (NCBI taxonomy): domain Eukaryota; kingdom Fungi; phylum Ascomycota; class Sordariomycetes; order Xylariales; family Hypoxylaceae; genus Hypoxylon; species Hypoxylon sp. E7406B. Next base: position 285,431 of record JYCQ01000019.1, on the reverse strand, counting down.
AGAGAAGAGGAAGAGCTCGACTCCACCACAATGTTACAACGGTTGGTGATGCAACGGCTGACGCCCTCTGATCCAAAGAGGGTCCATGAATGGAACATCAACAATCTTGTGTGAGTGCAAGGTCAGGTTCCGGGCTCACACTTGCTTGAATGGCGAATTGGCCCGAATAAGTCCCACGGCGTGCGTCTGAGTCCACACTTGTGGTTCGTGTATTCCCCTGGATAAACGATTGCACTGCGTTCCGTGAAATATATCCATGTCCAGCGAAATGTGGTCGAGGGAAAAGTCACGCACAACACGGTCAACTATGATAAAAAGAAGATATTTCGTGCAAGTGGAACTGTATCGGTCTCTAGTTCTAGCCCGTCGGTGACAAGGACCTAGTACGATAGAGAGAGCTACTTGCAGTTCTATGCGTCTGACAAACACTGCTTCGTGGTGCTCGAATACCTGCCAACTCCTCTAGAATATGGTAACGCGGTATAATTCGATGTCTGAGCTAGGATCCGACGCCATACAGAATTTGGCGCAACACCACTGGTGGTCCCCATCGAAGCCGCCAAACGACGCGATGAGATTTTGCAGATGCGGAGGAAGCTAGCTGACAAGCCTGGAAGCAACAAAAGCAAAAGGCACCCGTCGATCAGTCTAGCTCTTCTCCCTACCCCCTCTCTCTATATTTACAACCTATCCTTAGGTTGGGATGCGGCAGGCCGTTGAGACCGGCAGATAATCTGACATTAGTTGCATTAATTATACTGTCGGGCTTTAGCATAGCGAATGGCGGAGGAGTAATCAATGTCGCGCGTGGTCTCCAGGACTGTCAGGACACGGAGTGGTGCTACCCATGCTATCACGAAAAAGCCCATTTTCGGTGGAGCAGAGACGGCACGGATATTATTAACGTTAGTGAGAGTAATGGGGGGGAAGAATGTGGGAGATGCCGTGGCTGAATCGGGATTGTTTGGAGTTGTTGGTTCGTCCCGCTCTACCACCCCGAACCGACAGGGGTCCTTGAAGAGGACGAGCAAGGATCCGATCACCCCCAGTTCGCTAGATCGCAGCACACCAGCAGGTATCTGTTCTTCATGGGCGCGCATGGGTGCGTATGGGTGCGTATGGATGCGTCTATGTCTCTCCCACGCCCCAGGGGCCAGGACAGCGGGCTGGGAGAGGGGACCAGAGGGCCCAAATACTCGGTTTTCACGCCTCAGCCGGAACTCGCTTCCAGTTCCACTCCTGCAACTCTGCCGCTGCCAGCTTACTGTTTAGGACTAGTCTTCTCCTGGCCCTTGTTTGTGTGCAACATCCCTCTCTTCTGTGCTCTATCTACCGTATGCCGGCCATTCTCTCATTTATCATCTCTCCAAGCCGGGTCTAGTTAGATGCATCCCGAACTGTTACAACTTATTGTGCCAGCTGGCTCCCATTGAGCCTGGTTGCTCTCGTATGCGTACCGAGCCTTGGAGCAGGACGCCCATGAAAGGAGTTTCGGCATCCTTTGCTGTCGCGATTCCTTTCAAAAGGGGGGGTCCTTCGAAAGAAAAAAAAGGCATGCTCGCTGGCTCTAGTATAATCGACGGTTCAATGTCAAGGTACCGCTAGAAACAGCTGGAATCCTTATACCAACCATCGATCTCTCTTCTTTCTCGTCTAGTACTCTGCCCTTTTATCATGTCCTGGGAGCGGCATTGCCCATGAAGCCTCGCTTACGTCTGTGGCCCCTATAACCTGCACGTCAGACTTTTTCTCCTTTCATACCTATTCGCCAGCTTAACACACGTCGACGCCAACAATCGCCTACATACCATAGTCGAAATAGTACTGATCCATAGTTGCACCGCGTCCCAAGCAGCCTTCCCGCTGCAAGGGTATTCCCGGCCGCCTCTTCCATCTCGACCTCTCAGCACCCTCGTCGTCGACCACAGATATGTAAATATCCGCCTCCATCACGGAATTCCTCATTGTGCCTTCTTCACTTCTGGCCTCTCACCGGGTGGAATCGGGGCGCACTACGTCAAGCTTTGGGGCTTTGATTGCTGCCACAACTCGACATTTATTGTCTTAGCCGCCCTTTGCGTTTGCTGCAGCATATTATTATTAACCCTCAAAGCCTTGGGGACTAGCCACGACACAATCGGTAACACTCGCACAATACGGTCAGGTGTCGATTTTCGCTCTTGTGTCAAAACATAATTCTATATAGCTCCACTGCGACCTCTAGCCGTCTACTACGCATATCAGTCTTCGTTTCATGTCTTTCGCTGCCATCGAGGTTCCATCGCACGGTGGCTTCTGTTGTAATACCATGGTGGATACTATGGCCAGACCACCCGACTCGTGGGCCCATGACCCTTATGCTCCACGACACACATCTTACTATCCCCCAGAGCAACGGGGGCACGAGTTACGTCTCCCTCCACTCCCAAGCCTGGTGGCTGGACCACAAACGAGCCAAGGTCCCCCGGCCAGACAGCATCCGGCAACTTACAGACACAGTCCGTATGAGGACCCTTACGCAGCTCTATCGCCTGTTCATCGGAGCCCCCAGCAGCCAGTACCAGGTCCTGAACCATACACGACAGTACCGAGTCCTTACGCTCGAAGGCTTTCGGAAGTGCCCAGTCGCCTTCGCGCCCCGCACCCGCCGAATGTAGGTGACCGTGCCGGAGAGTCACCAGAGCATATCCGACTCCGCCAACTAGGCGGCGAGCCTAGCCCTTTGCAGGCTTCCAGGCTACTTCTGCAGTCGAGGCAAATAGGGGATTCTCCTCGACAGCACCACTACACAGAGATTCAACCAGTCAGACCTGCTTCTGACTATCCGCATCGAGAACCTCAACTACAACCATCTCCACAGGCAGTGAACCCGCCACGACACCCATGGCCGCCACAGCCCGAATCTCGTGCCCCCGAGAGGATGAAGATATCGGATTTGCTAAGCGATGACCCGAGAACTGGAGAGTCGGGTTCCTCTAAGGCACCAGAACGTAGGAGAGCTCCCGCTGCAGCTTCTTCGTCGTATAAGCTCAAAGTCCGCCAGCAGCCAGTCGCCGCGAGATCTTGTGGATTTGGGGAGAGGGATCGTAGAGTCATTGATCCACCGCCGATTGTGCAAGTCTTCATCGAAGACCCTAAGGCTACCCAAGAAGAGATCCGTACTCAGCTCAAATTTCGGTTTTCCGTAATGCATTGCACGATCTGGAACGAGACGGGCGACCAGGACTGTTCGGGGATGCCGGATGACTATCGCCAGCAACGAAGACTAATGGGGACAATAGTGTCCTCGCCCTTTGTAGGCTTTGACGAGAACAACGAAGAAGGCTGTTTCTTCTGCTTCCCGGACCTGTCCTGCAGGACGCCTGGCACTTTCCGGTTAAGGTTCAGCTTGGTGGTCCTCGACCCTAATTCGGTGCCAGGATCGAGAACGCCGGTGTGCGCTACCGCCATGAGCGACGTATTTACGGTCTATAATGCTAAGGATTTCCCCGGAATGCGGGCAAGTACGGCACTAACCAAGAGGCTCAAGGAGCAAGGATGTCTTATTTCCATCAAGAAAGGGAACGACAGGAGTCACGCACGCGACGACAGCGAAGACGACGACGACGAAGATGACGAAGGCGGTGGTAACGGCAGCGCAACGCAACGCCGAGCGAAACGACAAAGAAAATCATGACATTTCCCCTAGCAGATTATAGTTATTTTTTTACGAGTTTTCGGATATCATGATGGTCTAATTCGTGACTGCGTGTCGCGGCTTACGAAGGGCAGAATGGCGTGCGGGTGTCTCAACAGGCGCAGTGTTGCATCAAAATTCATTCGCCCGTATCTGCTTCCACGGAAAATTACGAACAATTACATATAGTACGTTGCATAGAGACGGATAAAAGGGATATACATAAATGCTCATCTTTTAAGTGAGAACAATTACGGTTACTGGGTATTGGAATAGGACTAGGAAACGGTTAGAATAAGCAAGGATGATTTGCTTGAGTTCTTGTATTCGGGATGGCTTGGACAAGGTCCTTGGAACCGCTTATGGGATACCCCTTTTTAGTCTGAGTATGGACATGACGGAATCGACGACTGGGTTACTAAGGGGAGGGCTATTAAACGGAACTGTTGCCCATTCAGCTTTACTGGCTAATTGTATTACATAGAGCCACCAAATCTTTTTTTTCTTCTCTGCCATATATTGTCTCAAATCTCGATAACAGCTTTATTTTGAGGTTAGACTTGCAATATCCAATATACATGTAGTAGGGACGCCATGGATAGTTATGATTGGATAAGCCGGTGTTCTCTTTGACGAAAGTCCGCTAAGCGATTGTGACATGAAAAGGATAGTTCTTCCCTGAGTTAGGCACCTAACGTAGCTATCCACCCTCGCGAGGAGGAGATAATAATAGGCAATTGGTTTACTTCTTTCTCTGGTACTTCGAAAAGAAGATCTGTTGGATGGAATTGAGTTTCAATCAACCACATCAACAATGTTATTAATTAAATACGTGTAGGCAGTTGCAATGTATTTTTGACGTTCTTGATATGTAGAAGAGATGCCAAGACCCACCAAGTTGCTTTTCTAACCTCTTATCTGCCCTTTCTGGCAGTTCTGGCTAGGGCTTAAGTCGTTGGCTAGCTCAACAAGCTTATCGGAGGCTCCACTACACGGAGTAATTAGTACCAATTACGGACTAGTGCCACTTGAGGCACAGTAGTCTAAGTCAGCTACAACGCGCCGGGACTGCCCCAAGGAAAAAGTCGGGCGGAAAATCCCAACGTTGAATTTTTGAGAGACTTTCCGTCCGGAGCTCTCCATTTTCCAAATCCCAATTCCACCCCCAAGCAAACAGAGCTCACGATACCATCGAGCCCTCCGGCCTACCTGCTCTCTCAACCCACTCCTTATAGCCCTCTCTCCGTAACGACGACAATCACCATGTTCTCGCGTGCTCTGCGGGCTCCGAGAGCGGCGGCCCCTCTGGCGCGTGTCCGAGCTGCTAGACCCGTCGTCGCCGCACCTTTCCGCACGGTCACCACAAACGCTGCCACCTCGCATGCTGACAAGAACGCCGTCCCCGATGCCGACGACAAGCCCTTCCAAGTCACATTGAGCGACGAGAGCTTCGAGACCTACGAGCTCGACCCGCCCCCGTATACGCTCGACGTCTCCAAGAAGGAGCTCAAACAGATGTACTACGACATGGTTGTTGTCCGGTAAGCATTGCGATTAGCAAACGGAAACCCCGTCTTCGGCCGAGTCGCGTTTGCTAACAGGCCTGCTTGCTTGCTTACAGACAGATGGAGATGGCTGCCGACCGATTGTACAAGGAGAAGAAGATCCGGGGTTTCTGCCACCTGTCCACCGGCCAAGAAGCCGTCGCCGTCGGTATCGAACATGCATTGACCAAGGAGGATGATATCATTACTGCCTACCGATGCCACGGTTTCGCCCTGATGCGCGGAGCCACGGTCCGATCCATCATCGGTGAGCTTCTGGGCCGACGTGAGGGTATCGCCTACGGCAAAGGTGGTTCTATGCACATGTTCACGAAGGGCTTCTACGGCGGTAACGGTATCGTCGGTGCTCAAGTCCCCGTCGGCGCTGGTTTGGCTTTCGCGCACAAGTACACCAACAGCAAGAAGGCTACCGTAATCCTTTACGGTGATGGTGCTAGCAATCAGGGTCAGGTCTTCGAGGCTTTCAACATGGCCAAGCTCTGGAACCTACCCGCCCTATTTGGCTGTGAGAGTATGTATTCAGTGCTTCCATTATTTTAATAGCATTGACTAACCCTCGATTTTTAGACAACAAGTACGGTATGGGTACAGCTGCTGCCCGATCGTCCGCTCTCACCGACTACTACAAGCGTGGTCAATACATCCCTGGTCTCAAGGTAAACGGAATGGACGTCCTTGCCGTTAAGGCTGCCGTCAAGTACGGTAAGGAGTGGACTGTCGCGGAGAACGGCCCGCTTGTCCTTGAATACGTCACATACAGATACGGTGGTCACTCTATGTCCGACCCTGGTACCACATACCGAACCCGAGAAGAAATCCAGCGCATGCGCTCAACCAACGACCCCATTGCTGGCCTCAAGCAGAAGATCCTTGACTGGGAGGTCTGCACCGAAGATGAGCTGAAGTCCATTGACAAGGAGGCTCGTAAGCACGTCAACGACGAGGTTGCTGCCGCCGAGGCCATGCCCGTCCCCGACACCACACCCCAAATTCTGTACGAGGATATCTACGTCCGAGGAACAGAGCCGCCGTTCATGCGCGGCCGCACGCCGGACGAGAACTACTACTTCAACTCTTCAAGCTGAACATCGGAGTTCCTATTGGCACGATCCCATCAAAATGTCTTTTCGGCGACAACCCTGTAGTATTAAAATAGAAGGGCAGGCTGGGCTGGGTTGGAGTAATGAAAGTCATTGTTTCGATTGCATCCAATCACCAACGTACTTATCCATCTGTCATCTGTGTAACTAGTCCTATCTAGTCCAGACCAGCCTCGTGGCTCTGGGAGAAATAGAGGAGCGATGATACCACACTGCAATTCTTGTGTTGCTTGCATCGTGCCTTTTCAGATAAGGTATCATAATACTTGACCTAACGAATGGGGCATTATAGAGAATGCCTTGATAATTCGACCGAGCTCTAGTTGAAGTAGACAAATAGTAGTTGAGTGTAAACCTAGGGCTATCGACAATGGATCTGCAATAATTGTCTATTACGAAGTTGCCTAGTTTCTACCGTGGGAATCAGGCACCTTCCAGTATGTCCATATACTCCTTGACGGCACCCCCTTGGCAAACAGCTTTAGTTGGCCTCTGTGTGGCATGAATAAGCTTGCGAACATCGATATAGAGTGTCAAGATAGATGAGAATGAATTTATGAAGGGATGTCTAAAATCAGAGCTGCTTCTACTCTAAGTTGATACTTCTGTCTTGTTATAATATTTGTAGGACACCAGTAGAACATTTTGAAGGAAAGTTCAAAGACCCTAAACTCCACAGGCAGTCTATACCATGACTACCTCCTATTCTACCTCCTTTTCCTTTTTAATCCTAATTGGTAAAATTTTCGACTCATAATTTGCCTGTCCCTTTCCCCCTTTCCTTCAGAACCTCTAGCCTACCGCATTCTATCCCAGCTCCCCAGCCACCTCGTGCTCTGCGCGACCTCCACAACGTTCTTAAGCACATCCCGCACTCTGCCCTCGGGGTCGCGGAACAAGTGGCCCTCGAACTCGACGAAGAAGACGTATTGGAACGGCTCGATGAGGCTCGGCCTGCTGTTGATGCTCGTGAGGTTGAGCCGCGCCCGCCGGAAGCACTCCAGCACGTCGGCGAGCGCGCCCGGCGAGCGGTGCGGGACTGTGAAGGACGCGAGGGACTTGGTTTGCGAATAGACGTCTCCTTCTCCGCCGTTTATATCCCCCTTTCTCCGCTCCGTCAGGACTTGTTCTAATTTCTCGTCCGAGGACGGAGAACCTAGTCCCCGCCGCAGCACGAAGAAGCGCGTCGTGTTGTCCTCGCGGTCCTCGATGTTCCGCGCCAGCACGTCGAGCTCAAGCAATTTCGCAGCGGCAGAACTGCTAATGGCGGCGCTCTCGCCCGTCACGTCCGCCTTGGCGAGCGACGCCGCTTTGCTCGTCGAGCTGACGTCGATCGTCTCGATGCCCCTCAAATGTTTCCTCAGAAACTTGACGCACTGCCCAAAGGCCTGCGGGTGGCTGTACACGCGCTTGACATGCTTTACATCTATCTCATGCTCCTGAGACTGAGACTGTGGCTGAGAAGGAGAGAAGTGGCCCAGCAGGCAATGGTGCACATCGAGGTAGATCTCTGCACACACGGACAGATCCGGGTACTCGCCTGCGCGGTCGGCGAACTGGTCTAGAGTGAAGACCACGGAGCCGTTGGATGAGTTTTCAAAAGGCACTACGCCGTAGTCGGCGCGGGCGGACTGTGTTGTATCGAATATATCTGTCCGGCCGTTTAGCTATCTACGTCTCACGACCATAAGAGCCCTGACCATAAATTGGTAGTCAAGTAGAATCAATGATATCTAGATCATAAGACAAAATGAAGATCTTACCTTTTATAGTCTCGACCGGTAGCAAGTCAAATTTGTCTGAAGGAAATGTATCTAATGTAGCCTATGTGCCGAGAAGGGGAGGTGGCATTATTAGCTCTTAAGAACAAAAGGGCGTCGCATAAAGTGGTAGTTGGTAGAAGAAATCCGGGCTCGCGCCGTACCTGGTGTGTATAAGACGAGACCGGGCCTAGGAAACACACGGTCGGCTTTCCGTTCGACTCCCCCGGCACCGCACCCACGCCGTTTTCTTGGTGCTGCCCTGAGTCCATTCCGATATCCGGCTACCTGCTGCTCGTTTGCAAGAAGAACGGACGAAGGTGACGAAAGAAGGACCGGAATGAAAGGCTTATAACCCCAGAGAAAACAAAAGGAATTTGGCGTTACCCTCGGATCGTTAGCTTAGTCCGAGTCCCTTTGTCAAGTTTCAGCCCTATAACTTAACATCCGTCGTCATGCTAGCGAAAAAAAGGGGGGCAAGGAAGGGCGCGGCCGATGGTTGCAATTCTCCGATTCAGAAATTTTTCGATACATCAAGGGTCCCGGGAGCCCGAAGCGGCGCTACTAGTAGGGCAATTACATGCATATCTAGGTACCGGTACTACCTAGTTGAGTGGACTTAATTGGCTACAATCTTTTACATAGGGCGGATGGTAGGGCGGAAGACATCAACTCCGCAATTTTTAAGCCGAAAAGACAACCTGAACATGTCTTGGGCTAGCGATGCCGGACAATGAAACTTTCTAGGCTGTCATTCCGTGCTTCGGCTTGATCGTAGTACACTTTCTGGAATTTCGACTCAACATCCAGCTCAGTCATATCATTGGCTGCACTTATCCAGAGTTGTTCGTTTACTAGGACGTCCTTCGTGTCTTCTCCCTTCTCCATCGGCGATTTAAAAGGTACGAAGAGATTCATTTAAAACTACGTAGTCACTTCTGAAAATTACAGAGAAACCGCCAATTGCTAACGAGCGACTGATATTTTTATTGTGCTATTTTAAGGGGTTCCAACGGAACCAGAATGAAGGGAATGAGTGGCTTGCCACTGCGAAATGATTTCGCAAATGCCACGAACCTACGGACGCAACGCAATGCCGGTGCATGGTTGTCCGTGGCAAGAAGAAGCAAATTTAACATACTAGCGCGTCGAGGATAAAATTGACCATCATACTCGACTACTTTAAGGATGAGCCCTATGATGTAGGCAGGTCCAAAAGTGTTGGACCTTCGATAGACCTCCTCGATACAGCATCTCTACGGTCCGCGTTAGTCTGTTGCCATACCATGCTAGAGCCGTTGACGTCGTACCTCCTTTTTATGCCATAAGTCAACTCAAGCCGTCATCATAGAGCGAAGCGGGCTGGGTGTCGCGACCTGTTTGGCCGTGTGCTCGGAATTCGCCGGGCCTGATTTCATCAGACGCCGCTGCGCGAATGAAGTCGCTGTTGGTTTTTGCGATGGCCCGCGGGCCGACGCTGGCGCGGCTGCGGGGGGTTGCGGCAGTGGACGCTCCGATTCTTTCACGACAGATGCCTGCTTAGACGGGACTGCTTGAGCTTGTCCCTCGTTGATGACGAGGGATTCCTCAAACTGTAGACGGGCTTATGTTAGTAAAAACGCAGCGAAGTACGGAGAAATTACTGTGAAATATGTCTTTTCTTTCATAATTCTTTTGTGGTATGCTCAAGGGACTACCCAATATGAACTTGAAGATTATATCAAGGAACTTTGTGGTCATACCTGTCAATCGTCATAGTACTCATCGTCGTCATCCACTTCGGCTAACTGCTCGAAGTTCACCTTGTAGCGGAGAATGCCGCCAACACCACCGAATCCCTTCACGAACTGGTTGCCTTCAGTCGATCTATCCGATACAAACTCTAGGTTGGTTCCGAAGTCTTTATAGTGTTCCGCAATCCACTCAAGGAAAGAATCCTGAGAAACCACTTCCATTTCTTGTCCAGTCTCCTTGTCCATGAATTTGGATCGGTCGCTGGTCTCTTGCTGCTTGGTGGTATGGAGAATGATCTCGTTGCCGCTGCTGTCCTTTAGTACCCATCGAGTAATCTCAAGGTTTTCAAAGACGATCAGAGTCTCTACCGCGCCAAGTTCCAGAGCCTTGAGTGTATCTTCGATACCATAGCAGACCTTTCCAGTGTCTTGGCTGATCTCCTCGAAGTACTTGCCAATGAGCTTCTTCTCCTGGATGAACTTGACGTTTCCTAGTGTCTCGGAAGACAACTCAATGGCTTGGTTGAAGCCGTTCTCACCGCCGTACGAAACGTCAACGACCTTGATAACCTTGCTCTGTAGCCGGTTGTCAAACATGTCAGAAGCGTTGAGATCGTTCTTGAAATCGGCAGAACCAGCAAGGATGATACCGGCGACATTGACTTTGTCGTTGGTGATGAAGTTCTGAACAGCTAACTCGGCAACTTTACGGACGTAGTTGTGGCGCTTCTCCTCTCGCAGACGAGCGAAACGAAGAGCAGACTGACCACCACGACCGTGCTTCTTGGGTAGATCGACAGAGAACTTATGAATAACATCACGAGTGTTTCCGCTGAGTGTACCGAAAAGAGCACCGTTACCGTCCATGACAATAAAGCCAAACTTCTGGTCGGACTCGAGGAGTTCGGCTAAGGCTTCGGTATGGAATTTGTTGTCGCAGAGGTACAGAGAGGTATTGATGGGCTTGAAGGGCTCAAAATCGATGTTGACCTTCCGCTCCTTTCCTTCCGAGGTTAAGATTTCACCGCAGTAGACGACAAGGCCATTGGGGGGGACTTTGTTGTACAGCTTGAGTCGCTGCTGTGTCGATGTGATGGCGGAGAGCACGGACTGTCGGTTGACACGAGACTTGATGTTCGAGGCAGTTCCCTAATATTGACTGTCAGCTTACCCTCTCCCCATAACTTCAAGCGACAAATGGAGGAAGCCACATACGTATTCTTCAGCCAACATCTTAGCTGCGCGTGAAATCTGGTCCTTGGGAGCTGTTTTTCAAATTTAGTCAATTTTATCGAATTTGAAGTGGGGGAGGGGTAAATTGCATACGAATGATCAAGGAAATCATGCTTGTGCCATTTCCTCTGGCGGCCTCAAGGCGTTTGATCAACTTCTTGACCTTCCATATCTCGATCTACGAGCGCGAATAATGTTAGACGACATTCGTTGCGAAGTGGCCACCTAGGACATAAGCCTGACGGGGCCTGTGGGGGGCTACGCTGGAGGACAGTGAAGCGCCGCTATTACGGGGAGTGGACTTACGTTCTTCTCAGCCTCGGTCGCCTGAGCGTCACTCATTTTGGCTTGAGGGTAATGAGCGATCTAAGGTACGGTCTTTCTCTTATGTGGAGTGATCTATTGGCGAGCGAAGATCGTATCGACGAGAGGGAAAAGTTGGGGATAAATTTTGTGGTTGAGGGAAACAAGGAAGCGCAGACGACGCCAGGGCGGGCCCTCGGATTTTGGATTTTGGATTGCGAGGGTACGTCAAAATCGCATTAAGTACATAAAATAAGCGGAATGCGGGAAAAGAGTAATAGTTTTCCTCCATTTGAGCCACAGTGTGGCGGTAGCGCTAGACGCTTGGTGACCCTCCGTGGGTGGCTAAAGTGGTCCAGCGCTAGTGAATTGAATTTTGACCGCCCTCGGACGGCTAGGCTGACATTGCCCGTGACTCCTGCCCGCACTGACCTGCCTTAGTCACAACCTGGCTCATCTCGAAAACAACACGTCAATCGAGACTATTCGGCAGTTTCCAAGGGTGTCCGTCAACATCMCCCCGCCATCATCGGTGATGAGACACGACAAATGCATACATGCCCAGCAGTGCACATCCTGCGGTACTGCGAGAAAATATTGATTCCGTTGTTTTCCTACCACGGCGCTGCAATGACAGCCTTATGCCTCAGTCTTTGACGGAAAGATTGGAAGACCAGCCTATCAAGATTCTGCTTGCTTTTAATGGGGGTTGACGCAGCGGAACGTGGATGTGATCGTCATGTGGGAGTGAACAACAGATGCGGGTGTGATGGGACTGTAGCGAGACACAGTTGAGCGACCGCTCCTGGCTATCGTCCGCACCTCCACTATTGCCTCACGTAGGAACCTGCATCCCTCATAATTCGTCCACATGTCGAAGAATGGTTCAGTTTTTGATGCAACTATCTGAGTGACTGAGACAAGGCATGGCAGTGATGAAAAATTGTCCTCAGACCTTTTTTGTTGCGAGCACAATTCTCTATCGTACTCCGATGACATCAATTCCATGGCTAACCTGGTTGTTATACTGTTCACTGACTATGCAAACACAGAAGGAAGCTCGATTGTCATAATTTAAAGAAATTCCGCTCGCTGATGGATTATCATATGGGGCTGCAGGCTATGAGCTGCAGGGCTCTTCTTGTACGACTACCATGGCGAGGAAGCAAGTCTGTGGCAGAGAAACAACATGTTTCTCAGAAAAAGGGCCACTAGCCTTGAATTCTCGCTGGTAATCTACTGAGGTGGCTATTGCAAGGGGAGTGACGTCACAACTTGATGAGCTGTGTCCTTTTGGTGCCTAGCCAGGTGCGCAGCCGAAATTTTGTCTGGGCATCCTTGAAGAGAACAATTTTAACGTTGTTTGGTTGTTCGCGATAGCCTCAATTCTGAGAAAGGACTCGGTTGGAAATTCTGCCGGTTATGGTGCTCGTTGCTCCAAACCGAGGTGGAGCTGAGCGACTGGGCCAATTCACCGCAATGCAACGGCAAGACACGGGACACGACTACGTACGTACATTCGGAGTGTCAATTACGATGCATGATTGAATCGAAGTAGGACGGGCTTCGGTGATGCTCTACATATTTCCCCGGTCATGACTTACCATATGGTACAGTGGTGATCATTCACATCTGTCAATTTGGGGCATGTTACATTAAACCCGTGCTGAGTTAATTGGGGATTACTCTTGGGGACCGAGCAGATATGTATCCCGACCGAGCAAACAGCCAACGAAATATATGGGATTGGTGATTGCCAACAGACCGGTCATGATCTAACGATGAATACACCTCAAATCCAAATCTTGGCCACCGAGCACATGATTTGATGCTGATGGTGCACAGACATATGGATGTCAAGGTGGAAGGTGTTTTGGCTGATTCGGGGTTGGACTCCTAGGAGATTGGGGAACGATATGTGGATGGAGGATGATGATGAGAGGAGTTGGTGAGGTCGGACCAGTGACGAAGGGCTAGGCTTCGCTGCGACAATCACGGGATGGATGACCTTATCGGCTCTGGCACCTTAGACGAGTTAGGACTTTGAGAGGGAAGGGAGGCTGGATAGCATAGCATACAATACAATACATTGCCCAGGTAGCTTAGCAAATGACTAACCTATCATATCTGCTCGTCCCTCCCCTGGTTGATTTGCGGCTCAAGCCTAATCAGGGTCGAATTTTAGCGTTTTCCCGAATTTCGTGCTGAACCTCCAGAACTTGTCCTCGACCTTCATCCTCAAAACCTCCACACTCCACATCCCACTTTCTTCTGGCCCATCTACAACCACAATTTGAGACCGACGACCTCGCCCACCAACATGGCTGACGACGATTCTAGCGAACTCTCGTCAATCTCGTCGCTCTCGTCGGCGCCATCTGAGGATGACAGCGAGATTGAAGTGAAGCGAGAGAAGGGGATCCTCAAGTTCTTCCACAAGCTCCCCCAAGGTACTAAGCCTGCCGAACCCAAGAAGGAGACATCTCCTCCGCCGCGCAAGCGATCACCATCACCACCCCACGAATATGTTCTGGCAGACAATCCAGATATTGCGGTATGTGATAATTGCTTCTTCGCGTCGAAAAACGCGAAATGTCGCGTCTTTTCACAAGCTAATTGCGTCTAGTTCCTCGTCATGTTCCGCGCACGCTTTAACGACGCCCTCCCCAAATCCCTTGCCAACTTCGGACCCCAAGAAATTGAGCGCGACGTAACCGAGCCCATCCCCGGAGAGCGCGTTGAACACTTTCTCTGTGCCGTTCTCAGCTTGCTGTTGAACCGCAAGCAGGACGTTAAGTATGACGCAATAGCCGACCCTACAAAGCCCCTACAGATGCAAAAACTAACACTAGCATGCTACCAGGCCTGGCCATTACAATCGAGCTCTAGAAGATGCTATTAGTTCGCACAAGAATCATTGGGGGCGAGATTGGCAAGATGAGAACCCGTTGGCGGGTGGCAAGACCTTCACCTCGATGAGCCCTACGGAGCGAGTACGTCAAGCCATGTTTCCCCCATCGAAACCTCAAAGAGTCAATTAAGATTAACATAATGACCTATTTAGCTCAAGTTACTCCGAACTCTCGTCGTGTGGTCCTTGTCGTCCTCCGAAGTCATCAAGGGCATCATCAACAAGTCCTACAAGGGAAACCGCCACGAAGACGACCTCAACCAACCTCTCTCTGTGCAGCCATGGGGCTCCGACAGCGATAAACGTCGATATTACCTGATTGAAGGACTAGACGATACCCACTTCCGAGTCTATCGCGAGAGCAACCCCCAGGGTTTTAACAGAACATGGTGGAGTGTCGCGGGAAGCATTGACGAGCTTAAGGCGTTAGCAGACAAGTTGCAGAACGCCGACGGTGGTCCAAAAGCCAAAAAGCTGGCACAAAAGATGTTAGCAGCTGTCCCACGCTTCGAAGCCACCGAAGAGAAGCGTAAGCGCCGTGAGTACCGTCTCATGCGCAAGGAGCAGTTCAAGCGCCCAGAGCCCGGCTTCTCCATGTACGAGGGCAGAACGCGAGGCAAACGTATGAAGTATACCTATTCCGATGACGAGGACTTTTTATCCGACTCGACCCTACGACGATCTTCGCGTAATACCCGCAACCACACACCCGCCGAGCCGACCGGACCCGTCACTACCGCCAGCGGTCGTCAAGTCAAAGCTCCATCGCGCATGACAGTAGACGCATCCAACAACATCGTTACGACTAGCCCTACAACTAGCCAGGGTCATAACGAAGCTACTGCGTCGAAGGAATCGTCTGTTGGCCCAACAGGCAGACCTCGAAGATCAGCCGCCGTTAACCACGGCACAAACGGCTGGGCACCCACCTCCAAGAAGAACAAGAGTTATAACTCAATGGATGATGATATGGAGGATTACGATGAAGACGAGGAGGATAGCGAACCTGAACTCGGTGACGATGAGGAGGACCACGTCCCTGATGAGGATAGTGACGAGGACGAGGACGACTTCAACGAAGACGAAGAGATGATGGATGATGATCTGGGCGACTCGAGCGGCAAGGACACCATGATGGTTAAGCTTAAGCTCCCGTCGAAAAGAAGAACACCCGAGTCCAACAGATCTGCGCTTAACCTAGAAAACTATCGTTACAACGGCAAGAAGGATAGTTCGAATGGCCAAGCAAACCCGCCGGCAGAAGACGGTCCGTCTAACAAGGACGCCACGCCGGAGGAGAAGAGCGAAGAGGTGATATCAGTTGCAACGACGAGAAAGCAGGCTACCCCAGAGAAGCAATCTGCCGTCGCTAGCAATGAGCAATCCCACCGCCTTCCTTCGACGCCCGCCCTAAACTCCCTCCAATCCACCTCTCTGGCTTTTAGAGAAAGTCCGGATAAGGTCCAGCAGACCCTCCCCAAGCACGTCGACGTTGGAGCCGGAGAGTGAACAACTTGGAACGGCATACCTTAGGTACCTAATATTTCAGAAGATCGATGACTAGTTTCCTTACCTGCAAGGGGAGGGAATTACAAGCATATGGCTTACACGAGGACGGACGGCCTTGTCTACAGAACACAGGGATCACAACGCCCTTCTTTTGCAATGAAGACTAATTGCAGTATGGCATAGGGAAAGAGGACGAAGAACGCGCGAACACTTTGCTGATAGACAGACGTACATACACCAGCTAGCTGCCTGTATCTTTGCACGACATGCTGTATCGATCTGTACGGACAGCAAGAATCTGTTTCGGTGCCAGGAACATGTACTATACTATTGATAGTACCACGGGCATCATCCTAGATGATCCCCAAGGTCCAACCTAAATAATTGGTACGGACATAATGATTCGCTTCTGCGAGGACTGTAGTTACGCTTTTCCGTGTATTGTCGTCTCTTTTTCGTCTATMCCCATGGCATGTGCGAGCCACTTCTGTCTAGTGTAGATAGGTGTACCTATGAATTAGAACTTGTCCGAATTCCAATTCTCTTCTTCATCCATATGTATATGTATTGATTTCAAGCCCTCGCCCTCGCAGGTAAGGGCCAGTTGTTCACGCCGTACCACCACCGCCGTATTCGGGCGCCGACCGAGTTCCCGCTGATCCTCGCATTTCTATTCCAATAGTGCCAGCCACATATCGCGAGATTGTATAGGACGCCCTGGGCAAACGGCATCATCATCTGCGGGCGTTCTCTGGTTAGCTCTGTGTTCCTAGGCTTCTCTCCCTCTCCCGCCCTTATATCACTCTTTAATAAAAGCTTGGGCACGAATGGAATGTCTAAGGGAAGTCGAACACACCTGATCCCGCACAGTGATCCAAGCTACCTTCCACCACGTATCCGCCTTCGAAATGCTGTGTAGGTAGCTCTGCTCGAACCGGAGGTCGGGCATAGGCGGGAAGCTTTTAGCTCTCGGTCGTGGCCTCAGCACACTGATTGGGATTTCGTCGTCGTCTTCGTCTTCCAAGTCATCTACATAGTCGTCTATGTCGTCGATCGTGTCATGCCGACGTCGGTGCTGAGAACGCTTAGAGGTCTCTTGGAGACGTACCGGGTGCTTCTCCGATATAGAAGATGAGGGGTTCAGGTCGTGCCGTGGAGAAGGATCGCGTTGGATGTGCGCAGTCTGGATTGTCTCGGCAATCTGTGTCGGTATGCTCGCTGCCATATTTGCCCTGGCCCTTTCTACAAAAGCGTCTGTGTAGAAAGTGGTACAGGTACGTGGGCTACGTTGGTTGCTTGATAGGTGGTTACCGTAATGACGTTTTGGGGCAGGKGACCGGCAGCCGCCAGACTCGCTCAGCACCTATCTACCTGATAAGTGCATGTGGGGGAGAACTCGTAGTAAAAGGGTAGGTGCGATCAAGGCTTGTCAAAGTATACCTCATATTCTAGGTTATACATGTATTTCTTAATATCACACTTTCTCAGAGCAATCAAATCTTGTACAGGCTACTGTATCTTTACTTGAGAGCGAACCTCAGTTATACCTGATTAGATCACGATGCATTATCCTTAGTCCGGTATAGTTCAAAATAGGATATCTATTCTCTAATCTCAGCTATTCTTGTGGCAGCCAAGCCCATTCTCCCAGCGGCAAGAAAACGAAGGCGTCAACCAACCCGTCTCATCAAATAATAAAGAGAAACTGTACTCGTAAACGTAAAGAGTACCACACGGTTCAAGAACTTAGGACTCGACTTCAGCCGCTCAAGAGAGGAAGCTCAATGGTGAAGCTATAGTTAGATGGTCATCATCGTCGATCAACGTCTCGTCCGACCATTCCAACTCCGATGCTGATGGAGCCCGATCCAGTTCTGGAAATAGTCCGTTCTTAGCGATAAACGATGCATCATCAGAATCTAGCGTAGTATCATCATCGAAGCCTTCGTCCAAGTCCAAGTCCTGGTCCTGGTCCTGCACATCATCAAACTTTTCGTCCGAGTCTTCGTCACCAGGTTCTGTGATATTTAGGGTCGAACATGCACGAGTTGCCCCGGACTCTGCGGCCATATTCAAGGTGCTTTCCATGTTTGTTGAGTCTTCCGTTTCTTCCTCGTCTTGAATCAGGCTACGAGAAAACAATGTGGAGTCACAGTTTTCCAGCGCCTCCTGCAAAGTGAACATAGTGCTGCCCGAAATAGGAGGAAAGTGGGTTGGCGGTTTGAAATTGGGCGGGAAGAGCTGAATGGTACGGGCGAAGATAATATATGCCGCGAATGGCGCATAATATGGCTTGAACCGGATACGTAGATCTGTGATGGCTGTCTTGAGATCTGGATACTTGTTCTTTGGCCAAGGCTTGCTGTGGTCGTTCTTGTCAGGGACCGCGACGTATACTCTATTGCCCAAACGCCGGCGCTCCTCCTCCTCCTCCTCATTGGCTTCTACGGAAGCCAGCCAGTGCACCAAGGATACCTCATCCCGCATAACACCCGACGTCTCCAAGATGGTATCGAGCCACCCCACAGGAACCTTTGATGTCTCAAGTATACTACACGCATTATCTTTCGTTTCCTCTAGGCAACCTAAGTCACCCGTGATTTTTAGTTGAGAATATTGGGCCACCCCTGATGCAGGATTGGTCATGGGGACAGTCAGATCGGGACGTTTGACACGGACCGGAAAGCGCACTGCATTAGGAGTAGGCTCCCTAGCTATTAGCTCATCGAAGTCAGTAGTATCTTGATCTAGTACTACAGTTAGCTCAGAGACAATTCATAATTCAATCAGGGTGAATAGCTGGGGAAACAAGCAAGGAAAAGTGATGGACGACTGCAGCACGTCAGTCAATGGGCTTCCTTACCATGACTACTTGCGGCAAACGGGCGGTCAAGGCCGTCGAACATGCTCATGCTGAAAAGTGAATTTGACGTTTGAACCCCAACGGACACGTTATCAAGCTTCGTATTTGCAACAATACCCTCTAGGCTAGGCAACCGAGGAACGGAGCCATCTCCGAGCAATGCGTCGGATAGGTGCCCGAAGCTATCGTGATTCGGACGAGCTGAGACACTTCTTGCAAGTACAGTTGCTCCGGAACATCCTCCCATATCTTGGGGTAGCCGTGAATTTGTGGAAGTGCGGATCCCCCTGAGTGAAGACGACATAGAACTAAAGCTTTTTCGTATCATAGACTGTGGCCGGCTCTGGATTTCGTTATCAGTACAGGATTCCGGAGAAAAGCGGTCTCTCAAGGATGACGAGAAAGAGCTAATGCTTTTTCGAATCGATGACGGCTGATGCTCTTGATTGTTGTCGTGGGCCGTGGGGTATTCAATAGAGCGCCATGTTGGGAGGGATCTTTTACGACTGAGGCTCTGCACAAAGCGTTGGCGCAAAGAGCCACGGTTATATCCCATCTCGTCTATCAGACCATGTAGATCACTAGTTGATAATGGATTCGTTGGGTCTGTAAGGAACGTCGCATTTGCCCTAGAGGAGGGCGAAGCATATTTGCTTATTCTTTCTCGAAAGCCAACCATCATGTGTACTATGCCTCGTAGTTGGAGCCGAATACCGTGCTTCTGGAACTGGGATGAATGGTAAGTGAAAATAGCAGAACCCAAGCTTCTAAGTGTTACTTGACCGTTTCTGGGTATCCAAGCTAGAGCGACATACTAACTGGCCAGCAGACCGGATTCGGACGAGAAGCCAAAACAACATAGTCAGGCCAGTGAGGTTCGTAGGTTGGGCTTATCGAGAAAGCTACAAGCGGGCCACTGACAACTTTGCTCTTTCCAATGTAAGAAGGTCCGTCTCCATGGTGTTGTTGCTACCATGGTGTCCATGTATAAGCAGGAAGAACGACTGCGCATGTAAGTTAGGATCCTTCCATGTAGATATATGTTGGTTGGGGAAGGCAAGGGGGTTACAGCTAGATAACTAAACCGGTATCTGTCGATACTTCCGGTTGTTTGTAGGGGATGGAATGATTGGGGGTTTGAAGAACCTTGCCATAAAACAAACTCTGCCTTGTAATAAATGAAGATCGAGACGTCTCATTCGTAATATATTCATTCCATGATATACAAGTCTATTCTACAGTAAGGGGTATTTTGAGCCTCATGATCTATTAATATACAGTGACGATATTTGTACATCGTACTCAATTTCTCAAGCTAAATGGCTAAAAGTTGGCAGTCGCTGGGGTTTCCCTTATTCTGTTTCGCTCGTATTGGAATCGATTTGCGAAATTCTTAAAACCGGCAGCCGTCGGAATTTTCTTTGTTCTGTCTTGTCTTTGTTGGAATTGATTCGCAAAATTGTCGTGAAGGTTATTCTCGCTTTCGTCTTCTTCATCTTCGTCTTCTTCAAGGGCATCTTCGTCTTGGCGGAAGTTAGGGTCAATTTCCCCCATTTGCTCAAAGTGACGGACGACGATCCTATTGAGATGGTTGCGTCTCGGCTTGATCTGCGCCTCTACTTCTGATGGTACCATCCCACCAAATATCACCCTATCACTGGTAGCAATCATCTTGCGTGCGAGGGCAACAAGCTCTCGTTTGTGGTTCGACTCTGGTCCGTCATTCTCATGCTGCCTTGCAATGATCATATACGGTTTCCAGAGGTTATCGAGAGCTGCAGCGAGTTGCTTGCCCCATGCCATCGTTGCGGCCTCGTTATCACCTTTCGATTGCTCGATGAAATATCGTCTGTTGGCGTAAGCTACGCGGAGATAAGACCTCAAGGTTAATGGATCGGGGTTCTTCAGCTTAGCTAGCATAATCTTCAATACTTCGGTAGCGTTACTGAAGGCCGAGCGATTGAGATTATCTCGTAAACAGGTGTACATGGCCATACGGAAGTTTTTCGGAATCACCAGCTCAGCAGGCATATTCTGCAAAGACGAAACCGTCTTAGCGCTGTTCTTCCCGCGACGGAGTGCTGTGAGTAGATGATGCCAATTGTTGGCGTCAGGGATAACCCCATGTTGCTTAGTGAAAATGTCCCAATATCTCTGAGCGTGGCTTGTTTTTCCAGTCTTCTCGAGCGCAGCAAGAATCATAGAAAGAGAGTTATTGCCCGGAAGTGCATGGTTGACCACAGGAGTTTCAGGGGCCTTGATTTTATGAGTGCTGGTTGGTTTCGTACCCTCACCAAGTCCTTTAACACCTGTCCTCTCCTTGGATGTATTAGGGATTGGTAATTTGTCCTCTTGCGGAATCATCATTGTTTGCTCCAACAATTCTGCCACGGAGACAGCATCGTGATAGGTGCCCATCAGAAGAATCCTCCCCATCGCGCAAACTAATTCTTCATCGATAATAATGGAACCTGCTCTCCATTTCGTTATAACTTCCTCCCAAACAGCCTTGGCTCGCTGAACCGCTTGTTTCTTGTCGCGATCGATCTCGGTAGTATCAATTTCTGCTGCAGGCCCTTGTTGACGCTTGCTTATCTGAGATCGTATGGCATTGAGAATTGTTGTGTAAGTTAAACTGTTAGGCGCTCTGGTATGGTTGTTGGCAGTTTTCACGATGGTAAATAACGAGTCGAGATCTTCGGCTCTAGCACAGACTTTCAGGACGGCGTTCATATGGATGATGTTTGGTCTTATGCGTGTGTCGTATAATAGAGTATTGTAGATTCTGATCGCTTCCGACACGGCTAGCTTTGGATGGGACGACGTAGCACAACCTCTGAAGATGATCGTGAAGGTCTGGGCGTTCGGAAGTTGGGCTCGCTTCTTCATCTATAAACGTGTGAGCGGTGCAAATTATGGCAGGCAAGACTTAGAGATGCCGACCTCGTTGTACAGCTTAATCGCGGCGTGTAACCTATCGTTCTGAAGCTGATAGTCGATCAAATGATTCCAACTAACAACCACCTTTTTGTCCCTGCTGGCTTTCCTCGTGATTAGAGCAGCCTCCTCGAAGTTACCTTTCGCGAGTAATTTTTTGACGTAGTCGGCGATATGTAGCGGATCATCCAAATATTGCAACTGTTTCTGGGCAGCCCATTCATGTGGCGGGACCCTTCGACTCCTCCTTGATCCATCTTGGGCTATATCCTGTTCTTCTGCCTCTGCGCGGGTAGAAGTTGTTGTATGCTTCATACGCTGTTGGGACTGGGTCGAGGAGTAAACTGGTCGCACGGCTGCGAAGGCATTGTCTAGGAGAACAGTACGATGAATAAGAGCAGTAGAAGCTTTCCTCAGACATTCTCTGCAAGTAAACATGATCTCCCGCTCTAAAAGCTCACAGAAGGAACTATACAAGGAGGATTTTTGCTGATTGCATGCTCCGGAAAATTTCCTCCAAAGGGTCTAATATGCGCTGCTAGCTTTGACGCTTGTCGCATGCGCGAATCAATTAGAAGTGGGATGTTCTTATCGATAAGCAAGACTTTTATGTGGCGGTCCTATATGTAGCCTAGGTACATATACCAACGTACCTTATGTATGTACATACATGTATGTAGCCAATGTGGGGACCCGCTTTAAAAATAACGTTTGAAGACGGCGAATCGGGTCCAGCCACTTTTGTCAGCATAATGGGAATCGACAGGGATGCGCGAAAACGCGGGTTTGTAGCCGTGGCTCGCGTGTCGCGTCTCCCACTAAAGTGGAAAGCTCCCCTAAAAGTACTCGATACCGATTAATTTACCTCCACACACACAAACACTCCCCTCTCTTGCATTCTGAATCTCACGTATCCCATGTAATCTTGGTTCAGCACCTCGTTTTCTTTCTCTAGTCAACATGTCAAAGGCAATTAGCAGGCGCAACAAGCTCGCCGAGCTTAAAGCTTTGCGGGCTGCTGGCAAAAAGGCCTACGATGCTTACGAGGTCCAACAAGAAGAAGACCTGTACGAAGAAGTCGACGAGAATCAGTATAAAAAAATCGTTCGCGACCGCCTAAACCAAGATGACTTCGTTGTCGACGACAACGGTGAAGGCTACGCTGACGATGGACGAGAGGAATGGGACCGGGTGCATAATTATGGTTCGGAGAGCGAGGACGAAGTATTACTTGGAGGCAAGCCTCGCAAGTCAGGTATTGCAGAATTAGATTAGTTTTGCTCGTCCAGGAACTTACATCATTCTAGACAAGAAGAAGCGGGACGAAGAAAAAGCGAAGCGGGATGCCAATGACCGTGACATAAGCGAGTACTTCATGAAGGGCCAAGCCGCCGCCCAGCAAAAGCCAAAGGTATATTCGATCCTGCCATTAAACAACCTCGTCTCGCTCAGAGCTGATATCGACGTTAGGTCGTGAAAACCGAAGACGATGAGAGATTCTTAGCAGATCTTCTCGGTGAAGTCGATGCAAACATACCAGCTCCAGTGTCACGAGCCCCAAAGCGACACAGGTCCCCGGAGCGCCGACGAGCTCGTGTGTTATCACCCATCCGAGAGAATCGTCAACCAGTCACCAAAAAGGCGAGACTTAGCGAAGAGCGAATACTACACCCGCCCCAAGTAGACAACGCTCCCGCTCCCACTGAGGATGATGGGTACCTCCCGCCGATCGACGACGACGATTTCCTGCCTGCAGTTGGGGATATAACAATGAGTGATTCTGCTCCAGTTCCCTCATCTCCCACAGCGGCGGTCCTCGCGCGTAAGGTTCACGTTAAGACCGAGCCTCTGGATGAGGAAGACGAGGAGATGTTGGAAGTTTCTCATGCTGGGGCAGTAAACGCCGCGAGCGTGAATTTGTCCGCCTCTCGACCCATCAAAAAGCTAGCCAAACCTGATTCGTACCCTACTCCTGCCAGTTCATCTCCGTCGAAAGCCACTGGGGCAGCCATTGACTCCTCATCGTGGAACGACCTCACAAATAAGCTGAATGTTGTTAGCAGCCCTGCCCCTGAAAGCCGAACTGTCGGCAAGATGGACTATAGGAATGCCATTGAAGAAGATGGTAGCCTCAACATGTTCTGGACCGACTACACGGAGGTCAACGGTTCCCTTTGCTTATTCGGAAAAGTGCTGAACAAGAAAACCAATACCTACCAGAGTTGTTTCGTCAAAGTCGACAATATTTTGAGAAAGTTGTACTTCCTGCCTCGTCAATATCGCCAGAAGGGKGGAGAAGATACAAGCGAAGAAGTAGAAATGATGGATGTCTACTCAGAAGTAGACGAAATTATGACCAAAATGAAAGTCGATATGCATAAGATCAAGTCCTGTACTAGGAAATATGCATTTGAGCTTCCTGGAATTCCGAAGGAAGGACAGTATCTAAAACTATTGTACCCTTACACAAGTAGGTTTTCCCCTTTTCTCATATTAAGGCGACTCTATACTTATTTGAATTAGAGCCATCGATTCCGGCAGAAACAACTGGAGAGACCTTCTCACATGTGTTCGGTACCAACACAGCATTGTTCGAGCAATTTGTGCTCTGGAAAAACATCATGGGTCCATGCTGGCTCAAGATAAAGGATGCTGACTTCAGCACTGTAAAGAATGCTTCCCATGCTAAACTTGAAGTCCTCGTCAACGATCCCGACACGGTGTCCCCTATAAGCGACTCTGACAACTTGGATGCACCTCCCCTTACGCTTATGAGTATCGCCATGCGAACTGTTTTCAACGCTAAAGACAATAAGCAGGAGATATTTGCCATAAGTGCCCGTGTCTATGAGAATGTCTTACTCAGCGACACTACGCCTGCAGACAAACTCCTTTCAAGAACCTTCACGTTGATAAGACCGAACGGATCCAAATTCCCAATTGGCTTTGAAAAGTTAGCGATGGGAAGGAAGAAAGCATTCGTAAAGTTAGCGAAACAGGAGTCAGAAATACTGTCCTTCTTCCTGGCGCAAGTCGATCTCATAGATCCTGATGTGATACTTGGTCACCAACTTGAGGGCGTTGACTATAGCATCTTGTTGAATCGGCTGCACGAAAAGAAAACTCCTCAGTGGTCACGACTTGGGCGCCTGCGGAGAGCACAATGGCCAACATCAATAGGGAAGGTCGGTGGTAACGTATTTGCGGAACGTCAACTAATGGCTGGCCGTCTCCTCTGTGATCTTGCCAACGACGCTGGAAAGTCTGTCATGTATAAGTGCCAGTCCTGGAGTTTAACAGAGATGTGCAACATCTACCTCGGTGGTGACACTCGCAGGCGAGATTTCGACAACGAGGCTGCCCTAAAGACATGGGCTACAGACAAGGCGGGCCTGATGGACTATATAACGCATATGGAAGCGGATACATATTTCATTGCTGCCCTCGCCTTAGGCACTCAGATGCTGCCTTTGACGAAGGTCTTGACAAACTTAGCCGGTAACTCTTGGGCTCGAACGCTGACCGGTACTCGAGCCGAACGAAACGAATACATTTTATTGCATGAATTCCACCGCAATAAATACATCTGCCCAGAC
Source organism: Hypoxylon sp. E7406B (assembly GCA_000931505.1). Lineage (NCBI taxonomy): Eukaryota > Fungi > Ascomycota > Sordariomycetes > Xylariales > Hypoxylaceae > Hypoxylon > Hypoxylon sp. E7406B. Next base: position 260,245 of record JYCQ01000019.1, on the reverse strand, counting down.
AAGCAATTCTTCAAGGGTCGACCTAAAGCAGAGGAGCATGATGAAGATGCTGTTGAAAACAAGAAGAAGGATAAATATAAAGGTGGTCTAGTCTTCGAGCCGGAGAGGGGTCTATACGACAAGTTCGTACTTGTCATGGATTTCAACTCCCTATACCCATCAATCATCCAGGAATTCAACATCTGCTTTACTACTGTTGATCGAAGCTCATTGGTAGGTCCACCCGAAGTCTAGGAAATAACATTTGTTAATGCTTGAAACAGGGAGATGATGATGCAGTACCAGAAGTCCCAACGCAACAAGAGCAAGGTATACTGCCTAAGCTTATCGCCACTCTTGTCAGTCGGCGACGCGCAGTCAAGTCACTCATGAAGGACAAGAACGCCACTCCCGAACAGCTTGCAACATGGGATATTAAGCAACTTGCCTTGAAACTTACAGCCAATTCTATGTACGGATGCTTAGGATTCGACAAATCTCGTTTCTACGCCAGACCTCTTGCTGTCCTCACAACTTATAAAGGTCGTGAGATTCTTCGTAGCACCAAAGAACTTGCAGAGTCAAAGGCTCTCCAGGTTATCTATGGTGATACCGATTCGGTCATGATAAATGCAAATGTAGACTCGGTCGCGGACGCCCTTAAGGTCGGCCAGGAATTCAAAAAGGCTGTTAACGAGCGATATCGACTGCTAGAGATCGATATTGACAATGTTTTCCGACGCATCTTACTACAAGCCAAGAAGAAGTACGCGGCCATCAATCTCGTAGAAGTGCCTGGTGGCAAGTTCATCGAGAAGATGGAGGTCAAGGGTCTTGATATGAAGCGCAGAGAATACTGTGCCCTATCAAAAGAAATCTCATCTCGCATTCTTAACGAAATACTGTCAGGCGACGAGACTGAGGTTTCAGTCCAGCGGATACACGAGTATCTGCGTGAGATCGCGGGCAAGATGCGAGAACATAGCATTCCTGTCGCGAACTATATCATCTTCACACAGCTAGGCAAGGCACCAACGGAATATCCAAATGCGGACTCGATGCCACAGGTACAAGTCGCGCTTCGAGAAATTGCACGGGGCAAGAATGTCCGTCGTGGAGATGTCATATCGTATATCGTAACTGGGGATAGCAAGTCCACCTCGGAGCCTGTCGCCAAGCGCTCGTACACGCCACAAGACGTAATGAAGCCCGACTCCGGCCTTAAAGTGGACGTTGAGTGGTATCTTGGCAAGCAGATCTTCCCGCCCGTCGAGCGTCTCTGTGCCAACATCACTGGAACATCCACCTCTCAACTGGCCGAGCAGCTAGGTCTCGACATACGCCGTTACGCAAATAATTCGACCTTCAACCAGTCGGGATCCAACGAGATCGAAATCCACCCGCTGGAGTCTCAAATTCCCGACGAGATCCGCTTCCGCAACTGTGCGCGCCTTCAGCTTCGTTGCCGCAAGTGCAAGACCTCGGCTCCCTTTGAGGGTCTCCTATCGGCAGAATCCGAAAACCGCGTCACCCCTCAAGGAGTGGCCTGCCCATCGTGCTCGGCTCTCATCCCTAATCTTACCATCGTAGCGCAAGTCGAGCGCGCAATCCGCACCGAGACGGCGAGGTACTACGAAGGCTGGCTCGTGTGCGACGACGCCTCGTGCGGAAACCGCACGCGACAGATGTCGGTGTACGGCACGAGATGTCTAGGACCCAAGGGCCTGGCGTCGGGCTGTCTCGGCCGCATGCGCTACGAGTACGGCGAGCGCGACATGTACAACCAGCTGGTGTACTTCGCGAGCCTGTGGGACGTCGACAAGGCCCGCGCCAAGGCGACGTCTGGCGCTACCGGCCTAGGCGGCCAGGGCAATAGCGGTAGTCTAAGTACCGCCGAGAGGGAGAGGGTGCTTGCGCTCGCGGAGCACAACCGCACCAGGTTCACCACGGTCAAGAGCGTTGTCGACAAGTACCTAGACAAGTGCGGCCGCCAGTGGGTTGCGATGGATACGCTGTTCGGGAAGCTGGGTTTTGCCGCGGCTTGAAAGCCAGAATTAATTAGCACGACGTTACGGGATCGGGTTGTTCATACGCTAGGGTTTCATCATCATCGCGGTTGGCGTTCTGGTTGGGGTGTAGGATAATGCGTTATTTACACAGTCCGGCATTGAATCGTACGCACTCGCCTATAATGAATATGATACTTTTTCAAGATTCCTCTATCTCGTTATCATTTGTTTGCGAGACCTTACACCGGCCCATATTGGACTATCACGTAGCAGTTGTAATTGTTTCTTAAACTTCCCTGCTACAAACGACGTGGACGGATCCCAAACATAGAAATGTATACGTTAGTTATCTCGCCAGCGTCGTCTTGCCCTCCATACAAGAGGCTCTGGTTAAAATGATGAAAATTATAAATATACCCATTAACCGCGCACTCGGAGGAAGAGCTCATAGGTCTTGCTTGCCTATTATGCCTGCCTTGATACATTTACCTCAGTCACCTTCACCTTGTTTACAAGTTAGTCAATTTTGGGAATGTAAAAGTATCGTGTCCATTGGCAAACTACTAAAGAAACCTATCGCGAGGCACCTTTCGCCGGATATCGACGTAGTATTAAGTTAGCTTGTTTCATTCAAAAGCACGCATTGTAATACCACAGCAGGGAAAGACGATTGATCAGTAAATCAATTTTTTGCGGCTGCCACTAGCTCTCTAAGATTAAGAATGGTGTACAAGGGTGGTCGAGCAATGACTCTCTCCTATCCCCTATTGCGTGTGTGTGTACGGCCAATATCTGTCGAGTCCTCCATACATATGCCCTCGATAACTATGGTTAGGTAGCGCCTGGCGTCGGCTACTGAGCAATCTGATGGCAACAGCCCCGGACTCCTGGACGTCCTGCAAGCGAAAGCGCTGGCTAGGACAGCCAGTGGCTAGCCGTCCCCAAAATCCAAATGCAATCAAGAATACACAACCAAATTCCGTTGGTTCCCGCGGTCATTGCCCGGTCCCCCCCCGATAGCCGATTCGTGTGAGCCTCAACCCTCGACGTTAAATATGGTTGCGCTCTCGATGTCCTACTCCCCATTTCCGCGACTTCTCACGCCTGCGTCGTTCTAATTGCCTTACTTTGCCATCCCTCGTCCGCCGGCAATCAGTGCCATGATGCTAGAACGTGGCGCACATTACGAAATACCATCCTACCAAACACCGTCCTAGACTGTCTCGTGCCACTAGAAGCAGGAGAGAATGTAATGAAACACAATTTTAGGAAGAAAAATTCCTAGGGAAATGTCTTTAATGGTGACAAGTCGTGTGAGGGAAGGTCTATTCGGTGCGAGGTATCATAAGAATAAAAAAAGAACCTGAAACTTTTGAGACACATTTTAGAACCCCCCCGGTAAATGCAACGCAGTAGTCCTGTGTCCTAGTCTATGCACATCGATGCAGCCGCAAATGCAAGACGTTTCTATGATCATGAAAACGGAATCTAGCTGCTCTCCTTCTCGGGTGCAGCCGTAGTATCCGGAACCACCTTGGCTAGAGCAGGCGACGCCGCTGTAGATGGCGGCGACGCGGGATTCTCCGAATCCATGTTCGCAAGTAGACTAATCCGGTCAGTATTTAACAGGAGTAGTATTCGACGGAGGACTTACCCGAACGAGTTTGTGCTGCTCTGCGTATCCCTTACCGGAGGAGTGCCGGTTCTTGAAGAAGCTCCGGAATCCTCAGCTCCTCTACTCAATGAGCCACCAGGGCCGAGGCGACGACCGCTGTTGCTGCGAGAGTTCAACATCGACATGGGGCCCAATGTGACATTCGAGCTCGAGGTACGGCTCGCGCCGCCCTTCAAGCGACGTAGGTCGTCCATGCCGACCTGGTTCTGTGCTTGCTGCGCATAACCAGAGAAGTTCCTAGCGTCGCCACGACCAATTTGTGAACGCCCACCGGGGCCACCACCGCCTCTTTGGTTGGTTCGTGCGGCTTCCTGGGCTTTCTGCTGCTGTTGTAGTTCAGTCTCAGCGCGAATTTCCTCAAGCGTCTTGGGACCCTTGTTGGTTTCCTTAGATATCCAGTTAGCTCTCCTTAAATCGACCACGTCCATGAGCATGAACTTAAGACGACTAGGAAGCTCAGGAAGGTCAATCATGCTCTGTATCCTGCCAAAGTAAGCATCCATCATGACCCGGCCTTTCTCGGTTGCATCCAGGTTGCCCCCGATGGTCCGGAGTAGTTTAGATAGAGACTCAATTTCGGCTTCGTCGGGAATGCCTGAGTAGTCAACTAGCTTCCTGACACATTCATGCATGATACGCTCCGTGAGCATACCAAGCTTGTACAGCTCTCCGATGAACTGGACTAAACCAAGTCCACGACGCTTTGCAGCTGCAGCGATGTAGTACTCGTCAGAAAGCATCACAGCCTCGTTCGACTTCTTGTCATCTCCTTCCTTTGGTTTAGGAAGGGAAACCTGCCATCCGCGCTCGAACTCCTCTTGACACCGGTTCAGAAGGTACTTTCGGAACAATGCGCCACCACTGACAACTTGTCCGTTCTTGTCCTTTATGCTCTCATCCCTGATTTCCGGGCTCATCATCTCCAACATCCTCTTGCAGAACTTTGCATACATCGAAGCCCAGTGTGCTTCATCAGTAGCTTTCTCGAAGGTAAGCTGGATAACTTGGCGGAGGGTCCTTCCATCAGACTCATCTTTAGATTGCGCAGCAATTTGCAGAATTTGGTCCGAAATTTTGTCGAAGTTGTCGGGTGTCATCTTGTTCAAAGCAGCCTTGACTTTACGTTGAACCATAGACGGGTCAAGGAGACCCTGGCCTGGAGCAGGAGCAGGAGCTGGGGTTCCCTTACCAATGCTGATTGGCTTCCAGCCTGTCGACGAAGTGCTAAGAGCCTCGATCTTCATGCCTTGGGTGAGCGGCATGGTCTTAGCTGCCTGAGCTTCCGCCTTGGCATTAAAAGTGCTTTGTTTGCTGGCATTCCTACGACTTCCTTGCCGCGGTGAGTGAGGCATGCTCATGTTAGAGCTAGAAGGCGTGCGTGCCATTTGGCTTCCCCCAGGGAATATACCACTACCAGGTCGCCCGAAGTTGGCCATCGGGTTGACCGACGTTCGCGACTTGTCGCTACTCATTTGGAACCGCTCTGCAGAGGTGGTTCCGGGTGGTAATGTTCGGCCAACAGAAGTGGCAAAGTTGCCGAAGCCGGATATACCAGGGACACCAGTCCTAGAGTTCTGTCGATTGGAAACACCGGCAGGTGTTCTAGCAGATGCTGATCGCCCACCATCACTATCGCCGATGAGGCTCTTAACTTGCTGGTGGAAATCGAGAGAAGGCTGCTCGGTAAACACTTTCTGGAACTGGAGTAAGAAAGCAGAATCGTATTTGAACGACGTGCCTTTCCTAGCAACCGCGGCGTTCAAAGCTGGGTTGGGCGACTGAATGCCCGGAGGATACAAGTCTGCCTTGATAGAACTAGAACCAAGAAGCCTAGCCGTCTTCAGAGACTGGAGCGCGGCGCTAGGCTGAGGAGGCTCAACAGATTTAGTGTTGAGAGGAGCAAGATTGAGGGCAGCCGGCTTAGGGCCACGTCCACCTTGGGTGGATTTCGCACCCGTACTAGCCGAGGGCTTATCGTTAAGAGACAGATTGGCCAGTTTAGAAGTAGCTTCATTTGTCGACGGCGTGTCTGTCTTGTCTGTCGGCTTCTCGGATGATTGCTTGAGCAGGTCTTGAACTGAAGGCTTCGAGGCACCTTCAGCGCGCTTTCGCTCTCGTTCCTCCTCCAAGCGTTCCATCTCTGCCTCAGCCTCACGAAGCTTGCGGTCGTTCTCAGCAGCGTTTGCCAGGCGGGAGGCCTCCTCAGCTTTCTTCTTAGCAGCCTTTTCTGCTTCTATCTTAACCCGGCGCTCTTCCTCTTCCTTCTCGCGTCTGGCGTCTTCTTCTTCCATTTCGCGGATGATGCGCTCGAGTTCCTCCTCGTCAGGTTCATCTGAAGCTTTAGGAGCCTCCTCTTTCTTGGGAGCTGCGTTTGCCGCTTCACGTTCAGCCTTTTCCTTTTCGGCTTCTTCTCGTGCCTTCGCTTCCTCGGCGGCTTTAGCCTCTTCTTGGGCCTTTTGTTCAGCTTTCAGACGTTCCTCCTCCTTAGCCTTCTCTGCTGCTGCCTTAGCTGCTTCCTCCTCTTTCGCCTTATCCGCACTGGCTGCCTGCTTCATCTTCTCCTTAAACTCATTCCGTACCTCTTCGGCTGTTTTCGAGTTGCTTACACTATCAGCTCGCGAGTGTGCTGGCGTAGAAAGTTTCGGAGTTGCCGTCTTAGGCGGAGGAGTAGGAGTGGAGACTATAGCCGGTGGCGTCTTTGACTGCTGGCTACTTGGTGCAGGTGAAGCTGGTACTTTTAGGTTACTGAGGTCAACGGTCTCTCCAGCTGCGTTTTTTATTGTAATCGCCATGCTCTTTTTTGGTGGGCGATTGAATTGGGGAGAAGGAGCCACGACGGGTTTAATCTGTGCAGCTTGTGGTTGCGGAGTGCCCTGGGCAACAATCGGTGCCTGACTCTGGCCAGTGCTCGATGCGGGTCGATGTTCTGTGGAGACCTGTGAAGAGTTACGCGACATCGGTTGTGCACCTGGTGCATTATATGGGCCCGTGCTATAAGGCTGCTGAAAAGTAGGCACGGGAGACTGGCCTTGGGTATGAAGCATTGGGTACACCGGATAGCCAGGTACATGCATACCAGGTCGCATGTTAGGGTCAAAATGCTGAGGATAGTATCCCTGTTTGGCGGTGGTTAGCAGCCGGTCAAAATTACCGCTTTCTGGCGACAAGTCTATGCGCCCAGAAGAATTTGGAGGAAAGTGAGATGAAACAATAGGAAAGGGTTGTTGCAGAGGGACCATCGGAGGCTCTGTAGCATGTGGCGTGTCCATCCTGTCGAAAGGAACTGAACCACGGCGCTGTAAGCCGTCCGCGATGAATCGTTGGTCCAGACGCTTACTATAGCGTCGAGGCTTCTGACTAAAGTCCTGGTGCTCATTGTTGGGAGAGTCTATCCGTCGGTGTTGATTCGAGAACTTCTCTAGTTCACGACGGTTTCCTCTTTTCTTCCCAGCTTTGAGGTATACAGATTCATAAGAAGAGGAGACGAGGGAAGCAGGGGATTTTACTTGTGGTACCTGTTGTGGCCCCAGGGGAGGAGGGGGGTAGTAGAATGGAGGCATGCCGGCGGGGGGCATGTTGGGGGGTTGCGGCATCGCAGGTGGGAGCGCTGGGCTTCGGTGTTGTGGCGGCGGCGTGCCATACTGCTGCTGACGGCTGTTTCCGAAATTGGGCGCCATGCCGCCTCGTCCCGAATTCTGGGGACCTCGGTTGTAGTTGTTCGGGGGAAATCCCATGGTTTGGCCATATGAGCTGTTGGAAAACCCTCGGCCGCGGCCAGCGGACGAGAAGTTACCTCGACCCATGTGAGGGGGACCCTGGTTGCTCATGTCGCTAACATTCGAGCCCCTTCTCGTATGAAGGGAGTGCTGGGGTCCTAAGCTCGGATCTTGCGAGACAGAAGTCGTGCGCATATGAGGGCGCTGTTCATTGAAGTTAGTATTAGGTCTGTCCTGACCGCTGATGTGGTCATGTCGATCCTTGCTACTCACATCACTGTCACCGCCGAAACTTCCAAAAGTCATACCCTGTTGAGCAGTGCCCGAGAGAGGTCGTCCACCGCTAACAGAGGGCTGCGGGATAGGTGATGGCGAGTTCTGAGGAGAGGTTACGCGCGGGTTACTGTCCGGAATAGGAATCGGTGCCGATCCAGGTTGGGGCGAGCTGTGCGAAGCAGCAGGAGAGTCTTGATATCCAAATTGGATGTTCGCTTGGCCTCCTGCAGTGCCGCCGTTCGTCGAATAGCTGTTGGGGCCGTTCGCGCTCATAGTAACCGAGCTCTTTCGGCTGTGGTCGGCAAGTCCGTTGACGTTTGACGTGCCGTGTACGACGGGGGGAACATTCGGGATAGCCGGCATAATGTTTGGTCGGCCGTTCATAGGCGATATCGAAGACGATTTCGCATGGTGCGGTGCAGAAGCCGAGGTTCCAGCCACAACAACGGGCGGGTTCGAGCCGGGAGCAACAACCGGCGTCGAGGACTTCTTTGCTGCACCAGCAGCAGAAGCGTATGACGGTGCCGAAGCGGCCGTGTTGTTGTTCGACGCCGGCGGGKTTTGGTTCGGGGCAGGTGAAGTCATAAGTAACGCTATGTTGAAGCTACTAGAGCTGACTTTTCGTGTGTTCGATAGTTTGATTCTTTTTCCGCGGTAATAGTCAAGAGTCTTTCTTTCGCGCTTGGATACCGGAAAGAAAGAGACGAATTCGCAAAACAGACGGTCGGCTAATCGAATATCAAATCCGAGTTGAAAACTGCAAGAGCAGATCAGACCGTACTGTCGGTTCTAGAAAAGAATGACGGATCTCGGTTTAGCGAGATGGAATTCGTCAATTAAATTAAGGTGTGTGTGTGTTTGGTCGTCGCCTTTTTCCGACTGACAGGAACAGAAACGCAAGCGTCAAAGCTCGGGTCTGCTCGTGAAAGTAATTAAAAGGTGAGGGCGAAACGGGTATCTGTCAGCGGAATTGTAGAAAAGAGCGTCGTCGCAAACAAACGAAGAAGGTCGAAGGTTCCTAACGTAGACTAGGAAAGCTGATGGCAGCGGAGGGTCGTGAGAAGGATATCGATGAATGAGATTCTGTACGGCACGGGCGCGCGCAGACTCCTATCGATCTATCTCGTCGCGGAGAGGTATTAATTGAGTGGAGATGAGTATTCCCTGTAAAGAAATGCAGAGAATACAAGAAAATGTCCGTCCTCGATGGAGAGTTCAAGGAGGAGAAAAAGTACAACCTTTAGAAAGAGTGTCTTCCTAAGGTTGTGGTTGATCTATGATCAAAAAGGTGGTGCAGGAGAGGAAAAAAAAATTATGATGGGAAATTTCTGGGAAGGGTAAAAAATGGCTTGGGTTTGCGACTGGGTCTGGCTCGCACCTCGCACCACACACCACACGCACACCACATATGCCTCTCTGGGGGGGCGCACTATGTAATTACTATTATCTACAACTGGACACCAGCGCTACCTCCGAAAGGTACCTGCCGTCCCAGCTGATGGGCTCAGTGGGCACCTGGAGTTTGGGCCAACTTTGCACCTAATAGGTACGTCGGGTACTGGACCGCACTGAGTCGGATCCACCTTTTAAGAATTGTGGATCGACGCATGTACCATGGCGCATAAAATACACTGTCTCGGTACTTTGTCCTCCTCTGACATCCGTCCTTGAAGTCCCATCAGGCGGGCGCAGTTATCGTATCTTCATACTGTTATGATAATGAACTCACATCCCACTTTGCACATGCACTTCCTTCCTTCTATGTAGGTGCCTGCAAATGAAACAATTTGACTGTTGCAACAGCTCATTGTTTCCATTAGACAACCGCGATATCTATAAGGTATCTATATAGATAGCATGGCATGCCTCATTAAACGAAGCGTCCTTCACACCTCAGGAAAGGGGTGATAAAGGCCCTAAACGTGAAGGCTTAGGTACCCATAATGCCTTGTTTGCGGTTTACCCGCTTACCTCATACTTATTTGCCCTCGGGCTACTCCATGAATTTCGCCTCCCGGTACGCTGATAAAATGTACATGCTAGTTTGTGGTCAACTGGTTCCGTCACTAAAGATGTGGACATCTTGCCCTCGCTCCCACCCATCCACAAAAATACGTCTATTTAATAATACCTACTCCCCGCGTTCTAGAATATCGCGACTAAGCACAACCTTGTCTCCTAAATCCGAATAACTGAGGTATTGGTAATAGTCCCTCATACCACACACATCACAATCACAGTAGGGTGTAATCGCTCGCATGACTAACTAAGGTACCTACATAACCCAATCATATACGTGAGATACCGATCAATCTTCTCCAAGGCATTTAATCCCCATGGCTAACAGTAGCTATTCCCCAAGCATATATGCTTACCATATGTAGAGCTCTGGTGGCATGGATATACTTCGCTAGTCTCTTGCATCTTATGTAGGTACATCTAGTTGGGATATCCACTAAGGGCTTATTCAACTCTCACTGTGTTCAAATGGGCTAAGAACTAATACGCCACTTGTCCTATATAGCTCATTCTCATCAGCCTTGACTACATGTGGGTTGACATGCATCCATGATCCCACCAAAGACCCATTCCAAGCATTCATCAATACTATGGTTTCCTAATATATTAGGCACACTCTCCCTTTTCTTTGGACTAAGAGGCTTAGCTAATCTGGGTCGTTCTTGTCCTACGCTGCCCAGATACCTACCTCATTGCTGCTTCCCACTAGTTTGATTCTCGGCTCATGATGCCGTGGCTACCTAACAGGACAGTACACTCAGTGCTGCCAGTTAAGCGTTGTACGACCATTAAAGGACCGAACAATAAAATCGGCCCATTTATAAGAGTCTGAGCCTAGTAGCAGAAAGACCTTCAACCTTGCATTAGGGGCTGTCTCTCTCCTTTTACCTTTTTTTTCGGGCACATCGCTGCATTATGTAGAATTTATCATGGCAAGTTTTTCGATGAAAGGATAAAAGTCTAGGTTACCTGGATATAAAATAGGTAGTATTCTCTCCAAAAGGCGAAGCATCTACACTACCTATACAAATTCACATGTTGTCGATAATCCACCAAAAAAATAAGGGTCCAATTAGGACGATGATACATACCTTACCTACACGACGTAGGTAACCCCTAATGAAAAAATGTGTCGGCTACCCAAAATTTAACGAGGGCCAGCGTCATCTCCTTTAAGACACGGGCATCGCCTGTTTCTTCCGTCGTACATTCCGCGCGTTGTTCTGTTTCTACAATGAGCAAGGTAGGTTCTTCTCATCTCGGGTCAATACTGAAATAGGTAGGCACATGCATGCAGTCGCCCGACTCTGGATTTCATTTCGAACATTTATGTACGGTTAAACGGATTAATTCGCTCATACTCAGAAACCTCCAAGTTTATATCTACTACCCTGTCCAGAGGCACTTGGAACTATTTCTCGCTTTCGTCCATGCGCTAACAAAAAGTTACGCTGCTGGTCCGTAACTTATCTCCGACGACGTGGGATGAATTTATGTGCATGTACAGTTATGCAGTGTGTGCATGGACATAGGGCATGACCTATCAGATGCGCAATTACAACGACGGGGATTGACTCACAATAAAATCATACTTCGATGACGCAAATTCGAGGTAAACTGGTCTGTCATTTCTGGCATCTAAAGAGACGAAGCGCACAAACGGGTCATGCATGGAAGCGTATAGATATATGAATGGGCGTGGCGTGACTCTGAGCTGTCGATTGTCTCCCACGCCCCCGGTCCGAGTGTAACAACAACATTGAAGTCAGACTTCTAGAATCTTTGGTGCGGTACCACAGAGCCGCCTATAAGCGCAAAATGTCGATCGGCATCGTCCACTTATAATGGCTTCAGCACCCGTCTAATCGTGTAAATAGAATGATATACAAAGCGTATCACTATTTCGCCCTGGCTGATGAAAATATCCTGCTCCCGTACCTGAAGAGGAGCTGCAAGTTTCATTAGACGACGTTATGCAGTTGGTCATACAGATACAGATACGGTGTTTGGGAGCTAAAATGCTCCATTGGAAAAGGGAGCCCAACGGTTGCTAGTGCAATAGAAATATACTGTGACGAGATTGGTGGGACCAGAGCCACGGTTGAAGCCCCCATTACAGCCCTAACGGGGTAAGTGGCACAGGGCTGATATCTAGCCCTCATCATTGGTACGCCAGCCCGAGCGTACGTAGAGGTTACTTTTAATACATATGTACATAGATTAGAACCCTCACGTCATCTAGGTAGCACAGACCATATCCTATTGGAAAGCTCCCGAAAAGCCTCAAAGCCAATCTTGCTCGCTGTATGCATGTCTCATAACTGGAATGCACGTATTAAACACCAAGTCGGACCCTTATGCAGTAAGTATAACTTTGGCGAATATTCCCAATGTACATAGATCTAATAGAACTTATGCTCCGCGTCGTCCACCCATGGATCTTTTTGATCGGACTTGTCCCATATTACGCTTCCCCAGCTTCAATTCCGTCGCCCTGAACGATACCTAGATATCCTCGTCTGCTTCTTCTTCTTCTTCGCCACTCGCAACAACATAACCGACCTCTTCTTCCTCGGTGATGGGTTTCAAAACCTGTTCGACTGGTTCGGCCGTATCCGGCAAGCCGCGCTCCGCACGTAGTTGTTTTATCTTCGTTGTTGTCATCTCGTACACAAATTGGCCCAGATGCTCAACACCTTCCATCACTGCCTCGCCAGGTACGGTAACCCCATCTTCTTCAGCCTGGATGCGCTTGGACGGCCACAATTCGCCCGTCGCAAGAATAAGCTTGTCCGGTCGTTGAAGTAACAGCTCGAAAGCTCGACGTAATTCGTAGCATGCTTCGAAAATTTCCCTCCGACCCAGGATATACAAGCCAAGTCGAGCACGAGAAAGTGCCACCGTTAGGCGCCGGATATCTCGAAGGTAGCCGACTCTCGATGTACGCGTAAGCGAGAGAATAATATCTATTCACAATTAGACTTAGCTACCGAATGAAATGGGAAGCCGCTTACAATCGTTTTGTTCGCCTTGGTACTTGTCGACAGTTGTCACTATCTTAGGCAAACCGAATATAACATTCTTCGCACATCGGTGGGACAATACATCTTTGATAAGAGCCCGCTGGCCGGCGTAGGTGGCAAGGATACTGATTTTCGACGCCGGGTAACCAAGAAGCCGCATATACTGGTAAATAGCTACGGCATATTCTGCCTCGCCTAGATTCTGGATGAAATGAGGTGTCGGCTCTATTTCTCCACGCCCCTTGTAGTCAGGGACGTTGATGAATTGGTAATCGTATTTAAACCCAGCATTCGCGGTTTGAAATTCCTGCAGGGTTTCAACATGCGGCAAATTCCCGAGGTTGGGGTATCTCCACTGGTACAAGGCAGCAATAGATGGACGGGCACGACCTTGCTGATCGAGCGTAATGACGGGTATCCCGAGACGAACAAATCGGGAGAAAAGAGATTGTTCAAGGTTGGCATAGTGCCTAAAGGCAAGACTCTGGATGACGGGTGAGTTCTGGTAATGGTCACCACAGAGAACGACCCTCTGCAGCGCCATCTGTCCATTCTGAGGCTTTTGCATAGCCAAAGGAATAAAGCTCTCAACTTCAGTGATTTGCGCCGCTTCTTCCATGACAACGTTGTCATAATGGAAGCCAAGGGACGCAATCTCAGTGCGACGCATCGCGGCATGTGTCGATGTCATAGCAATGATACGAGCCTCATTAGTTAGGAGGTAGTTAGCCTTGTCGCGGTCTCGACGAAGGATTTCGAACGGCAGGACATCTTCTAGCTCAGAGAATATCTTCGATATATGGTGATAACAACCATTCGCTATGTCCAAAACCGTTTCTCGATCGCTTCCGGGAGGGAATAGAGGTTGTGGAGCATCAGAGAAATAGTTATGGAACGGAAAGGCTTCGATAATATCAGCCGCCGAAGAGCCATCCGCTTTGGCCACGTCAGTGAACTTAGCCCAAGCCGGCTGGATATAGACAGAATTGAAATATCCAGCTGTCTCCGCGGAGTTCCCATGAGCACCAGGTGCGCCTATGCTGGCCGCTAAACGGTTGACTTCCTGGAGATAACGATCTCTAATTTCAAGGAAAGACTCGACTCGTCCGTGTTTACTAAAACTTCCATCGGTGTCAAGATCCTCTTCCCCATGACCAAGACGAAGAAGATGTCGTTCATCGATATCCAAAGCCACAATTTTGGCAAACAGTTGGTTCAGCGCCTGATTAGAATGTGCAATGAGCAACGTACGCTGCTCAGGGAAGTTATGATAGATGTTGTTAATGATCTGCGTCGCAACATCGGTTTTGCCAGTACCAGGCGGTCCAACGATAACTGTCAGTCCAGGTTGAGTGCCTGATATAATAGCGTCGATTTGAGCGGGTGTGAAACGGATGCTGTTCAGCTTGGGGGCATCGACGGGATACGGCCCCGTGTTGGGCGGCTTGTATGTGGAGACCTTGTACGTCTCAACCTCGGCGATAAGGGCAGGCTCGGCATCTCTTCTTCGCTTCTTAGAAGGTTTGACAGTTTTCTCTTCTGGAGGCTTATCCACTGACTCTAGTACGTAAGGAGGACCGAAGCTTGCAGTCACGTCGTCCCCTGGTTCGATGGTTTTCCCAGGCAGACTCGCAACAAGATGCTGCCAGTCTAAGAAAGTGTCCCGAAAATCGAGCTTTGCGATTCGGTTCGGGAGGKGTTTATATGTGGCACCAGCAGGGTCTCCGTAGCCAAGAAAGTTCTCGTGCAGCCATGATGCTAGGGGGACTTCGGAAAGACAGAGGCTACGAATGGACTCTAACACGGGTTTGAAGTTATTTTCTCTTCCACTTCGCCGAATGATAAGATTGATCCGCTCATAGACGTCTGGTTTGCCTCTCGCGGTTCGATCCGTGTCTTCCTTGTAGGTCTTAGGGTCTAACCTGAGTTGCACCTTTCTTGTTGGAGATCGGTTATGGCCATTGAAATAAGCAGCAGGGTCTCTGATAGATTTCCCCTTATCGTCCATGATCTGAGAAACCTCCGCACTTCGCACAGAGATTAAGCCCAGTTTCTGTGCTTCGGAAATTGTAGGGTCGTTTCCGTTAGAAATGGCCTTCGATACAGATGCATCCACCGCAACAAGAAACACTACATCATCTGGCCGTAATGAATCCCATTCCCTTCGAACATTGTCGGCAAGTCGGCGTACGTCGAGCGAAATTTCGGCATTAACCGCAGACGGTTTATCGTCACCAACAAGCGCGGGTACAACCTCTAGAATGGATGGGCGAGATATAGGAAGCGCCATTCTTGAAAATCCAGCAAATGTAGTCTCCCCTGGACGCCTTGACTCGGGTCGTAGCCGCCTCAGCGCATCACCAATATCTTTTCTGATACCGTAGAAGGCCTCACATCGGTATAGAACCAGAGCTCGCCATAAGAAGTCGCCCACTGACAAATACTGCAATCTGAGCTTAGGAAGTGCAAGGGGTTTGGATCCGTCGTAGTTGTCTGTTCTCAATAAACCCTGGTCGAAAAGACTGTCCTCGGTCGGAAGAATGCTCATATCTCGAGCAACCTCTTGGAATGTCTTGCGCTTCTCAAAGGTAGACAGGAGCACCTCTGTTAAGAATGGGCGGTCGATAGGAACTTTGACCGATTCAGGATATTCCGTCCTAAGCTCAAGCAAAGTCGCAAGTCTTTTAGTTTCTTCGTCTGTGAGAGCCTCAAGGAGATTTTCGAGCTCGCTCCTTTTATCTATAGACCCATAGTTAGATAAGGCCAATACTTTTAGCTTGTCTTCGAAATGTCTCAAGGCTACTCGTTGGAGTTTTGCGAGCTCGGCACAATGCTTGTCATAAGCTTCAGTGCGACTGTGTTGGACACCCGTCTGGTCGTCAATAGTAAAGTGCACATAGTGACTCAGCAGCGAACATTGATCGCGAAGTAAACCATTATCCTCGTCGCTGAACATCGGGGAAAGTCGCAGGGCAGGTAATATGTGCAAATCTTGCAATAAAGTATTGACATAGCGTCGTGTTGGAAGTTGGCTCAGTAAGTCAGAAACAAACTCAACGAATCGTTCACAATAGAGCACATGCTCCGCCTTCCTCGTCTCGTCATAGAGCAAGCGCAGGAAATCCAATGTCAGGGTGTAAAGCCAGGCTCTCTCAAATCGCAGTCGCGCTTTCGTCGCATCATCTGCTGATTCGTATCGTTTGGCTGCCGCTTTCCAAGCTTTCCGAAGCTGATTGTTCTGGCTTAGCTTGCTTTCTCGTTTGGACTCGGTAGAAAGATTATGCCATATACCTATGGACACCAATGGGGCACATTCCTTTCGTACGCTCGCCCAATCAAGGCTCTGGAAAGCGTATATAATGAAGCAAAGGAGGTGTGTTCGTATCGTCAGAGATAGCGTCTGATCGAGGCTCATGGAGAGGATGCGAGTAAACAGGCTCGAGAACTCGGCCGGTCGATCTTCGAAGATGCTCCATGTCTCGAGTTTTTCCCTTGCCTTGACGTTCGTGATTAGGGCTATTAGGAGGACGTGGAAATTGGACGAGTCTTCGGAATAGCCAGGCCAGAGATAACTTTCGAGGGTCTGCAGCCCCTCTAGAACAAGCAATGACTTGTAGGGGAAGTCATTTTTCTCGAGCACATCCCAGATATCGCGCTTCAATACGTCGTTTTTCACCTTAACCCTCGTAGCTCGTTTGGTGGTCTTCAGCCAATGCTGCCTCGCCAGCTGGGCAAACTCGCTCTCGCCTTCCAAGTCGGCAATGGTCGGTCGCGGTTCTGTATCGCGCGACTTGGACTTGGCGTCGCTTTTCAGTCTTTTCGCGGTCGGCATGGCTTATAGACTGCCCGGGCGGTATGCCGAGAAATCTATGCCTAGCTTATGAGCCTGGGCAGTGCAGGCATGAAGCTCCGTCTGGATGTGCAGAATGTGCAGAATGTGCAGGGTGTGATAGATTTGATATTATAGAAGACTACCTAGATGGGTTGGTATGGTCTCACGTTGTGGCGTAGACGATTTGGTCTGGACATGCAGTTTGTGGTTCAGCCTTGTCGCGTGCTGTTGTTGATTATTGGTAGGTAGGTACCTACGCATTGCTTATCGCCCATCTCTGAATATTTTTGGCCGATACAACCCCTGCTCCTTCTCCCATATGTATTACGCCACATCATGCACGATAACTCTAATCCCTGCACGCGTCCAATGAATTTCGGCGGTCAGTGCCGGCAGAAATAACTAAAGTACCAGGGTACCCACAGTGCATCCATTGAAGCTCTCAGCAGCCTTCACTGTTCTTCTGCGTACAATTTATTTGAGAAGCTCAGCTTAACTGCTGTCTTTCTGCATTGTTTCAAACAAAGACCAGCCAGAGTTGTTCGCCAATCGTTACCTTCATCTGAAGTGGTCTTTTTTCAAAATGGTCAATATTTGGACATGATTAACCTACCTCTCTAAAGTCGTTCGTTCGTCCACTTACCACTTTCCATACCGCGCAGCCAACTCGGTTAGAACCCGCGCATCCAAGACCACCATCTACAGATTTCCTTCGAGACACTGTTGGCAAGGTTCGAAATGCCTTCAGCAAAGAGCTCGGATTGTGGAGTGCCCCAGGTAGACGCCTTCACAGCGCTGCTGAAGGATGCTTTAGATCATGCGCAGTCTCTCAAGCCGAGCGCATCAATCGAGCCTCCTCTTACGAAGGCCAATTTCGACGGCTTACTCGCCCGACTTCACACCATATTCCCATGCGCATCCTCCGATTACGTATCAGACAACCTAGGGGCTGAGAAAGCTCGCCAGTATGCAGTCGTGGAAACAGCTGCACGGAATGTGTTTAGCGGCTTAGTTGTCAGTAGTGAATTCCCAATCCTCAACTAGTCTCAACGGCTCACCGTCCCAGGCCGGAACTTCAATCGATTCGCCCGAGTTCGTCCAAATTTGGAACCTCTTTGACTTCCTATCAGTCTTGTCCGATAGCGAGCAATGCGACCACGCCCTCCTTTTCTGGCTCGTGGAGGAGCTTCTCGACAGCCAAACGACAGCAGGATGTCGCAAGATCTTCGACTACCTCGAGTCACGCAGAGAACAGATAATAGCACATAACCTCAACTCAAAGAAGCTGGTTATTCTCAGATCTTGCAACGATCTTCTACGTCGGTTGTCGCGCGCTGAAGATACAGCTTTCTGCGGCCGAGTGTTCATCTTCATGTTCCAATGCTTTCCTCTTGGAGATAGGAGCTCAGTCAACTTGCGCGGCGAATATCACGTTGAAAATGTCACAACGTTTGAAGATACACCAGTTGAATCCGACGACTCGGCGGACAAGATGGTAGTGGACAGCGAGGCCGATTCTACGAAAGATGGAAAAGATGAAACCAAGTCCACGACCAAGGCTGTCTCATTCGACGCGACGAACAAACCGGCGCCAGAGAAGCCCCTCGACACGAATACATTGTACACTGTTTTCTGGTCACTTCAGCATTACTTCAGCCAACCGACGGCACTCTTTGATTCCACTCAGTTGGCCAAGTTCAAGGCCGGCTTGGAAGCGACAATGACTGCGTTTGAGACAGTAGACAAACTCCAAAAAAGCACGAAGGGGTCTGATGATAGCAAGATAACACCTCAGAAGAGAAAACACTCGGAAACCGACGATGACCTCCGCAGCAGTACCAACAACCCGAAATATCTTACAAGTCGGGAGCTTTTCGAACTAGAGGTATACTCAATTTATCCTCGCGCCAATAATGCGACTAAGAACTCTATCTAACTTCATTCACAGATAAGCGATTTATATTTCAGGCGCCACATCCTCATACAGGCCTTCATTGTGTTAGATTTCCTCTTGTCTCTTACGCCCCAGGCTAGGGCGAAACTCGCCAATATCAAGTCACAAAACAGATCAGTAATATATGCCGATCAAAAGCTAGGGGAAGATGATGTAAGTCCCTGAATGATCTCTTCAAGTTCATTATCATTAATTATTCCCAGGCAAAATGGGCGAAATCTATGAAGGACAGAATCACTACCTATATCCAGGGCGAAAACGATGGGTACTTCTTCTTTCGCGTGGTTGAGAGCGTCATCTCGAGGGACAAGGGCTGGGTCCGTTGGAAAGTCGAAAGTTGCCCACCCATCAAGCGAGACCCTGTTTCGCCCGCCGATTTCAACGAGGCGAAAGCAAGCGCCAAACGCATCGCGACCAATAAGAGACTACGGGCTGTACCTATGGGTTCGCTCTCCCTGGACTTTCTCAAGGAAGAAGACAGCGAAACAGCCATGGAGAAGTTAAAGGATCCAGAAAGATGGAAACTCCCCGACTTAAGTGTCTTCAAAGAGAAGATAGCCACAGACGATCTCGATCTTGACTTCGCAAACACCGAGAAGGAAAAATCAGAGATACTGGAAGCGAAGGCTAGCAAGACTTGGAGAGCCCTGAGGATCGCCCGGAGATCGAAACTTGCAGTCTTCGATAAGATCGACGATTGGCAGAAGGTTGATGTCATCTTCCAGGAACAGTCAAATACGGAGGAAGATCAGGGAGATGAAACTGGGAACGGCCAAGTACCAGAAGATAAACGACCGATCATTTTGACGGGTCCAAGCAAAGTCGGCAAATCGACGCTGATCTCGATGCTCCTAGAAAGGCACAGCGATGTGTTTGGAAAAGTTATCCAGCACACCACCCGAGGCCCCAAGGATGGAGAGGTCAATGGCCAAGATTACCATTTTGTGGATTCTAAGGCGTTTAACACCATACTGGACGGAGACTACTTTCTCGAATTCAGCAACCGAGATGGAGATGACTATGGAACAAATCGGAAAACAGCCGATGCTTTAGCAGAGTCTGGAAAAGTTCCCATCATCGAACTAGACCGCGAAGTAAGTCTGAATGTGTTTGCAGTGCTTTGTAACGGTTAGCTAACTATGCTCTAGGGTGCTCAAATGGCCAAAGACAATGGTTATTCCGCACGGGTCATCTTCATTTCACCGCCCAGCATGGAGGACCTGGAGGCTCGGCTAAAGAATGCTGGCGTGCCAGAGGAGCAAATACAGAGCTTACTCAAGACCGCACAGGAAGATGTCGAGCACTCAAAGTCCGAGGGCGTATACGACGTTGTCATAGCGAATGATGATTTAGAGGAAACCTACAAAGCACTCGAGGCATTCATTTATGGACCCGCAGGAGGCGTAAATGGAGTCGATGAAAATTCCACAGCCGCAAATGATGATGTGGCAATGAAGGATGCGACTAATGGTGACGAGGCATCATAGGAATGCCAAGGGACTTACATAGATAAGTTGGCACAGATGGGCTTGGGCTATACAACAAGATACCAGTCTGTTGAGGAATGTCTATCGGTTTTGGCCTTCATTGAGTGTATTTTTGGGCATGTCAAGGAAGGCCATGACGCAAAGGGAGTTAGTTATATGGTTCGGACAGGCAACTCAATTAGTAGCAAGTGAAGATACCCAATGCAATATTACCTGTATCATTGCGAATCACAGTGCCAGCGACTCCAAATACAATTCACTTAAGCGGATAACTTTGCGTTTCTTCATGACGCGAAGTCAGATCAAGTCGACACACGGAGTTTGAAGATCCTAAGGGAGTGGCTCCAATTATGTCTATCTACTTATATGTAACGAGGAGTCCTACCCCCAAAGCTCATCTCAGAGAGCATTTTAAACCAGCATCCCTCCATGCATTCTAATTCAGTGATAGCGCCTGCTTGGCAATGCTCCTATGCTAACCAATATACCCTCTAAATGAAGTAAACGCCAACGCTATGCAGTCAAACAAAGCAAATCCGCATCTGCTCTCCAGTCTTGTATTATATCTAGATCCGGCAATCAAGCAAGGACCAAAACAGCCACCAGAAAAGCGACTAAAGCCCCGGTACCCATTCCAAGGCCTTGGCGTCTCGGACTAGCAGTAGCTGTCGTTACCGACGTAGTTCTCTCGGCAGCAGTCGACCGACCTACGGCGGTGATGCCGTTTAAGTTATCCGCTGTCTGGACGGCGGGCCCCTCGTTAAAGAAATCAACAAGTACGAAGGTCGGCTTGATGCCCCACTGCTGGTTGCAGTTCTGAGCATGCAGCCCTAGGTTTCCCGTGGTGGAGGTAGACGGGCTATTCGTTATGGTAATGTTATCCGCGTCGGGGACCTCGATCGAAGCAGCCAGGAGGTTGTATTTGAAGTGATTCATGAGCGGCATAAGCCCGGCCGTAATAGCGGCGCCGGCTGAGCTCTGCGACGAGGGCCGGTCAAGGGTGCAGTTGAAGCCCGAGAGGGACGTCACTTCAAAATGCGTTTCGAAAACGTGGTCGAACTCGGATAGTAAGTAGGGGTACTGGCTGTTAGGCGTGATAGAGGCGATGAAGGTCACGAGCCGCGTGTTCGCGCTAATCATCTCTTGCAGCGTTGGCCACCCGTTGCCCGACGGCGTGTACCCGTATTTATCAAGGCCGGAAGCGCTAAAGGCGGACCCAAATTCGGCAGCGTCTTTGCCGTCTGAGTTAACAATGAGGAGGGTCACTACCTCGTTTGGGTTGCTGTCCATCCAGGATTTGATGGGCGTTAACCAGCTCTGGAGCGTGCCAGCATCGAGTAGATCACAGGATGTGTGGCATAGCTCGATGGCACCGTCTTTATCGTGGACTTGGGCTTGTAGCAGTCGGAGCCCGGCATCTAGAGCAACTGTTGCGTTGAAGTACTGGGTGCCAGCTATCGAGTTGCTTGTACTTGCATCTCGGAGAAAGGCAGAGTCGTGAGCGCCCATATGGGTAACGTTGTTATACGAGCGGCTACACAGGTCAGGGGAGTTATTGCAAGCTATCGTCGATGTTGAAGCGGTTGCAGATGCTGTCGAACTTGCACTTGCTACCGCGAATGAAGAAGAAGTAGCCGAACCCCCAAATCCATTACCATCCTGTGGCAAGGCATGAACCGTTGCTGTTAGAGCAGCAGCGGCAGTCAAGAATGTACATAACGAAGGAACCATTTTGTCTGTGGTCACGATAGGAGAAAAGAAGGAGACAGGACTGTTCTAAACAGTCTATGGGTAGAAAGGGAGATAAGAGAATAACGAAAGCGAAAGAAAGAGATATAAACCTACAGAAATGAAGGTAGATGGTGTATTACATTTAAGTACGAGCAGCACCTACTTGTTTCAAGCTTCCAAGCAAGGAGACGGCTAAAGAGACCCTCTAAGGAAAGCCCAACCATCATAAAAAAAAACAATACGACAGCATAAAGAGAAAATCGTACAAAAATGCGTGTCTTTACCCACTCAGGACCCTGCAGCCGGGTTGTGCGGCGGCATAAGAGGCTCTGGATCGACTGTAAGTGGTTCGTATTCTGTGGAGTGGCAAGGGTTGGCGCGGGTTTGGAGCAGGTTTGTGGCCGGCAACCGATCGACTGTGGGTGCTGCGCCTCCACGGGGCGCGAGGGGGCCTCGTCAGCCTCTTTCCAACTTGAAACGGACCAAGACCCACCCGACACTGCTTGATTTCGCAGCGACGCGACATTTGAGAGGTTTTGGATTTGGCTATGGTCCCGATATTGCGGGACCTGATCTACAGCTGCTGGTTGCTAGCGAGTGTAAGAGTGTGCTCTATTGGGCTTCGATGTGCAAAAGAAGTCGAGGGCGGGACAATGCTTGCCGCTGGATAAAATATATAAAACAGGAAAGAAGAGAAAGACGAGGAGGTAGGTGCTTCCATGTGGTGGCTGGTTCACTTGTACGACGTAGGTAAGTAGGCAATTACCTAAGATATTTCGATGGCTACCTCCAGCTCTTCATTTCCCGCATACACGACCGTAGCACAGCGCATGCCACAGCGTCCAGCCCAGCCGTCCACCGCAACTGATGGGTGTTATTAACACCTGAACCGTCTATCCGGGCGTACCTATTTTTGGCAACTATGGGTGCAACTCTCTCATTGGGAGTATTTTCGATTTTAGGGTCCAGCCACTTGGGACCATTCAGCTACGCAATTGTTGTGGCCCACGGGGATTGCCACGCAGATGCTTCGTAGAGGGTAACAAGTTATCGTTGGTTATCATGCATTTTCAATGCGACAAACTGCGTTTAGCATCTCAATTCCGGCCTGCTAAATACCTCGTAGGCGTATGATGTAGATCACGCGCTTGGCTCTTTAACCCTCGGGTTTTTATGTCTTGAGGGACGTCTACATTTCCGACAGCATGGGTAAGTCTATCGTATAGACATTACATGAGCCAAGTGACGCGATAAAAATAAGGTACCAATAACATTAGGTAGCTGAAGAGTTTGTCTTTGGCGCCCTTGCGTAGTTAAATCACGAACTCAGCCACGAACTTGCTTCTCTACTGATCTTCAACTAGGTTAAATTCTCCAGACTCCCTTATTCGTCTCGAATGTGTAGGTACCGCCTGAGAGGAACGTTAGTAATGCTGAGGAGAAAACGAGTTTACGAACCCCGAAGCCACAGGCTCAATTGGCGAGTATCTACAAAAGAAGTAAACGCGACTGTGCCGGAGGGCGGTAATCTATCAGCGCAAATGCTGTCTATTGTGCCACATAGGTAATTCCAACTAGACCACTGGCTATGCCTATCACAACTTTCATAATGCCGCCGCAATGCAAAAGCCCACAACAATTTGCGTCGAGGAATATGCATATATACATCCTCCGTGAGCGCATTATTCCGCCGTAAGAGGGAGAATTATCAACATTCCCACGGTTACTCTGGGTCATCCGCATAAGACTCCAACGCGGCCTGTTCCTCCATCTCCTTGAGATGCTTCTGGCCTTCCTCGGTAGTAGCATCAATTATCTGTTCCTCCACACTTAGAATTCCAGCCTGCATGTCTGTTAGCAAATCATAATTCTCGTAGATTTCAGTGATGCATCAAGGGGATCTCACCTCGCCCAGAAGACCAACTACCTCCTCGGCATCCTCAACTTTCATCCTGCCCAGAACTTCGTTGACCTTGTCCAAGCTCCCGGACTCCAGAGCCTTTTGCATATCATGAGAGAAACCGTTAAAGATCTCCCTGCCTCGTTTCTCGGCTTCGTCCTCGCTCTTCTCGGGTGGTATCTTGATCTTGATCTCGGTACCGGGCTCAACAGCGTGCAATTGAATCTGCTCCACTCCCCCGCCAGATTCGCCTTCGGCCGCCCGCTGAGCATTGATCTCCGCAGCCCGGTTCTTGATCCTATAGTACGTGTCTTGTACGTCCTTGTAGAAAACGTCCTGCGCTTGGTGACCTTTGGTGGTAATGCGCTTGAAGAAAAGCGCAACACCATCCTTCCCCAATGCACGGCAGTACTGTAGTAGTAGAGCTTGGTGTACGCACTGTCTGGCGAAATCGTCCTTCCCTTCGAGCTGCGCATCAAATGCTATGACAAGAATACCGTCGGTCTCTTTCTCGCTTAGGATATGCGGGTGCGAATTAATGAAGGCGTGGCTTTCTCGATAATCAGTTGGCTTGATCTGGGCAAACTTCTTAGCATCTGGCGAGGCCTCGATCTCTTTGTCGTCATCGTCGTCCTCAGCCGTTGACGGTTTCGACTCGTCCGGCTTGGATAGTGAGAAGTTGGGATTAAGTAGCTCCACCTTGGTGTCATCGGCCTTCTTCGATCCGGAAGTAGACGGCGTCGACTTGGAAATATGCGAACTGTTGAATCCTGTATGGATGCTCTCGCTTGTGATTTTGCGGCTTTCCTCCTTCTCCAGTTCTGCCAACTTCTTCAACAGGTCCTGCTGCAAGTCTTGGACTTTCTTCAGATGTACACCGATTTCTTCCATCATAGCATTGTACCTGTTCTCTGGCTTCTTTTGGTCGAGCTCCTTGTTCACTTGATCTAGCAAGGTCGCCATCATTTTGGTGTATGAAGGCGGCTGCTCCTCTTGGGCGTGGACGCCTTCAGGTCGGGCAGGCGGCTTGTCCTCTTCTGGACTTCCCACAGACTCCATGACAGCCTGGAAGGCAACCTCGCCTGGGTTCCGTGTCTCCGCATCGGCAGCGTGAGCCTTGAGGGCGTTCAAGAGACTTGATATTCTCTTCATTAGTCCATCGTTGACTTGGCGTTCGTACTTTAGGGTCTCGATCTGGAGCTTGCGCTGTTGACGTTCCATGTGAATCTGGTTCTGCTTGGCGCGAATGAAGGAGCGCTTGTCGACATTGGGATGGACCTCGATATCGGAGTCATCGCTGAGCTCCAGAGCATCCTAGGAGGTTCCTACGTCAGCTTCCCCGAAGCTACAATTGCACGAGATTGACAGCTACTTACCCATTTGCTATAGTCCACGGGCATTTTTAATGACTGTGCGACTAGATTCTCTCTTAATTGAGCATGCGAAAAGTCACTGTAGCTGGAGAAGACGTAGGGTTAATCAGCGAGAGCCCTCCCTTCACATGCGTAAAGCGGTCGAATGTGGAATGACTGCCCCGCGATTGGGACTTTATCGCTATCGACTCGTTATCGAGAATGTTCTTGCAGTCTCCATCTACCTTCGCGTTGTCATAGGTTCTCTAAGCCTAATTAGGTAAGTCTAGCAGCTAGTGGAGCATGCTGATTGGATGGTCTAAGAAGCTTTCCTGAATGGGTAATTTGGGAAGAACGGCATGTCTCACTTCAGGAATTTGCTTGCGTCAAAGAGACAACATCAAGAACATGTAAGCGTATCTACATGTAGGCAACTGCATTCAATATCTACTTCGGTTCAATTCATCCGTACTATGGCAATTATAACCCCTGAGAACAGTTCACTTCTTACAAACTTGGGTTGGAGTTGTTGGCGATCTCTCTAACCCGAGTGATACGAGATCCAAAAATTCAGCAACTACATTAGGCACTTTATTTATGAAGGTAATATTTGGAGTCTAGATTAATATGAGAAACCTCTCACGTACAAGAAGCAGAAAAATCCCATAGATTGCCGCAGCCACATTCGCACGACCATGACTGCGTCTTAATGAGCCAGGAGGTACTAAGCCAATATCTCTAATAACATGTAGCTAATAATACTAATTCGTAGCGCGGACAGCATTTATGCTATCCATAGATTTGCTCTATTCCTTTGGCCCAAGAAAGACCCGAAAGACTTCCCCGTTCAATTATACGGCCGGCCTCTTTTGTCGTACACTTCAAGATCGAAGATACCCTCATCGAGTTCGCTTCTGCCCAGAGTCGACACGAAGACCCGTCCGTCCTTGATCACTTCTCCTTGATCTGTGGTAATCTCGCAGAATTCCATGCGATACGCACCGCCCTCGTAGTTGCGGAGTTTGAAGACGTGGAAGGGGCTTTCGCATTTCCAGTACACGCCCTTCACCACATTACCCGCCTTAGGAAGCAGGGCTGGGTAAATACTCCACATCATGCCTGTAGGGTTTCAAGTTAGCGACTTATGATATACATGCTATAGACAAAGAAAACGAGAAACAGAGAAGCAAATAGAAAGCCACTAGTTAGTGTGTACATACTTTCCCAGCCAGTGATTGAGCCGGCTTTAAGCTCTGGGTCAGGACCAGATAGATTCATCTGACACACGCCCTTCAAAACTCTAGGGAGCTGTAGCGAGCCATAGAAGAAGAAGTAGAAGGGCTCGAAGGTCACCGAAGGGTGCACTTCGTACCGTCTTAACCCGGTTGTGACCCTCCTTACTAGTTCAGTAAGGGCATTGCCGGTTACAGAACTGTAGAAGCCATAGAGGCGCAGAACCTCTCGACTGTGGTAGTTGACATCTTTACTACTGTCAGACTCTGACCCTGAGCTCTGGTGAATCGTTAGGCTATCTTCCAAGGCCATGGTGACGCGTGTGGGATTTCCTTGATTCAGACTTAAGAGGTAAGCTCCCTGAGAGTAAAAGGATATCACACTGCAGATGAACTTCTCCGAAGAGTAACGTCCACGGATGCTTCATTGAAGATGCAGATGCTCTGGCGAATTAAATATAATTTCTACTGTCTATGTCTCAATAAGGGGCCACTCTAGAGAGGCCAGAATCTCAAACATGCCTCTTTGCTGCACCAAAGAGACTACAAGAAGTTTGTTATCATAACTTGGAGCTTCCAAAACTCGCTTATAATATAAATACACAAGACATTGTTCCGTGTATCTTTGTCCCCCTTTGAATAGTAGCAGGCCGCAAGATCGGTTTAATAGTAGCTTCTTACACATACTAGCACCTCCACATTCTATAGTGAAGAAAGAGTTGAAGTCTTTCCGGACGCAGGAGCCTCAATTAGGTATGAGGTAGCTAATATGACCCAGAGAGGGAATCGATTAGCAAGTCGGGATTCAGAGGTCTATCCCTACCTAGTTAGTAAGGAAAGGTACATACCCCTTAATTGAGTCATCTAGACGGACTGATGTCCATGTCCTGGCATAAAGCTAGACATCATTGTTGTCCGGCTTACCGCTGGCTTTCCATGTTTACATGACTTTACTCAGATTTCAAACAAAGAGTGGGTAGGCGGTCGTAGGGCCCAAAGGGCCTGCAATAGTCTGGGGGGGTTTGTCTTACGGTTTACTTCGACTGGATCGAGCCCCTAATGCGTTATTGGCACACACATGTGCGGTGGATTTTTGACATACGTAAACCTACGAAACCTGCTGACGACTGAACTTATAGGAGTGTAGCTAATATCTGAGATACCAGGTTTACACTAGCATGTACATGAAGCTATACTCAAGCTTCCTTTCGGAAGTGGGTCTATGCATGGCCAGCAATCTGCTTCGGTTGATACAGCTCTTCAAGATACTTCTCTTCCTCCTCCGTCAAAGTCTTTCCTCTCGCATCGAGAGCCTCATCAATCCTCTTTATACTCGAGAAGCCGATAATGGGGCTGGCAACTCTCTTGTTGATCCACGCCAGAGCGACATGGCTCATCTTCCAGTCCCTCTTTGCAGCAATCTCCTGAACACGGCTGATGATCGTCAAGTCCGGCTCGACAGTACCATGAGAACCTGGAGACGTGTCCTTCTCGATCCTACTGCGCTCGGTGCTGCCGAACTCTGTGGGCGGGCGGGCGAGGTGGCCTCGGCATAGAGGGGCCCACGGAATTAGACCGACACCAGTGTCGTTGCAGAAGCGGTTCATCTCCCTTTCCTCCTCTCGGTAAAGAAGATTGTAATGATTTTGCATCGATATGAACTTGGTCCATCCGTTCTTTTCCGCAACGAACTGCATTCGTGCGAAATTCACGGCCCACATACTGCTAGCCCCTATATATCGAACCTTGCCCGACTGAACTAGGTCGTGCAGCGCCTTCATCGTCTCCTCGATGGGGGTGTTGTAATCAAACCTGTGGATCTGAAGCAAGTCGATATACTCGGTATCTAGACGCTTTAAGGACGCCTCCACCGCATTGAAGATAGCGAGGCGGGATAGGCCATATTGGTTGACGTAGTCCTTGGAGCTCTCGAGCGTGTCGCGCAACATGAAATGGCGCACATCGGGGGTCTCTCCGACAGCCCAGAAACACTTGGTCATGATGACAACCTTCTCTCGTGGAATGTTGTATTTTTTTATGGCCTTTCCGACAATGACCTCGCTGACGCCCTGCGAGTAGACATTCGCTGTATCCCAGGTGTTCAAGCCATTGTCGTAAGCGTATTTGAGCAGAGGCAGGGCCTATAGCAATAACGTTAACACGCCTAAGAAAACACAGAATAAGAACAGTCTTCACTGCATGGTATTCACCTCTGCTTCGTCAACGGCCCATGATTGCGCCTTAGTGTCACCAAAGCTCATGCACCCGAACACCGGAACGGATATCTTGAGACCACTTTTACCAAGTTGGCGATATTCGACCTTGGTGCGCTCCAATGAGTCCTTTAGAGACTGGGGGACAGTAATATTAGCCATGATGAGGACGACTAGAGCTTGCAGGTGTGTATTAGTTAGGGAGGGGAGGCTTACTGAGGGTAGACGAAGAGACGACGCAGGATGCCGTCAACTCTTTATCTGTCCAGAGAGGTAGGCACGAAGGTACCCTCAGGGTATACCTTGAACTTCGAGCTTCCCCGCACGAGACGGAAGTGCGGGCCTTTAGAGTGGTGCAACCTTCATTCTCCGGCGGGGCATTCATTACGAAGTGAAGTTATCGCCGGTATCACCGCTACGGCCAGCAGTTCGGGTTAGACTACAAACATCGCTACGGGAATAAGCAACCCATTGTATGCACCAACATTATCCCATTGATCTATTGGACATATCCTGATCACATCATCGTTAGTTCCTTATGAAGCATTAGTGAAGAATACCTATATATAATATGATTAAGTTTGCATAATGTATCTCCCTTTGTTTCTGGTTGGACTCGTTCGTATTTTAGATACCTTAGGTAGGTACTAGCTCTTTTCAACCGCTAAGCATATACGCCGAATCCTTTTTGTTCTCATTAGGCCGTGGTCATTAGTCTCTAAACCTGTGTAGAGTCATTTATTACGGCGACACTTTCATGGATCGACGGACATTGAGCAAAGATCGATCGTGTTATTGTTGTACGGGTTCTTGTMCCCCTGCAAGCCAGTCAGTAAATGAATCGCTTCGACTATGGCCCTACGCTTCTGTACTTACGATAGATTGACAACATCCTGTGATATTGTATACGAAAAGATTGCACTCCCAAATGGGATCGGTAGCACCCATCTGGTGTGCTGATACGCCTAGAGAAGGCATTAGAATATCTGCTTCTCATTTCGCTTCCTTCAACATGCATAAGGTATCTCCCGGTAACACTTACAGTTTGTTCCAACCTGACCGTCAATGTTCATGCAGCACTTGGGAGTAAAGCCCCATGTCTCTCGTGTATGACAACTAAACTGCCCAACTTGTACAGCTGGGCGAGAAAAGAGCGCGGCAACAAGCAATGCCGCCGCAGACTTGGAATACATCTTTGCGATGTTGCTGGAATACTCTAAGACTGTGTTGAAGATGGGTTGCAGAGCTGGTTAGAATTATATAATTAAGACCTACCTAGCACCTATAACGAGAATTCCAGCTCGTATTTGTACTTGCTGCCCTTTGTCGACGAATTTGAGCAGTGCCACCGCGATAGCTCTCTTTGCCTGTGCTTATACAGTTTAGTCCTAGGCGATGGGCGGTAACCTAGGGTTCCCCACATACGATGAGCACTGCGATATGCCTGATGCGGCGGTGCAAGTATCAATAGTGGCCTGTATGAAACTACAAGATATATTTTAATACCACGACCGCTGACAGCGAGCTAGCGAGCCGGATGGTTGGATCAAGATTTGCCATGACAGCGTAGTTGTCGTGTTGAAGATCCTGCCTGGCTTGGCTTTCGTATTTGCCGATCACGAAGTTCTCAAGGCACGGCTCACGTTGCTATTGCTAGGGTTACATCAACCAATCAGGTAGATTTGCTTCAATATTCCATGTCTACAGACCGGAACTAATGCCCCTAAGACTACATTGGATTGTCAAAGTATTGTGGCTGGAGGTTAAAGAAATTTATGGTTCTTGGATAAGGAGTAACAGGGGGATTTTTATTCTATGTATAAGTACCTTGGTACTTGATGTGACATATACAGCATCCCGCAGTCCACATTCGCGGATTACAAGATCACACGAGAATCAATCCCGTGATGATAGCATCGAAAGAGCTAGGTCTAATCACCTAACGTTCGATCCGCCTGTATAGGTACCGAGCCCTCATAAACAGAACAAGCACACTTTCCAATCACTCGTCCTAAACCGTCACCGTTGAGCTCAATTCTCTTCGTGATCTGATCTCTTTTGTAGTAGCCAAGTGCCAGCACCAACCCAACCAGAACAGCGGTTAGAGGGTATCATTCATTGGTAAACTTGCGACGAAGCCAGCCGTGGAGAGAAATTGGAATGGGAAAATAACAAAGACGACCCATGCTGTCCATAGTCGACGGAATCTCTTAAATTTCCTCTTCCGACAAATTCGTGGCTTCTTCTTCATCTATGGCTTCGCTCTCGACCAGATCGAGCCCGTCATTCTTCGCAGCTAGAGCTCGGGCGTACTTATTATCGGGTCGTGACCCAGCATACATAGTAGGAATCATAAGCACCGGCGGTCCACCTACCCTGTGGCTCATCTCTATAGCTTTCAGATGTGCGAGCTGCTTGCCAGCAATATACCAAACGAACTTTGGAAATTTGTTGTAGTACATCTTGAAGCAAAACGACGCTTTGAGCAAGTCCCAGTTCGAGCATCCGACTTTGATCTGGTCATCTTGCTGTAAAGATCTGATAGTCTTGGAGTTGACCTTGCTCGTTGGTGATATCGCCTGCCATCTTTCGTAGATATTAGCAATATTAGTATCCCAGTCATCCCGGACACGGGGCCATTCCTGAGCTACGGCATCGATGTCCTTTCTGAGCTCCTCTAAGACTGTCTCCCAAGTCGATTTCTTAATAGCCCCTTTTCGCTCATTAAAAGGTCGTTGAAACTTCTCGTAAAACTGATAAAATTTTACGAGATCTTTGTCCCAGCGTTCAGAATGACCGAGGGATTCATTGAATGATTTAAGTTCCATCTCGACTGTGGGCTTCCCTATACCGAACTTGACATAATCTATGATGTGCGTAGGCTCTCCTTTTCCGCTCCAATTTTCTTTCTTATAACGAGGTTCTGGCAGGTCAGACCGGCTCAGCGTTTTGCGCAACCGAGCCCAATCTTGGTCCGTAAAGACGATTCCTTGCTTAGCTCTGTCTACTAGGTTGCTGATAAGAGTACTCAAGAGAATTGCAGAATCGTCTCGAACCGAATTATGCGCATAGCAGTACCTTTCCTTGTAGTTTGTACAGATACCAAGGAGGTTCTGCTGTAGGTTGAAACGGAAAGCCCTCGAGAGGAACTCGGAAGTAATATCTGTTGTCTTGTCAAGATCGAGGTAACGCACAGTCTCCTTGTGTATCACGCCGCGCTGGAATAGGTCGGGGACTGTAGGCATTTCTGCGTTGCGGAAGTTGTTGACAATCGTGGGTTCCCAACAAACCCACGCGATGTCTCCATCATAATCGCCACCAGAGAGCTTCTCGGCCAGGGACATGTTACCCTTGGTCGGAAATATGATGACGTCTTTCAAGAAGCCCAATTCGGGCTTAAAAACCGCTTTCACTCTTTGTATATCACTTGGATAGTGTGCGGGCGTCCGAGCAACAAGAACGTCCATCCCATGTAGAAAGGTTTCTGAAAACCCGAATTGCTCATCAGTGAATTTGGACGAAAACCCGAGGTGTACTTCATCCTCTTCTAAAATACCGAGGAAGTCAACCACCATATATGCGTATGTGGAGCGGCCAACCTTTACATTCAATCGTTCTTGGAGTTCTTGGCATTTCTCCATTCGCAACTTCCAAGCGATATCACGTAAGAATCTCAATTCGGTGGGGTTAAAACCACTATCCAGGAGAAACGCCATTATGTCCTCTCGACTACTTGGGAGACCAGCTGTGAATGGGACTTGACTGTATTTAAGGCGCTCTGCCCGACGGCTTGACGGCGAATTTTCGTGAACCCAGAGCCTAAATTGGATGGGATCTTGCATGGCGGTCTTTTGAACGTCCAAATCTCTTTTCAGACTATCTCTCATGAACTTCCCAACTTGGGCTTTCATCAAAGCTGCATCGATAGCCCTGTCTTCCAATATGGGGAGAAGTTGAAGATTGAGATTAGCAGATTTAAGCTCTCGAGATTCGTTACGAACCTCGAATGTACGATGATCATCTTCGATATAGTCGCATTTCCATTTCCGTTGAGACGGTGTCGTTTCTATCCAGATGTCGTCACAAGTGTCAGCGGTATCCCGGATCCAGAAGCCTTTTGCGCTACCGAACCGGCCCTGGAAGCCCGCTGGTATGTATTGCAAACCCATGAGATGACTTATTTCTCGTGCAAGGCCATGCGACATGAGGGCAATGCCGTCGTTCATAACTTTATTAGTGGGCGATAGGACATCCACAGGACGGTGTCGAATTTGCTCAGGCTGAACTATGACAGTGGGATGTGTGCGACTGAGACCTGCGAACGGTTAATGACTAGCCTCTGGGGGTATGGCGATTTGATTGACGATACCCAACGCGATCCGTGAAAAGAGCTTAAGCAGAGGCTGGTCTTCGTTGTTGGGAACTTGTAAAAGCCAGTCAATGAGGCTCCCTCGTCCCATTTTGGTGTGCATTGCGACCGGTTCACCCTTCGGCGACCAGTGGTGTGCTGGTCCTAAACGGCAGAAATCATTACCATCCTCGGCAAAGAGATATATACGCTCTTGGTGGATTGTCTTGGTCTGCGGGCCGAGTGTATTCTCGTTGGTTATCTTTTTGGGTAGGGAGGGCTTGAGAAAAAAGGACATCCATACACGCCCAAGAAGTACATGACAGTCATTGACCAGCCATCGCTGGATACTCTCCATGGCGGATTCACCAAATTTTCTTACATCCTGGGAGCCCATCGATGGTATCACAAGCTCGAGGAATCGATCCGAGCCAAACCTACGGCTAAGTCGATGCGAGAGATCTAATTTTAGAGGATTTAGCTTAAGGAAGAACAAGGGTCCAGTCTTCGACGTGTTCGCGGTGAGGGAGGCAGTGAGAACAACTACCCGATCTGTGGTGCCGAATTTATCATTGAGAGCGGCGGTCCAGGCATCGGGTCGGGATTTTTCGGGAAAACTTCTGCCTCGAAATATCGGTTGCGCTTGAAGTCTCCTCCAAAAGGTGTCTTGATCCATCCACGACGGATCATACTCAAGATGTAGCTCATCCACAGGGATCCCGCAATGCAACGCAACTCGCAAAATTTCCCAGCGAACGACAAACGGAGCATGATCATAATGCCCAGGAAGATGAGCTGGTGATAGTCAATAAATGATTTATTCTAGGGAGAATTCATGCTTACGCCAAACATCATGAAGTCTCTGCACGAGGTCCTCGCACCCTCCATATCCCAGGCGTGGAGGTATGCCATTAGTCTTCTCTTTTATAGGAGATGGCATAGGAGATATGACTGGATGCAGCTCTGGATGTGTAGAAGGTCCATTGTGGATAAGCTCCCTTACGTTTTGTTGAAGCTTTGCATGATTGTCGAAAGATATCTGAAGAGCGCGCTCAGTGCTAGAAGATGGCGCCCACGAGTCCAAATCAGAACCCAATACTCGTGACGGCTGCAATAGCGGAAGTTTCACACTCTCTGGGCTACTAGCAATAACGGTAGTCTGTGTTTCTTGGGAGTCAGGGGGCGGCCCATATTCGTCATGACCTGAGAAAACCTGTGATGCAAACGTCGATTTGCTCGTATTCACGGTGTTAGTTAATCCATAGAGGGTTCTACTTGCAGCTAGCCCCGGGTCACGGAGTGCATGAATCGATGAGATTTGACTGGGCACGGGACTAGCGGTGCGCACAGCACCTCTATCAAGGTTTGAGAGCACACTAGGCGGTCTTTCATCATCAGGATCAAACTCCGTGTCTACTTCTGATGAACTACTCCTCGTCCTCTTCGGTGATGGGCTTCCTTGCCATTCGTCGGATTGGCGTTTAGCGGAGCGAGAGCGGGAGCGTTGGCTTCTTGTAGGAGAAGCAGAGAAAGAAGCTCGTGACGACACATTCGTCGAACCGACATCATCTAAAATAGCTTTGAGAAGCTCCAGCAATTGGCATCGTTCAGGTTCAGTAGTTGCCCGGGGCAACTGGGTAGGAAATGGTATGACACCAGGCTCAGCACACGGTTTCTTCACCCACTTGCTGTAAATCTCCTTGGCTCCTTCTTCAAACAGATTATAGATTACCGTATGGTTGCCTCTAAAATATTGAACCTTGAGGCTTTCATAGTATTGTAGTTCCGAGTAGTACGGCAATGTCCTTTTCTTCTCCGGGGACAGGTCTGGCGGAGAGCGCTTGAGATTGAGGTTGTAGGTATTGGAAAACTCGAGAAACCAGATATCGAAGTCTGTAGCATTGGGTCGTGGTTTAGATGGGGTTATCGGGGTCATTAGGTCTGACCCAATCGCTCGGTCAGCCGAACGATTGGTTCCACTTGATGCAACTCAGAGGCTAAAGTGAGAAACAGCTTGCTTACCCGGTAGATACATAGCTAGGCAACATTAGCTTTCGGGCCAATCAGTGTGCCATCACCAAGCATTACACAGCTTCGTGTACGACACTAAAAATTACGACAAGGGAATACCCGTCCAAGAACGCAGCTAATGGATCTTGCCAAATCCCGAATCTCCACTGCGGAGGATTGTGTCAGGTAAAAGGAATCTTGAGATGTTCAATTGGATGGCCTCGACACTAGAGGGTGGGGCATCTAGAGTAGGGAACGTGAGACACACCAAAAGATTAGCAGCAATTTGGTCGTGAGAACGAGCGAGGACGAACGGGCTGAGAGTGTCTGAGTTGACGCGAGTTTGACACGAAGCAGTCCAAGGAGGCGTGGTTTTGGTGTTTGGTTAGGCGGGGGACGCGTGAATGCCTTCCCAACTGAAAACTCGTCTCGATCCTTCCCCACATGATTGGCGGGGGRGCTCGAGAACAGCGGGATGGTCCGAGCTTGTTTAGGGCGGGGGTTGAGCTTGCCCAGGTGAGCTGCAGGTGCGGGGTTCGMCCCCTGCTGCTTCGAAGCCGGTACGTTTTTCCGTTTAGTGGCTGCAGCCTGACTAAGTTCCGCTGCAACTCGGGAGGGAGCGACCCCGACCCCTGTAAAGGCTCGGAAAGTTCGGAGTGTTCTAAAGGCTTGGCAAAGTGTTTTCCACCTGCACATCCACAAATCGCAAAGATCATTCTATCGACTTTAGCCCCGCTCCTTCAAACTACGGCCCAGAGGATCTTCGGTCTTCGGCATTCTTTGTCAACTGCTCCTTTCGCTTTTCGATCACCATCGCAGGGCTGTGCTGATCCTGTTTAACATTGCCTTTCAGTAATTCTGCGCTAAGGACAAGACCCCTGATAGGCTACAGTAGCCGACCTGTAGGATCTGCTCATCTATTGGAAGCCTTGGCCGTTGTGGCGAGGCGGAAACTCCAAGCCCAAGCCCAAATCTAGCTTGAAGCGTCTGCGTGGCGGGGTTTGTCTCAAAGACAATTCGAACCTGCGCTCATGTCATCGGAGCAAGACATCAATCAGGTCCCTATTCAGGACCTGACCCCCGAACAAGCTAGTCACATCATCCACTCTCACCGCAAAGTACGATATGGTACGTGAATCAATTGTGCGCTTGCTTCATCCCTGTGAATTGGTTATCCCATCTTGGTAAAGTTCATCGGCTTACGGCTGCTCTCTAGGTACGGCATGTTGGCCATGCAGGTGTGTGGTCCATCGTACCAACCTGAGATCTGAACTAAATGTCTATCTAGGCAACGTAAGGTGAAATGCGACAACAAGCAGCCCTGTGAAAACTGTGTCAAGAGAGAGCACCCGCAGCTATGTTCTTACAAACCTAATCGCTCAAGTGCCTCTAAACAGGCCTCCGTGTCAGCCGAAAGCAGCCACGGAAAGAAAAGGCCTCATTCTCCTGATGATAGTATGAGCAATGACCAGGGCAGTGATCATCAACCTGAGGGTTGGCCCCAAGCAATAGGTGTGCTCTACCACATATCCCAGATATCTAAATACGCTGACTGGCGTTTGTCAAAGATGAACCGGAATCTGTAGAAATCTCTCGCTATGTTGGCCAGAACAGTATCCCGGCGTTATTACGAGATCAGCCATCGCCAATAGAGACTAAAGATGGAGTTGATATCCGTCGTGATATGCGTCCAATTCTTGGGCTCGACAACTCCGCACCGTTCCCTCTCATGTCGTCGAAGCACCTCAGCCAGCTAACACAGGATATCTTCTCCGAGCTTCCTTCGGACCGAGAAGTAATGATGTAAGCTCGTCGTTAGCCTCTTCATCTCAGCATGCTAACCTATCTCCCAATAGTTTATTCAGAGCATACAAGGAAATCGCGCACCCGTTTTGGGGTTTTGTTATCGATATCGACGACCTAGAGTCTCGTATCATGATCTATCTCGAGGAACGAGCCAAGAATGCAAGGGAACATAGCAAGTCAAACCGGCGCGTCTCTGCGTCGTGGCTGGCTATCCTCTTCTCCGTAATGGCAGTTGGTTCACAGTATCGTGACTCGCCGTATCATATTCGGACACGAGATGCCCAGAGATATGTTCAGATATCGTTCCATTTTCTCAGGCTAGGGAACTTTTTACTACGGTTTGTCAACAGCTACTTATCTAACTCTTACTGGATATCTGCTTATCTCTATTGTAGGCCAAATCTAGATTCAATCCAAGCGCTCCTCTTGACAGGATTTTGTCTTTTAAATGATATGAAAGCTGAAGCTTCTTGGGCATTGATTGGTATGACGTGTCGATTAGCACAGTCGCTAGGGCTTCACCGGGCTGTAACGTCAGACGAGACTGGCTCGACTGAGATGTCTTTAAAGACGTATGTCAGGAGAAAGTTATGGTAAGTATGACTTGAGAATTCCCTTGACTTATGCTTACCTATTTAGGTGGACGTGTCTATGGCACGATACGTTGACATCCCTGTCTTTCGATCGGTAAGATCCTTTGAGTCTTCAACTACCTCATAATGTGAACAATGTCGCTCATAATCTGTGCAGTCCCAACATGACTAATATCCAGTGCTGCCCGATCCCGTTATCCCCAAGCTCTGCTGTTGAGGGGCTGTCGTATCTTGAAGCGATGTACACCCTCTGCCAATTAATTTCGCAGAAACTTACTCCAGACGCCACTGCTGATTATTCGTACGAGACAATTCTCGATAACTGTCGAGCCGTCGAGTCCATTCGCGAGAAAGTATATCCCCAGCTACGTAGCAAGGAAGCTTGCAAGAGTGTGGTCGATAAGCTTCAACATTACGCCATACGTTTGCACACAGCTTTTGTTGTTTCTGTATGCTGTCGTCCAGCTCTCCGTCGAGATTGCGCTAGACTGGGAACTACTGAGAAGAAGGCATTGGCCGACAAATGCAAGGCAAATTTGACCGAGACTGTTCGAATGTTTCTGTC
This sequence comes from Hypoxylon sp. E7406B, assembly GCA_000931505.1. Lineage (NCBI taxonomy): Eukaryota > Fungi > Ascomycota > Sordariomycetes > Xylariales > Hypoxylaceae > Hypoxylon > Hypoxylon sp. E7406B. Next base: position 222,525 of record JYCQ01000019.1, on the reverse strand, counting down.
AATGCATCAACTGTCGTTCATTCCAACCCGAAGTTGGGCCTTCACATACCATGGTCTTTCTTCTGCGGTTCTTCTTGGTATACTATGCGAGACGAAGCTAGACCCTGAGGTTCGTCAACTCCAAGGAGATCTGATTTCGGCTCTATCGGCAGCTGCAGCCAAGGAACAAACAAGTCCTACTCCTGACCACATTCCCAAAATTGATAGGGATATTGAATTGTCAGGCCCTCTCTCAAGAGCATTGACGGCATTAAAAAACATATACGATTATGGGTCTCTACATGGAGCTTCTGGAATCAAAAGTGAAAGTGCATCTGGCGCCCGCACGCCCACTGGAGCTGTTATGCCGCAGAATCTTCAAAATATCAACCATCAATTCCGCATGCAGCCTGGGTTTGACAGGCATCAGGATGCCGCTCTTGCCATGGCAGAGCTTCAAAATGGAAATAATCTTCCAGATTTCTCAACGTAAGTCTCTTGCTATGTTGGTTAGGTACCTGCTTACTTACAACCGAGCGTAGGACTATGCCATACCAACCTCCAATTCAACAGCCCATTGGAATCCCGGACCTGAACCAACTCGATCCCGCAACGTTGGCGCCCATGGATCTTTACGATTCAATCTTCTGGGGTGGGTAATGATATCCACATAGCGTTCTTTCGGAAGCTGATAAATCTTTAGAATCTCCAGATCCATTTTACGCAGGTGCTGATATGAATTTTGACTTTCTCCCACAAGCACCCCCCGGGCAGTCTCAACAGCAGTTCTACTTCTAGGCTGAATAGTGAATCATACTAACCCAAGTGTTAAATAACCCGATGCTCTAGGTTTTACCCTAGATTCTTACTTCCGACCTCCGTATTATTGACATTGAATTTCGAACTTGGGACGCCCGGATAAAAGTTTCCTCCAACCTGGTCTCTTCAGTGAGATTTCTAAGGGTGTATATCGGAGTTCGTCAAGGGACCATGATTAACTCTGATAGATAGTTACGAATGTCTCTTTCATCTGTATAACGGTTTATTATATCAGATATCCGTGTTTATCAATATCTATTGTTTATAATATTGTATTCGACTAATGGGTACGAATTTATGAGCTGCCACCAACGGCAATGACATTGGTCTATCTCATCTTTGCTCCTTTGTCGTCGACCTAGGTCTAGTCTTGCAATGAATCTAATGTCTATGATAACGCACCTAGTACAGCCTTGCACATCTTCACGCACTTCTCTTCCTCTAATCTTTGTGCTACTAACTGTAAATTTACGGGCATCCCATGAACAGAGTCAGGGTTATCTGCTCAGTCGGTTAGACACGCAAGTCATTTCATAGGTAAAGGCACAATTTCCACTCACATTCAGCTTGAATGACCTTATCCAGATCCGACAGGGGTTTGTAAGTGTCGTCTAGCGCAACATCGACAGATTTGTCGACGGTGACACCGGTAGGGAACGAAATACAGGCATAGTCCAGCACATTGAAGACGCCAGTGTAGCCAACTAGTCGTGCTAATTAGCAACTTACACAATCGGGCTAGCTGAAATCAGATCATGACTTACCATGCCTGAATTTGCCATTTTCGACGCTGCTGTATGGTGTCGTGGGACACAGGATCGCGTCGATCCCAGCTTGAAGCCAGCGGTCTAGGTACCGCTTCTGGTACTCCTGGCGCTCAAGGTGCAACTGCCAGTATTCGAAACCGCTCAGCTCGCGTGCCTTGCCGTACATCTCCATCTCGGGGCGCAGCGGCTCTCCCGTCCGTTCCAGCTCCCATCGGATCGCCTTCCCACCGTCCGCCACGAACATGCGGTCCAGCAACTTCTGCCCATCAGGTTGGTCCTTCGACGACCACTCAATAACTTCGTGGCCGGCTGCCTCGAGTTTCTTCACGGCGTGCCTCAGTGCTCTTGTTACTGGAGGCGTCGGCAACGCCATGCCGTCGTCCCACATGACGGCGATTCTCAGTCTAGACGGCAGTGAGATACTGCGCCACGGGATAGGCAGACATCGTGGGTCGTAATGCCAGGGTTCAGCATCGACGACAGTCTTACTGTAAAACTCGAGGTCAGCTAGGGTCCGTGTGAGCGGCCCATTGACAGACTGCACGGCTTCCTGGCCAGGCATCCCAGAGCGGCAGCGCAGCGTCGGGAACCGCCCGAAGCTGGGCCGTAATGTGAAAATACCGGTGCACGCGGCGGGGATCCGCAGCGAGCCGCCTATGTCGCTGCCGACGCCCAATGGGCTCCCCTTGAACGTGATCAGTGCGCTCTCACCGCCTGAACTGCCCCCACTCGTTAGCTTGCGGTTTAGGGGGTTGACTGTGCGCCCGAAGACGTTGTTGACGGTCTCAGCAATCATCATGGCGGTCGGCACGTTGGTCTTGACATAGAAGACGGCGCCGGCTTCACGCAGAAGGTCCGCTAGTACGGCCTCGTATTTCGCCGGGTCACCCACATGCGAGGCGAAGCCGACTGTTGAATCTAACCCTATCAGGTTGAAATTGTCCTTGAGTGAAATCGGCAGGCCATGCAGAGGTCCTACCGGCTTGCCAGTCTGTGCGAGGTGCTCGTCAAGCTTCTTCGCCGTGGAGATGGCGCGCTCAAAGCAGGTTTCCGAAAGACAGTTCGTCAGCTGGTGAGCGGCCACGGCCCGCTTGCAGAAGGCCCGGGTGACGGTCTCGGACTTAAGTTCCCCGGACGCAAGCTTGGGGAGCAATTCCAACGCGGTTTGATTTGTGATGGCCAACTCCTCGGGGGTGAACCATCCCGATTCCTCCGGGAAGCTGGTAACGTTCTCCTGGTCGGCGGGTGGCAGGAGATGGCTCGGGATGCGCCACTCCTCCGGAATCGACGCCTCCAGCTCCCTGCGCTTCTTTGCAGCGAGATCCTCCCAATGTCCCTTCGACATATCTGCTATTGAAATTTCGCGATCGTACGAGAAATCTATCCTTCAATTATGACTATTGAATATGACCTATGGACTTGAATCTGAAAAATATAATCTGACTGGTCTTCTTAGAAGCCGTATACTGATTGATTACAAATAAATACGATACGGTATAGTACAACTAGATATATATAGATCATTAGTTTAGACTGTTTAGTATGCTAACTCGACATGCATTATAAATAATATTACCTTGGAGATCACGGGGAGGGCGTTCTGCAACTCGAGCACTCGGACGCATCCGATATCGTCGGTGTTGGTAGCCCAGGCTCCGCCTCGGGTTTCCACGTCGCGCCAATGAAGTCCAACCTGGTGTCTGTTGTTCTCCGCTCCTGAAGCTTACGAGGATCTCTCTCGCCGAGTCATCTCGGCACTAGATGCGACGACACGGACGAATGAACAAAGAGAGAGGAAAGTCGAAAGCGACAGAACCTTTATCAGCGGTATTTCGGCGGAACACCCGCTATCGTTGAGCAGATTGCTAGGCGGCATTTTCCTATCATGTCGACAACCAACATAGATAGGTAGATAGCACTTGAAAGATATCAAGAGCCGAGGGTCTCGTGTTATCTCTCCAACATACAAAAAACAATAGTGTGCTCCGTTGATGGCTGAGACGAGTTAAATGATCAGCCCCTCACAAATAGGAGGCCTAAGCGATGACAAAGAAGGGGGTTAGGCCAAGCCCTCCAAGGCGCGATTGCTAAAACAATCCCGGCCTCTGGGACTTTTTTTTGCCCCCTGAGCCCCTGTAGGTTAGACCCTTTTTGATCAGCCCCAGCACCCCAGTCCCTTGCCTTTCTCCTGCGACCTACCGCTACGGTTAGGTGCTTCTTATCTCGAGCTCCCCCGCAAATCCCGGCATCGTGGATCTCGGACCTCAACTTGCAGAATGCTGACCTAACACCCTCGTCAAATACAGCTTTCGCAGGGGAGGCCATCCGGAATCCTACGTAGTGTGCCACTATAGCGCATGCTTGCTCACTCACCTGATAGCCGTATACATATATATATGATATGGCGGTCGCCTCTTATTACTGTGTTGTAATCTAGGATTCTCTAGTATTATGTGATCTCACACATTGTCATCTGGGTTGTTTCAATTTGTTTTATTTTCTTTTTTCTGCTCTTGGGTGAAAGAGCCCAAGAACTCGAAAATGACGATGACGACAATAGCCACAGTATCACCACCAGCAAAGTCAAAGCTCCGGGAATACTTCCACACCGAGTATCGACCTGGTGAGCGAAAGCTGGTGCAGAAGATCGATTTCTTCATCTTAACATTCTGCTGCTTGAGCTATTTTACCAATTATGTATGTGTTTGTTCATCAGTCTTACGACCGGCTTGCCTATTTATCAGTCGCGCTTCTTGGTTCCCGGCATCCTGCCGACCGGTTTTTTATTGGAGATATTGATTGGTTAATATGATTTGTAAATGCAGCTAGATCGATCCAATCTCAATAATGCCTATGTTTCGGGAATGAAGGAAGACCTGGGGTTTGTAGGCGACCAGCTGAACCAGATCACGACATGCTTCACGGTCGGCTACGTCATCGGCCAGATCCCCGCCAACTTGTCGCTGCACTACATCAAGCCGCGATATTTTTTCCCGGCATGCATGCTCGTCTGGGCCGGACTGACCATGGTAACTGCCTCCGTGCACCGCCCGCAGAGTATTATGGCCATCCGCTTCTTTCAAGGAATAGCGGAGGCTACCACTTTCGTCGGTACTCACTACATCCTCGGCTCCTGGTACACGGAACGGGAATTGGGCAAGCGCTCCGGTATATTTACAGCCTCCGGATTAGCTGGAACCATGATCGGAGGTTTTATTCAGACCGGCATCCATTCGAGCCTAGACGGGAGGAATGGCCTTCGCGGCTGGCGTTGGTTGTTCATTATGGATGGCATTGTAGGTGTTGATCTCTCGTTCTGACCATCCAGTTTCTTTCTTTTCTCTCTCTCTTTCTTTTTCCAACTTCTCGTTCTCCCTTTTCGCCCTCCTTTTCTCATTAGTATATTTCGTTTCGTCTATATCCTGCTTAACACATTTAATATGCTCTATTCTTCACTCACTTTCTGCACTTTCCTCTCAAGCACTGGGGAGGAGAGGAGAAGTGACTAGACGAATGAAATCTTGGCGGCACGGAATGTTGATATCTCATCCAGATTACGTTGCCCATTGCATTATATGGCTTCCTTTTCTTTCCAGACACGCCAATGTCGACTAAAGCCTTTTATCTCACCGATTCCGAGAAGGCTTTAGCCGTATCCCGCGTGCCGCCCGTGGAAGACCGGTCGCCAGTCTCGTGGCAATTTTTCAAGAATTCATTTTCGTCTTGGTTCTTTTGGGGTTTCGTAATGCTTTGGATTATCGCCGGAGAGACTGAGTCATTCAGTTCGAATGCCCTGTTGGCTCTGTACATGAAGAGCCATCCGACTATCAAGTATTCGGTATCCCAACTGAACAACTATCCGACCGGCGTCCCCGCAGTCGGCATTATATCGACTCTTTTCTGGGCGACGCTTACGGATTTCCTTAATGGGAAGCGGTACCTCGTGGGCTACTTCATCGCTATCACGGGCGTGGCCACCTCTGCTATGATTTTAGCCGCTTCTAAAGACCCGACGAACCCAGAGTCAACTTCCGTGGTGTTCGGTGCCTACTACTGGGCGGGAGCGGTCTATGCCTGCCAGGCTACGTTCTTTGCATGGGCTAACGATGCTCTCCGCTATGAAGAGCACATGTTCCGAGCCATCGTGCTTGCTGGCATGAATCTAGGGAGCAATGCCGTGAATGCTTGGTGGAGCATTGTCTTTTATGGAGCATCTATGGCACCGTGGTTTACCGTGAGTTGCTACACGCCACTAACTGTATCTCGAGCTATCGAGACGGTGTTACCCTTGCTAATCGTGTCGTAGAGGGGAATGTGGGCCATGATTGCTGTGTCCATCTTGCTGGCTATTTGGACTGCGGCACTGTCATACACAACTGCCAAACATGAGAGAGTACGGAAAGCGGAGCTCTCGCAATCATCGGGCCTCGGTGATCAGAAGAGTGTTACCGACTATGCATAGAGCTTACGGCCGAGTGGGAGCCCGAAACGAGAACCAGCGCATTGGATACTCACCAGTCGTCCAGTTGTCAGTACTTTTGAATGATAACAGTTCTTGTCTAGCCGTTTTGTCCACCTGTATATGACCGAATATGAATAGGTTGCTCCGTATTGTACTATCTAATCGGCGCCGGCAAGAGTCGAGTTTCGCTTAATATGTGAACCAGGGAGAAGATAATCTAGTCATACTACCATGAAGGTTTATTTAGGGTATTGTTATCTTTTTATACGACCCCTTTTCACATATATATGAGGGACATACCTCGAACTGGTGATGTATGGCTCAATAGGGGGCAGCTCTTAACTCTAGACCAGTTTGAGCAGGGTCAGCGACGTTCAAGGCCAGTCTATGAGGGAGACGTCCTCCTTGTACCCACGGGCTGGACGAGCCACCGAGGGTTTGGCCCTAACATGGCTCCTCCTAGCACCGTACCCGACCCCCACCACACCTAGGCGCGGTATACTTAATCCCTTTCGACGACGCCATTGGTCTGTCTTCGCTTGGAGAGCCGAGCAGGGAAACGAAATTATCGCAATGCTGCCCGCGTTTCGTGGAAGCTGACTGGTGTCTGGGTACGCAACGCACCACAGCCCCTTTGTATACCGAGCGAATAGTTAACATACTGGGTTAATAATGGGGTTGCACTGTCGGACGTATTCGTGTATATGGTTCGAGGGGAAGAATAGCGGCGGGGAAGATGGGACGGGGAATGGTGGTATCGCTAGGCACATATGCGCGTCGGTTTCTCAGGTCAATGTACTAACAACATCAACATCAGATTCGGGAGTCGACTTGTGAATCGTAGGAAGAGGATGGAATTTAAACTAGGCTCGAGATCTGAATAGAAGCGTTTACGCAAGGGCTGAATTCATAGGAAACAGTAGTCGGAACGAATTGTTGTGTACACCTATGCCTCATATCATTATTCACATTTTCTCATGCTGTCATGGGAGGTGATCATAGATCCAGGCCAGACCCATATACAACCTATCCTTCCCCTTCTCGACGAGTTATTCGGAGGTCTCTCCTCTCAAGTCCTACGTGTCAATCTCGGCAGTGTCTCCGTCGCAGACAGACTCGATATCGTTGGGCGACGACGCATGGAGCTCAATTTCGTAGCTCCACGTCGCATTACAGCCAGTTGGGGTTGATACGCATGTTATACCTATTTAGTAGGCTAGCTAGTCCTTATAGCGAGCCATCATGCCATACTCCGTCTCAAACCGGTGGTTATTGCGTGCGGCAGACTCGGCGCGGGATGTTGTGGGTTCTAATTGCTCCAATCGTATCGGACGTCAGGTTCGCTTCTTCAAAGTGTCAGGCGCCGCGAGCATTAGTCGAGAAGCTTGATTGGGAGAAGATTTCGAATAGACTCCGCTGTCGTATCGAGTCTCGATGGAGGAGCATGAAGGAAGTTCTGACAAGGTGGGAGGAGGCGGAGAGGTCGGCTAGATGTAAACATGAACTTTATCAGCCGGAAACTTTGTCAGTTCCTGTTTAGGGCTAGGATTTCCTCTAGAGCCCTAGTTTCGGTGAAACTGGCGCCTGGGGGATGTAGCCGCCCTAAAGCTTATGGGAGGGTAGAAAAGCCCCCCTCCCCTTTAGAACCGTCAAGGCGAAGATTATTTCTCGCTACCAAGTTGTTCTCTAGGAGTACAATGCACCACCAACTTACTGGAACCAAAGGGTCGAGGTCCAGAGTAATAAGGTACCCATATGGCCACGAGCATGCTACTGCCAGGAAGTTGAGCCTCGATGGTTTTGCCTTTTGACATGCTTAATACCTGTTAAGCCGGAGCTGAAATCGTTTGCCGCAAAACCCTGGGTCCGCTCTACCCCTTGATTTCGTAGTATGTAGCCGTTCCAATATTATTTAATTAGTGGCGAACGGATACCAATTACTATAGGTTTACTACTGCATCACCATTGAATCGTGCATGGTCGGTTCAATCTCTAAATTAAGCTGTCGTCGGGCGCCATGCGACTGACCAAATCCTCATGGGAATTTGCCACCTTTTATATGCACCTATGCGCAAGACCGATACACGCATACGCATAATTATGATATGATATAATGAGCCGTCAAGATTATCTCGATCCGTGACAATGTATAGGCCTCAGGGTCACCACGATCCTTGTCACTGCCGATTCATACATCGTCAGCCGCGTACATGAAGGGGTGGGTACATGGAAGTTGATATAATATGCCGCGTAGCTTTGCACACTTGACAATTGACACTTAGCATAATCGATTCCAAGGCATATGTCAACAATGTCTACACACTATGTAGCCACCTACATGTGTAGGTAAGCATTGTTGCGTATTGCGTCGGCAGAACCATCCAAGGGAGCGCGAGTCGGAAACCATGTACATGTGATATCTCGGTGTAGAAGTACGCGCCGCATTTGAGAACAGCAAACAGGTGCAAATCATCTCTAGCCAGAGATCCTCCGACAGGGGTAGCCAACCGCCTTGCGTTGAAAAGCAAACTCGCATGAAATAGTCCTTTAAATCGGTATAGAGCCGTATAGAAGGAACCCAATTTTTTTTCTTCAATATACGCCCTTGCGATAGCAATGACGGATGCCGATGACGAATATCATGGCCACTCCTCTTGCCCATCGATATCAGGACCAAGGCAACTGCCTACGTTAGTGGTACATCAAGGTTCGAAGGTGCTGCTTGGTGGCTTGAGTTAAAGGGCGACGCAGTATAAATCTGGCAGGAAGTCCCTCTCGATTCACCGTACATCCAAAAATGGGATGACAGGTCGGGAAATCTGGCTTTGATTGGATCGGAGCTAGCTCCAGAAGTTGCTGATTGGCTGGAGCGACTTAAATCGCCTAGCCATCCTGGCCACCCTGGCCACTGGGAGAGCTTGTGCTATTCTTGGCGGGTCCTGTCTGACCAATGGCACTCTGGATAGCTACCCGTTCGACATGGGTCCGGATCTCAGTGCCTTTGCTGTGGACTGTCTGTACCTGTTTTTTTCTTTCCCTTTTCACAGACACTGTATTTAATATTTTCTGGCTACATACATGTAGGTAACCTAAGCCGGCTAGGCCAGGTACATAATGTCGTCTAGCAGGAGTCGATAGGTACCTCTTGATGCGGTAAAGCCTGCCCTACTGATAACACACTACACACCCTTCGCATCACCAATGGTGCGCTGCGTGTTACGTGCTATAATAACCGGAACCAAGCTGCGTTCCTGTCCAAAGCCTCGGCCGGACGACTGATGGATGCTGCCACTGGTTAGAGCGATTCTCAGGATACTTCATAACTGCTCTCCCCCGAGTTATCAATCACGCTTAATTGAGGCCGGACCACCACACGCCAGGCACAACGGGTCTGAGAGATTAGTTCCCTAGACTTCACGGAGTGAGGCCCGAACCATCCCACAGGTATGATTGGCCGCACTCGAAGTATCGTTTCCGATGTCGAGGGCAACTGCCTGGTCTCCTCTCTCACTATTCGAACTATTTTTTAACGTCGCAGACCACCCGGGCCAAAATGTCCGATTTCGATGTAAGGTAGATATGAGGTCTGTTATGGAGTCTGTAAGTCAACAAAGACTTATAGGAATCCAATGTCCGACAACTACAAGCGCCTCCTGCCGGCGCCCACGCCTCCAGGCTCTGCCCAGCCGAATGCACCGGAGTCTTCCTCGCAGAAGGAGACCGGTCCGCCCGTTAAGAAACGTACCGTTTCTAAGGCTGCCTGCAACAACTGCCGTCTCAAGAAAATCCGAGTAAGTGGTACTCCCTCCCGCGCCCAGCCCTTGTGGCGAATCCTTGCCCCCTTGTGCGCTGTTGACCCGTGCCTATCAGTGTGATGGCAAGAGGCCCTCCTGCACGGCCTGTGCCAAGGCCGGTGTTGAATGCAATTTCGTTACCGCCAGCAGCGACGAGACCCCTTTCATGGCTTTGAAGCGGGAGGTTGAATCCCTCAGGAGATCCACAGAGGACATGATGGAGATCTTCGACCTACTGGAATCCGCCCCTGACGCAGTTTCTCTCGACATCTTAAGACGACTGAAGTCCACCAGGAACCAAGCCGAGGGAGCGAACGACCCTTCCGATGTTTTAGCATCCGTCAAAAAGGACCTCGAAGGCGAACCCCTTTTACCTGTGAGGCTTTCCAACCGCCAGCTGATGGCTGGCCTTATACCCGAGACTCAACAAACTCCCGAATACGAGCTCATGATGCGATGTCCAACCGCCTACCCCATGCTGATTCCGGTGGAGATTGCGTTTATTAACCTGGCTGACCTATTACGTCCAGCTATCCTTGAACGCCCGAAAGCCTCCAGCCTGTATGTTTCCTCTACGCTCGGGTTAGCGGATAAGTTGGAGGCTACTCCATCTAACAACCCGCATTTTTTCGCCACCACGCGGCTAACTCCCAGTCATAGCACGCCGCTAGGAGACACACCTTCATCCTCAACAGCTACCAGTGGCCAAAACGAGGGTACCCCCAGAAGCGCAATAACGCCGACTTCATCAGAAGCAAGTGATCATGGCATAGGAAACTTTGAACCTTTACAGTCAATGCACACAGTCATCGATGGCCGACTAAAGAGTGTGAACTTCCAGAGGTGGACCAACGTGCCTATCACGAACGAGCTGGCTGCGACCCTGATCTCGCTTTACCTCGAGATGGATCATCAATGGTGCCCCCTTTTTGATGCCGATTTATTCCTGGATGATTGTGTGCAAGGGAACACCCATTTTTGCTCTACCTTGCTCGTGAATGCTCTTCTAGGGTGGACCTGTGTAAGTTACAATAGATGCAAGCCACCCCGAAAACATCGTGGGCTTCGGCGAAGAATGGTTGCTGACACCCTCTAGCAATCATATTCAAGTTTACAGCCTGAGGCTTCAGGTCTTGTCGGTGCCTTCGAAGCAGAAGCGGAGCGGCTGTGGGGAATAGAGAAGTTCAGCAACACGCTGACAGCTGCAGCTGCAGCCCAGTTTCTTAATAGCACGTCGGCATCTCGAGGCCGCGATGATTTCGCAAATCAGTGCCTAGAAGAAGGCATTCAAATGGGAAAGCGTATGGGTCGTAAGTTAATCATTTATCCATACTCGTAGCGGAGGCACAGTCACCAAAAGGATCCATGTTCTGAATGAATCAAGTAATTGGCTAACCCCAGGCGCTGCAGTATTTGGAGTGGGCTCCGAGAATGCGTCGGCGTTAACCTGGTTGGATCATCATCAAGATTGGCTCAGAGCTGCGTGCCATACCTCATGGGGTATCTTCTCATGCGCGTGGTAAGTCACCCTGTCGTCAAGATTTACAATAAGTTCCCGGTCTATCTCATTCAGTATTTGTTAATGGTTTATGATCGACAGTATGCGTTCCTTGTATCTTCATCGAGCGGAAATCGAAGCGCCGCCGTTACTTCCCATGCCCGGAGAGTACTTCGAGACTCATGGGTATTCTAATTATCCTTTTTCACGTACCAGAACTTTCGTGCCGACCCGAGTTAGTGAGGCTTTCAAGGCGATATGTAAATTCAATTTGATTGTCCACGACATCATCTGGGCTTATTTCGGCAAAAGCGATMCCGTCCCTGCCGCTCGAGCCACAATTGAGTTTGCAGAACAAATATATCAGAGGATATTTGATTGGGTAGCATCGCTTCCCCTTGAGTTGGCACGAGGGAGACGCAATCGCCACTCCTCTTTAATGCTCCAGTAAGGCCCCTCAATCGAAGATAGTCATCCCAAATCAGCCGTGACTCTTGTCTCGTCTCCTCGATCGCTCGCTTCGACTAGTCGGCATCATCCTAACATTAACTCTACCTAGTCTTTACTACCACTGTACTGTGATGGAGCTATTTTGGCCGTTTCTGCAGCAATCTAGCGACAAGGTTGTTAAAGTAAACCAGCTCGTAGCGACCACGGCTGCCACGAAAGATATCCACGAAGCTTCAGTTAATCAACTCAAAAGACTAGGCCTCATTTATTGTATCAATTTTAACATGGCGTGCACGACAACATTGTGGCATATCGCACTCTTATACCTAGCGAACGCAATGCTATGCGAGACCATGCGTTCGGGGAATTTGCGGGACCCGGAATGCTGGTTCTATTTCATGCTTTGCATGACGTGTTATCAAAATATGTGGTACGTAGCGGATGATCTCTTGAGCCATGGGGCTTGATGTCACTGTATAAAACTTGTAACTGTTAGACGATTTATTTGCAAGTGCTAACATCTTGTCAGTACGTAATGCCGTCTTCTTATACCCACTACCTCGAGCTACCTAACCATACAGCTGGAAGTGTTGAATATATCGCATTAAGTGATGCTTACGGGGTGTATCTTGCAGAAATTACATGCCTTGTTGCTGAGTGGCATACTAACCTTCTATAGACGGTTCCTTTCAGGTGGTTGAAGTGACTATGCTTGGGCTCTTAAGCATGGCATTACGGAACGGATTCTTGTCTTTCCCCGAAGCGAATACTGTCCTTAGTGACATGAAGAGAATAGGACAACGATACGATGGCCAATTTACAGTCCGAGCTAGCTTTATGGTTGACCTTGAGTTAGCGATGACGAACCCGAGGGAGGCACAGGTACAGACCCTAGCAAATGCATTTCATGAACTAGCGATATTTAGGGAGTTTACGACTGGCGAGCTCAGGTAAGCAAGAGCTCGATAGTTGTGGGAAGAGCAGCCAGCTACCCCCTGAGAACATAAAACCCTCTAATATGAAGGGTTAGGAAGCGACAGCAGCAACCACCGACGTTATCCACACAGGATACGCCCTCTTAGAGCATGACATCGCTTCATCCACAGGGAGTATAGGGTCCATCCTCCCCCTTCCTTAGTTCGACGAATGTCTGTCTTCTGTTGAAGTCATTCATGTAGTTAGCTAAATGGTGAGGTTAGCTAGTCCAGCTAACATAACAGTCTAGTGTCCAAGGGACTACTGTTCCGAAATCACGAATAGGAGAGAACAGATACTGTGCTTGATATCAAGGTATTATGCAAAGCCAAAGACGTTGCCATTGCTAAGGAATGCAGAGCCATGCTATTCGAATAGCAAATAGGGATTGCCTCAAGATCCTCACTTCGAACGATGCCACGTGTGTAACTCCCGTAAAGCTCAAAGGTCTTGGGGTATCCCGATATGGTAACTTCCAATTCCTAATTGATATATATATATATATAATACCAAAGGTTATTATTCATAGCCGCGTGCCCCCATATTATTCGTGGCTAACAAGGCGGTTAATTTTTCAGTTCTCATGCGAACCTAACTGAATATTCGTTATCGCATAACCGTCTAAAGAGACCAATGCATAATGATTTATAACGACTTTTTTTTTCTCCGATAACTCCCCTTCCTACCTTGCACGAGCTGCGCTTTTCAACCCTAGCGATCATCGCTGTGTATAAAACTAAAAGACAAGAGGCTCGCCAGCAGCTTACGAGATAGAGACGACCATTGACGAAGTTACTTTTGAGGGCGGAAGAAATTTAAAGAGGTGGGAGCCGTTAGTGCTATGCAAGATAGGTAGCTACCTAGGTAACTTTGGAGAGGGGACTTGGGTTAAGTTAATTAGAAAAGTTGGCCATGCTTCCCGAGAGCCAGGTTCATCACATACCTAGTGAGGCGGGGAAAATCTACGATATATTTTACGAAGCATTTTGCTCACCAGTGTCGAAATATCCTCCCATGACCCCTACACAGTTAAAGGCACAATATGATGACCTATATAGTCATGGAACACTTGCAATTGGTTGATTGGCTACATATTCTTAAACTTCCAAGTGACTGTGTCTGATCGATTCAACGAGCACGTATTTAGGTATGCGACGTTGTGCGTTAGACGACATTGCTACTTACAAGGAAAGGGGGCGCCGCCATGGGCCACCGAGACGGAGACTCTTCCCGCATGCCTTAACTGAGAAAATGAGGTCTCGTATTTGGAATAGTCTACCATTAAACAACTATCAAGTGTTGAAAACGTAGTAAGCTACCAAAGATCAAAGCCATTAAAAAGATCAATCCCAATAAATTGAAGCTAAACCTAGGTATTCAAGCTGTTGAGTTTAGATAGCTAGGTTGAGATTTCATGTTAAATAGGAGAATAGGCTTGATACAGAAGGAACTTTATTGTCACTTCACCGCAGCAAAACAATTGAAAGCCCATTGGAAAATCAGGGAATAAACAGGGAACCGTAATTTATCATTTGATAACTTTAAGTACCTAATGTTTAGTCTTGTGTTATGAAACTTAACAAGAAGATGATTCCTAAAATTCCTAGTAAGAGGGTTCATTATTGAGATACAACGAAAGAAGAATGGGTCGCATTTATGGTTATACCAATCCCACCTACCTAGTATAAAAGCCAAGCTCCGGGAACCGGCAAGGTTTGATTGAAATCCTTAAGAATCCGTATAGGTAAACATGTATGTACCTATATACGTGATGTGTTAAGGGATATCGTTTGGATCTGGATAAAGAAAAGTGACATGTCGTTCATGCGTGGGTTAGGTTACTTTGGGCTCGCATATGCTGGGCGTCTGGAAAAGTTACAGAATTATGCTCTGATGGCATAAGTGGTGCATAATCTACCGGTACCGCATGAATAATGGTAACAAAAGATTATAGTAATCGATTTAAGCTTTTATCTTATCAGCCTCGGTGGATATCCCTTAGATAGACTTACATGAAAGATTCGCTGGTTCGGGACCAGACAAAGTTAGACTAGCAACCAGTACATCTGGATCAAGCGCATATTACGTGGGGTCAATATGCGAGAGTCTATCATTCATATACTGCCTGAAAATGTCGACAATGCGGGGACGAACTTAAGACAGAACCCTCTGCCTCTCTCACTTGAAGAGGATCGAAAGTAAATGATTCAAGACTTTTCGGCATCCCAATGTTGATTCAAAACCCATCTGGGATCTATATAGCGCTACTTCTTTAGCCGTCTTGGGTACATATTCCCGGCCCCTAACATCCTTTCTATAGGGGGTCGCCCTGAAACCCCAAGATGCCTCGACTCCCGCAGTGTGCTCTACCGCTTCCTGGCCGGCTGAAAGCCCTCCCTCTACCGGTTGTTCAGATCATCGGGCTCTTAGTGTTCGCGAACATGATTGTCTGGGCGGCAGTAGGAGTGGTGTTGCATTACTMCCCCGCCATGATAAGCCCGGCGGTGCTTTCATATACACTGGGGCTACGACATGCCCTGGATGCCGACCACATCAGCGCCATCGACCTGATGACACGGCGATTAATCGCGTCGGGTCAGCGGCCCGTAACTGTCGGTACCTTCTTTAGTCTGGGCCACTCCACCATTGTCATCATAACTTGCATTGTGGTAGCAGCTACCAGCGGTGCCTTACGCGACCGCTTCGACAATTTCCAATATATCGGCGGCATAATTGGCACCAGTGTCAGTGCAGCTTTTCTCATCCTGCTATGTCTTGGCAATGGCTGGGTCTTGTACCGCCTTGTCCGCCGGCTCCGGGCCGTCCTCCGAGAATCGGACCCACACCACCCGGAGGATGAAGGTGCGGACGAGGACCAGGCTGCTGTAAACCTCCAGTTGGAAGGTGCCGGGTTTCTTGCCAACGTGTTCCGGAAGCTCTTCCGTATCGTGGACCGTCCCTGGAAGGTGCGAATCTATATTCAATTTTAATTCCCCCCTTTTACTCCTTTGCCTCGTGGAAGACCAAGAGGTTTAATGAACAACCGCAATTTGACGGTTCTTATTCATCCCTATCTATCGTTAGAGGTGCGATGCCAGAAGTAAAATTGACTGGATAGCTCAAGCGTTCTCTGAAAAACTTCTATAAGTAACAATTTACTAACCCAGCAGGAGCTAGATGTATCCCCTAGGCGTCCTCTTTGGATTAGGGTTTGATACGAGTTCTGAAATTGCCATTCTGGGCATCGCGAGCGTGCAAGGAGCGCAGGGGACGAGCCTTTGGATTATCCTTATCTTTCCGCTCTTATTCACAGGTATGCCCCCATGTGAAGAGTAAGGCTGCCGAAGCATTGAATGCTGACTTTTGGCGCGCTTCTAGCGGGTATGTGTATGCTGGATACAACGGATGGGGCCTTGATGATGGCGTTGTATACATCGAAAGCGTTTGCGCGGGATACTGTCGCCATTTTGTATTACTCTATTGTACTGACGGGTATCACGGTCGTGGTCTCGGCATTCATCGGCATTGTCCAAGTCCTGTCACTCGTTCAGAATGTCGCCGAGCCCGAGGGGTCTTTCTGGGAAGGCCTTGGCGAGATTAGCGACCACTTTGAAATCATTGGTGGTAGTATCTGCGGTCTTTTCCTTGTCGCAGGGCTTGGCTCTGTTGTTGTCTATAGGCCCTGGAGGCGGAGGGTTGAGAGGCGACGCATTGCGGCTGCAGCGCAAAGGCTCCCGTCCGATGATGCTGACGATGTCTTCCATGATCAGGAGTGTTGATACATCTACGTCTTACTACTGAATGACTATGTGTTATGAAACGAGCATTATATGGTGCTACTAGAGTGGCGGTGGCAGTGTTATACCTAGCGATTAAAGACTCGGCTCGTGTGAAATGATATTTAATTTTCATTTCTACATAGTATGGAAGAGAGATTCAGAGAGGATACGTGACAATCTCGTAACTCTGTAACTTATAGAGTGGACCTGTCTCTTTTTCTCCCGCCCCCTCTCCCCTAATGCGTAACCCATCCCCGGCTGTCCGCTTCATAGCCCCGTGATTGACCGGCCCTGTCCCATCCGTAACCAATGGAATAGTCGGAGATCGTTAAATCATAAATGCTCACTTCTAAGGAAAACGTAACGTAAATGAAATAGTAACAGACAATGGTATCCATGCTCCGAGTTTGAATGGGCAATGTCGAAAACGCAAATGCGATGCGATKCGATGCCGGGCGATGCTTTGGAAAATCACTCGTTTGACAGTCTAAGGGAAATCTGGGCGAGGAGGGAGGACGTTCTTAGGTTGATGATTTCTTCTCGGACAGCTCTGCTTCCTGTTTCTCCTCCGGTCGATACTGTGGTGTGCAGTCTCCAGAGTCAGAGTCAGGGGTTGCAATCGGCGTTGAGTCGTCTGAAGATTCGGAAGTATCAGACTTTGCGCAATCATCTTTATCGCCCGACCTGTGGGAGTCGACCCCTGCTTCTCCTCCATCCTTTCCCTTCTCTTCTTCCTTCACCTTCTCTTCCTTTGCTTCATCTTCCTTATCCTCGGCAGGTTTCTCATCACTGTCGATCTTCGTCTCATCATCTTTCTTAGCTTCGTCATTCTTGTCATCTATTTTCTCTTCATCGTTCTTATCTTCTTTTTCCTCTTCGTCCTTCTTATCGTCTTTCGTCTCTTCGTCTTTTTTATTCTTGTCCTCGTCACTCTTCTTCTCGTCGTTATCAGGCACAACGATCTTCTGCTTATGAACGAGTTCGCCGTCGACGATCTCGACTTCGTCAGTCACATCCTTATTTTGCTTCTCGCGCTCACCMCCCGCATTCATCTGGGCGTTGTCGATGTCGGCTGCGCCTTTCTCACCCATGCCATTCTCGGCCATGTCGCCACCTTCGAGCACCACGCGGAGGTCTAGGTCCTCGTCCTTTGAATACACTCGGAATCCAACGATGCAGATAGCGTTCCACGGGTCGGGCATGCCTGACTCACCATCACTCTCCACTACATTATCATTAGTAGTAGTGGCAGCTGGTGCTGAGGCCATCCGCGGCTTCTTTGACATGTCGTCCGAGGAGTACAGCAGTTCCCAATCCTCAATTGGGCTGTCGGATGAGTCGCACTCTGACGAGTAGGCTGCTGGGGGTGGAGAAGGCTGTTTCTGTCCACTGCTCCTATGGGTCTTAGCAGGAGGCGCATCGCCACTAGAAGCTGGCTTCTCTTCTGCGGGTTTTTCTTCTGTGGGTTTTTCTTCCGCAGGTTTTTCTTCAACGGGCTTCTCGTCAGAAGTAGATTTCGTTTCCTCGGCAGGCTTGCTCTCGTCTTTTGCAACCTCAGTAGCATCATCCTTCGAGGTGTCGGTTTTTGCGTCAACTGCAGCGTCCTTCGGGGTGTCGTCTCCCTCCTTCGGCTTGTCAGTAGACTCGGAACTGGCAGCATCATCTTCTTTCTTCTCTACAGCTTCTTCAGTCTGACTGCTTTTATCCTCGCCTACTTGACGCTCGTCAGTCTGAACTGCTGCATCCTTGGGCTTCTCCTCTTCTTCCTTCTTGCGTTCAGCCTCTTCGGCTTCCTCTTTCTTCTTTTTCTCAGCTGCCTCAGCCTCTTCCTGCTTCTTTTTCTCGGCAGCTTCAGCATCGGCTTTGGCCTTTTCAGCTTCTGCCTTGGCTTTTCTTTTCTCTTCCTCTGCCTCCCGTCGCTTGTCACGCTTCTCTTGGTTCTTCTTTGTCTGCTTCTTCGTGATGTCGCGATTTAGATGCCTCTTCTCCCACATCTTCCGCCGCTCCTGCATGCGGGAATTGCTGGCCTTCTTCTGGTCCGACTTCTTGCGGAGCTTGGCGACCTGCTCGAGATGTGCGACACCCTTGCTATGAGCCAAGTCGTACGCATAGCCTACTTGAGCCAACTTCTCATTCTCCACCCGTTTGCGGCATTCGCGCTTGACGACGTCCTCAATAGAGGGCATGTCGGTATCACGCTCAGCCACAACACTAATGAAGACTGAATAGTTGCCGGGTTCCATACACGGGATCTCAATTGAGACCGAACGGTCCATTAGATAGTTACCATGCGATCTAACGATGTAATCCTCGCTGTCTGGTCGTCCCTGTTCGTGTAATCGGAAGTGCATCCTGAAGCTGTACTGGCCGTGTAAACCTTTGTAGTACCTGTTGTCGAGCTGCTGGAGCACTAGAACTAGGGGAGATTCCCTTGTCAGTTTTATGTGGAATTTCTCGTTCCACTGCGCTTTCCATGGAACTTCTACCCCGATCCATCGCTGACAGCATCGCCAGTCGGGATCCCGGAACAGGCGCGTCCTGTCAAAGTGCTGGTACTTCTCAAGCATGTCCTCATAGGTGATCCAGAAGACAGAGTCGTTCCCAAACTGGTGGCCGAGTTCCTCTTTAACGTCGTTGTTCCACTCTTTAGAGCCGTCCGACCATGGACCCTCCCATATACCCTTGCGAGTCTTGCCCCAAGGGTTACTGGTTATTTGATTAGACACAACGAATCTGTTAGGAGTATAGCGAAGAACTTACCGGAGTTTCACAAGTCGTTGGCCGTTCTTGAGTGTTCTAGCATCCATCACAACGTAGGCATGTCCTTCGCGGATCCCGTTGCGATCGCCATAGCCGCCATCGAGTAAGCCCGTAGAGCAACCGAAGAGGAATTCTTGGTTCACTTTGCAAAGCTCTTCGTCCCAGAATGCATCCAGATCGAGAATATCAGATGCCAGAAGTTCGGTGGTGACACCACCAGAGAGGTCTTCCAGCCCCTCGCCGATCCAACCACCTGTCAGCGAGCCATAATCACCGTGAGCTTTTGCATACGCCTTCTCGAGCAACGCAACCCAGGTTTCATGCTGGTCTTTACATTGGCCGAAGAACAAGGCCTTAGAACCGGTTTGGTAGGTCTTACGGTATACCTTTTCCGGTTCCTCGCGGTCGATTTGTTGAAGCATCTCGCGCTGCATACTTGGTGAATCCCAGCATGGCGAAGTGAGACACAGCTTGTCGTCAATGATAGAATAGATCCATTCTCCATCTCGATAGAAGACGAAGCCGTAAATTCCGATGCCTGTTGCTTTTTGTGAGCAAGGTATTTGGAGGGACAAGGTACCAAAGGTCATATCTTACGAGTATCATATTCAACACATATGCGCTTAATCCCATCCTCGACGTTAGCGAGAGCACTTAAACTCGCAATGAGCCAGCAGTTTCCAAGTGAGCCTTGCTTGACGTCTCCAGCATCTATGTTCTTCATAAAAGTCGGTTTCTCGAAGATCTCATGTACTCGTTTAACAGCTTTCGGGACAGATGTGTTAGTGCTAAGCCTAGAGCTCGAGAGATCGAATTTTCGCGATCCCAGATAGTTGAGACAGTTGCCCTTAAGCCATTTAAGGTCCCAATCCTAAGACCATTGTCAGCATTGTCTCGCTTAGAGAGGAGGATGGTATAGGGCGCACCAGATCAAATCCTGGATCTCTATAGCGAGTATTAACACGCTTGCATTCCGCGATTATCTTCTTCACCTTTCGCGAACATTCCTCTCTAGCACGCTCATAACCCGCGGAGAGAAGCTCGTTAGGACGCTCGGGAATGCTCGGAAGCGGCACCGGGTCGAAGGGAAGAACCGCAAGCGCTTTGGTAAATTGTTTGGTAGTAAAACGCCTCCATATCTTATTAATGCTCTGCTGAGGAGGAGGCTTGCGCTTTTTCTTCTTCTTTTGATTTTGAGTGTTGGATGTAGTCGTGTTCGTCTTACGCGGGGGCTCGTCCGATTCGCTGGAAGAACTATATCCGAATCTGGTGAGGTCTCGTCGGGCCGAGGAGGGAGACATGGCGGAAGCTCGAGATATGGTATGCACCGCCAAATGTGACGACGTATGCTGTCACTTCACAATCCTCCAAAAAGCCACAATCTATTTTACTCAGCAATTAGCTAGAGTTGGCAGTGCGAGGGCTAGGCGCGCGCTTGCGGAAAATGCATATACACCCGAGAACTTACAACAATGAGAATAAGCTCGAGACTCGAGGATATTGGTCGAAAAGAGCAAAACTTAGAACGCCTAACGCCCAGGKGGGTGTTCTAGATAGGATAAAATAGGAAATAGGACGCCCTTTCTAGTCTACACATAAGGCTGTGACTCGGACTATCTAGTGGTGGTCACCTCGAGAGCGAGTACGGGGCGTAAGCACGAACGGGCGGAGGACATGCAGAATAAGAAGGACGCAGAGCCACTCACCGACAATGAGGCAGATGGTTACCTACATAAGAGGCTTGAAATGGGCAAGACTCAGGCGCCGGGACCGCCTGTTTGCCATGATTGGCTGACACTCCCCTGTACGAGATGGCATCTCCTGAAGGACGTGGGGAAGCACCATTCCGATGACTAGGTACTATACGCTGCACGTACAGTAAAGAATTCAGTGGCTCATCTACCTATCAGGTGAGCAAGCAACGTAAGATAGCGAAGCAAACGAGGGGAGGCTGGCCCGGGCGGGCGAGGCAAGGCTCAACAAGGGGTCCATGAGAGCTGAACAAGGGTTCTGATCCGGCGAGCCGACTAACGGTTCACCGCACTTGTGCACAGACATGATACCTAAGGTATCTGCGTACAGTATATCGATATTTTAGCGGCAAAAACTGCAGAAACGGCTCGCCTCTCGTTGGGGGGRTTTGGACCCCTGGGTGGGGACCGCGGAGCGATCACCGGCGGGGATAGGGTGCCAACTAAAAACAGACAAGCAGATCCAGGGTCGCCAGGGTCCTCTTCGAGGTCATCCCCCGGTCATCTAAAAAGGGGTTTCTTTAGAAGTTTGAACAAACAGTCCTAGACCGCAAATTTACCAGACTAAAAAATCACTTCCTAACTAGTCGAAAAAAGGCTGTAGACTTCTAGATTGGGTACGGTGCAATACAGTATCCCAAAGTCTCGGTAACACACGTGTGTAGAATGTACCTGTACCCATATCCCATACGATTGAAGTTATGGCTGCATGTACTAGGCAGCCCAAGTGGCCCCAGTACGCCGAGCCTGCCTCGGGTTTTCCTTATTGAAGATGTATGTATAGCACGGTGAAAAAGTAATAAGCGAGCGCCTGAGGGAACCTTGCTTACTTTCGATTACTCGCAGGAAGCCCGTGCCTATTGTTTAGGTAGCCCCATTATTCGTCAGTCAGAGGTCGGGTGATCCGGTCCTCGCATATCTCGACATCTTTTGCTTGCAAGCCCGGTAGGCAGCCTACCTAAGCCGCAATTCAAGCAAGCAAAAGTCCTAGGCTGCCGCGTCAGAATACGGGCATCTGATCCCTCATCAGCTTAAGTTGCTTGCATGTCTACTTGCCTGCCTGCTCCCATCTCCCCACAATATCGATCAGTGATCATATCATAAGGCTTGCAAATCAAGTAGTGGAATAAATAACCCGCTCCCGTACCGTAGGTGCATCTGTATAATCGGCACGGTAAACCAATCAACTCAGGCCATGTAGTTTCTGCATCTGAATGAACACATATGAACGAAGCAATGTCATGGCACCACAACTGAGTTTGAGCGTTGAGTCACTTACTCGAGTTCATGGTCGATTCGTTTTCGACTCGATTCTGAAGTTGTCTACGGTGCCACGGTCAGGGTTGTGGCTCTAGCACGACATCCGCGGTTCCCAGTGCCACGACTCAAGCACCGAGCGCCAGAAACGCAGGGCCGCGGGCCACCCCCAGACTTTGTTCAATCTTGAACAACAGCGGGACTTCCGTCCTGTCGGGAACAAGGATACCTACATACATACATGTACTGCCGACTCCTTTGGGGTACATATCATGTACAGTAACCGTTTTTGCATTTCAATGTTCAAGTTCTTATCGGCGAGATATTGACTGCGAACCCGGCACGAGCTACTGCTGTACTACGATGCGAGCATGCGCAACTTAATTGATCCAACAGCAACGTAGGATAGAAGTATGGGTGAAGTATGGGTGCAGCATGGCGAGCCGCGCGCACGTCCACCTCCAATAGATCAGGTAGGCTGTTGGCCAAGTAGGTAGGTATGTAGCATTATGCTCACGCCCGATGCCTTGTTGCGACGGTCGTAATATCGGGGAATACTGCACTAGTAGATCTACGACCGGTAGTTGTTCGTCTATCAAATCGCACTCCCTTTTCACGTTCTGGGCCGTCTAGTGCGAATGAGTTGTAGTTTTAAGAATAGTGATTGTCGGCGATCATCCCAGTCCGATGGCTGGCTAGAATACCATATCAGGGAGCATGGCGTGATATTAAAACTTTAAACCCATTCAGGGAAAGAAGAGGCAAAAAAAGAAAAAGAGAGAGAAAAGGAAAGGTACGGATTAGACGGATCCTAAAGGAGATGCCGAAAGCGGCGACGCCCTCGAACCGAGTCAGCTTGGGTAGCAGGGTTGTAGTAGGGTAGTAGTCTGGATTTCTGGATTGCCGATCAGATCAGCGATATCCACTTAGCGCACTTCGAGATTCCACTCGGGAATTGGGAATCGATAAGGGATTAATTAAACCTCCCTCTCCTTTAGGACCCCAAAAATGAGGTCTTCACGAAACAACCGCCCATCATCCTACCAGGTAAGCAGTTGGACAACAGGCTTGAGACAACACGACATGTCTCCCAATGTACTAAACTTGGCACATGACAAAATTTGTGAAACAATCACATGTATGATACAACCTCTTAGGGACCACCGTGATACGAACTTCGACCAATTTGATACCTTAACTACAACACGTCCAACAACTACAGCACTTCCAACGAATCCAATACGAAATTTCCTGAATCGCCGAGGGCTAGCTAGTTTTCTGAAATACATTCATGATTTAGACTCGGGAATCAAATCTACTAAATCACAGGTCGACGTTTATTTATGGCACTAACGAAACCGGCCTTACTATGTAGTGGCCTAGGAATACCTATCCATCCCACGTCAACTTACATTGACTCACGTGTGTGATGTGGTCGACAAGTTCTACTACTTGACGTGGCTTAAATACGCATTATCTACTGGAAGCAGTAGGTGGGCTCCGTAGCAGTCGCACTTTTACCTTCCAGTACGCAAGGTAGCTAGCTAGACTGTCTGCGCATAGGAAGGCAAGGGAAGAACAAGACCCAAGAAAAGTCCAATACACTGTATAATTCCAATATATGGCAGCAATATTGCTTGATAATTCCTTGGTAGCGTTGCCAGATACCTTAAGTAGAGAGACAATTGACGGGTACTGGATAGTGACTAGAGAAACATCAACCAAGTCAAGTAATTGGCGGCAATAAGGTCATGGTTCGCATTCGAAACTATCGGCATAGACCTTTTGGACTTGGCCAGTCTCCCCATGGACGCCAAGATATGACTGTATTGGCGCCCTATCTCTGATCTTCCTACTATATATTAGGTACCTAAGGTAGGTACCTCCAGTTACTCTCACAGCCTTCAAGAATTTTAATGGGTTTGCTTACTATATATTCCATGCTATTCGCAACGGTCTTCATCTGCGACTAGACCATGAAGAGGAATAATGGAAATTGTTATATTGGTGTAACACCAAATCGGTCGCAGATGATGCCTGACGGCCCTCGGTTTAAAGAAAGGGGCATACAACATAGTCATCTAAAACAGTGATTTGTCACAGTATGAACCTAACATCTTACTTGAAAAACGCAAATATACAGGCGGCAGATAGACGAGGACGACTGAATATGCAGGCATTAGAAGGGCTTGAGGCTACAAAACAAAGACGTTCTTATATAGCTTAACGGTTGTATACAACACATATCTGTAGGGATATGATTCTATATATTCCCGCTTGATGCTAACGACGTAAACACTGCTTTCTATCCAATTCGATATTCCTTGAGGTAGCCGAGACATACACATAAGATAAATGCAACCTTGCATGCCCTTACATATGTAGTGTACTTATACAGAGACTCCCAACTCCATTAGCCTTTTCCTTTCCAGTCCCGGGACCTTTTTTGTATTCCAGTGTATGCGGGTATCAATACAATGTATTATTACTCTTCCTTCTATGGAAGACCTGAGCCAGCGCGTTGTAGGATTGGTCGATCATCGGCCTGTCGTTCATCAAAGCTAGCGTCTTCATCCACGATCGCCTCGTCGTCCTCATAGATAGGATCATCCTTGCTGTAAATAAAGAACTGCGCGAATATGCCTAGATCTAGGAGTAAGGTCCCTAGACTCCCAGCTAACCAGGAAGAGTTGACAAGTATGTACCTCCCGTATATCTTCCCCGCCTCGCCAGGCTGGCAATGCGATCCAGCGCAGTGAGGCTCGTAGGCAAATATTGAAAGGACATATGTCAAATTTCCTAGGCAAGCAAAGAGGAAAAACAAGATGCTCMCCCCCTCCGTCGATTTGCGACGCCAATTAAGCAGCAATTGGGGAAAACGTGAGCCGAGGTAGAGAACAGCGCAAAGCCAGCCAAAAATTTGACCCCAAATATCGAACGAAGGGAAACCGTCGTCTGTGGGTGAGTCGGGTTGGCTGGTTGAGTATCGTCTACTAAGCAGCCATCCAACTATACCAGCAACACAGACCATCAGTATAGCCACTGAATTCCAAATGGCCGATTGTAGCCTCGTTGGGGTCGGCGGCGGCGTAGCTGGGGGTTCCGATACCAATGGGACAGCTGGATTTAAATGAGACCATCCGCTACCTCTTCTTTCCCTGTCGTCTAGGTGGCCGTTCAATAACCCTGTTCTTTCAGTGGGCTCACCAACAACGACGATGTTCGGCGGTTTCGTTTGGGGCGATGGGAGCTCGTCCTTCCACGTGAAGCCCTTGTAGTAGAAACATTGCGCCAACAGGACGAAGTCGGCTATTGTGTAGTAAATGGCAAGAATGAGCATTGTTGGTAGAACTCCCTGCAGGACGGCGCCGAGTATGTTGAAGACATCTCCAAGTAGCCAGAGGATAATGAAGGGGACAGACAGGCCGTCGGCGGAGTTCCGTCGGAAGTTTTCAATGATCTGCGGAGAAAAGACGACGACCCATGCTGCGATCGAGATGGAGCTGCGGCGGAGAGAAATGTTAGTCGGGAGCCCAACGTCTAGCTTAGTACTAGCCAATTGGTTATGTTTTTCTTACCCGCAGATACCTGATATGGCCTCTACATCGAGGTTCAAAGGCGCCGTAGGAGGAGCCATTGAGGAATAGGAGACCGGAAGGGGGAAAAACGAGGCGGAACTGGACCGACGCTAAGGGAATCTCGCAGTTCGGCTTGCAGCGCGGGTGTAATTTGAATAATATATCGAAAATATGTTAACAAAATAGTAGAGTGTACTGTTCTAAGCTAGCTGAGATAGTACCTATTTCGAGAAATGATACCTTGTCCCAAGCCATATAGGCTACAAATGAAAAGGATGTTCGCGAAAGGAATTTTCACGGCTTGGAGAAATTAGAAGTTGGAAAGTTGCGCCCCCCAGAACAATAAAAATGGCCCGATGACGCTCCAACTTCCACCCCCACATCCAGTTCATGCATCTGCGGGGGAGCCCTCTATTTCAGCACCGACAGGGCTGCAGCTATGTACAACACCTAGTCTTGTCCGAGGTCTCTCAAAAAGACTTCAGCTCGGGCTTTATGCAGACATTCTCGGACAATATTGTCCGAGAGACGACCCTAAACATCATCGTATACTTTACTCGAGTCTCTGCTTGAAATCGGAGCACCTATTCATGTAACAAATTCTGCGATTTAAATTGTATTCGTCTCTACATGTTGTAGCATTAATACCTTCAACTATACGTGGGTTCCTGCAGGCTATAGTAGGCAGCTAGTAGGATAGCTGAGATTTGGAGCGAAGGACAAAAGAAGTAATATCTTGTTACCGTAAACGCCGTCCATCGGGCGTCGGATTTCTACAGCATTGCTAATTACTCATCAACATATCGCGATCACAATAAACCCCACTAATCAAGTCCACCCGCTTGACCCTTTGATGGCAATGTCGTGGGAAATTCTTTCGTATTAATCAGCGAATGCCCGAGACCACATACAAACAGTAATGCGCAATACCATTAACTCCGGACTGACCCATACTATATTGCTGGCTCACTCTCTGTCGAGATTCAAACGTTCTCTCCGTATTCCTGCCAATTTAACATTAAGTAGCTCAACGCTCTTTACATTGTCGTTTGTGAATTTTAAATCGCTAAGCTTCGTTCCAATCTCGAATCGGCAATCAGAAAGGAAATTTTCGAGGGTAATGGCGCAAATTATTCCGGATCTCCCGATCCTTGCTGAGGACGACTCGATGTTATCAAGAAGATTCGGCCGCGAGGTCGCCAACTACTTTAGCGGTAGTCCACTGAATCGAGTCTCGTTTTTAAGGACTGACTATGGCTTCCTACACGCTGCATACTCCCACCCAGCTGCCTCGTTCCTGCTGATGAATAACTTATCACCTCTCGCGAAAGATGCTGCGAACTTATCCTATGTTACTAGGGACATAGTTGTCCCGCTGACTGGAGAGGAGCCGTTCAAAAAGCCGGAGCCCGAGCAGGTCAAGGAGTTTAACTCTGCGATCACGCAGCCCGTCATCTTGTTCCTCGGTATCGACGAGAAGAAGCCGGGCTTCGAGTATCGCGAGTATRGGGGMAAGCCATACTTTGCTGTCGATGTCACTCCTAAAGGTACCATCGCAGAAAAGGCTCAAAGTATCATCGACATCGTTAAGGCCAATGGTGTCTCTTTCATTGATGGCAGAAGACTATTATCTCTAAATGCCCCTGAAGGTGTGCACCGTCCTCCTTAAGTTTGATGTAGTGAGAAGTATAAACTTACCCTCAAGTAGCGGCGATATATGCGGAGGCCCGTGCTTTGCTAGACTGGCATGCTCGGAATCCCTTCTGTGGTGGCTGCGGCCAGCCGACCATGCCTATTAACGCTGGATGGAAACGGGTTTGCCCACCGTCCGACTTCGCCGGCGTTGCTGAGGGTGATGCTCCAAAGGAAAGAGCAGACTGTCCTACGCGACACGGCGTTAGCAATCTGTGCTTCCCGCGGACGGACCCAACTGTCATCATGGCGGTGGTCTCAGCTGATGGGACCAAGCTCCTCCTCGGTCGAAACAAGCGCTTTCCTCCCAATTGGTACAGCACACTCGCAGGGTTCCTCGAGCCTGGCGAGTCCATCGAGGAAGCGGTGCGGCGTGAGACC
Organism: Hypoxylon sp. E7406B; assembly: GCA_000931505.1. Classification (NCBI taxonomy): domain Eukaryota; kingdom Fungi; phylum Ascomycota; class Sordariomycetes; order Xylariales; family Hypoxylaceae; genus Hypoxylon; species Hypoxylon sp. E7406B. Next base: position 194,583 of record JYCQ01000019.1, on the reverse strand, counting down.
TGGGAGGAGAGCGGCGTGACAGTAGGACGCGTTGTGATCCACAGCTCACAGCCATGGCCGTATCCTGCAAACTTGATGATCGGTGCGATAGGCCAAGCAGCTCCTGGAGGCGAAACGATACACCTCGGCCACGATGAAGAGTTGACGGATGCCAAATGGTTCTCCTTCGATGAGGTGAGAGAAGGAATAGCGAACGGAGTTAGTGGTCTTGGAGATCCTGCACCGGCAGGATACAAGGAGGGAACTTTGAGGTTGCCGCCGCAGACAGCTATTGCTAATCAGTTGATCCAAGCCGTTATTAAAGGCTATCTGGACACGGCATCGAAGATTTAAAAGACCTCATAGCATAGTTACGGGTGACTTGATTAGATTTCCCACTAGGCGCAAGGAGTTTGGTGATTGGAACCAATGAAGACTCGGTCAGGGCAAGCAAGCAAGCAAGCAGGATGCATGGTACATCAGGCGAGATGGGGCATAGAAGAGAGAAGCATGATTGTTAGATGTATAGAAGCATATCTATAAAACAATAGCATACATGTATCTGTATAGCCGGATTTATGTAGATAGAAAACATGGTGAGACACTGTTTGGTGACCTATTAGCAGATATGCTAGGTAAGAGACGAAACTGTCTTCAAATTGAATTAGATATACCAACGTGGATAAAAAAATCGAAGATAACAGACAGTTGTTATTAGGGAAACAAGATTATAGAAGGATTACCTAGTATGTACATACTCTTCGAAAACCTCAGCACCAGAAACGAAAAGATGCACATGTAGGTACATTATGTATGTATGTACAGATTAGGTAGGTAAGTACATGTACCTGGGTACATGAAGGTACGGCACGTGCAGTTCAGGGCTCAAGCTGGCAGCTGGTTGGGTGGGCGTCGACGCCGGTGCCCCACCTCCCAATCGGCCCTTAAATATTTTTCTCGCGCGTCTCGCCTTTTGGAAATTTTCTTTCCTTTCTTTCCTCATCATCAGTATGGGTTAAATCTACATCGTCAAATGTTTATTTAATTCAGATGGAGGCTCCACTCCGGTGGCTTGCTGAGGGTTATCATCGTATTCACCATGGGTTTCCTTCCGTTCCCGGCCTCCTCTATCGACTCGAAAGCACCCTTCCCAATCAGTCGCCGACGCCAGCTCTTCCTGGTTCGTGGCTGTGGGGKGTTTCCTACATTCCAATGTGACTTATTCTAATCTTGTAATTGCCGATGGCTATGTATTCGAGATGTTGAGGAATACCCTCGTTTACCAGGACGGGGCGTTCAAAATTCGACTGGCAAAACAATATGATAAAACCGTCGGGGCCAATTAGTAAGCTTTTTACAGTCGCAACATTTGTTTCTGGTTGAAATTAGAGGTGAAAACAAAGTGCTTTTGATTTATGAGGTATAAAGCGACCAATTAGGTATGATCTCGACCTTGATCACTTAAACGAAACACAGATCTAAGTGTGAAGCCGGCAATTTTGGTTTGGGAGGTTCAGTATGATTTGCTATCAGCGTGCTATGATTAGAATCTAAAAGCCAGCACTGCCAGTGTTACATCCTCCACCGTGACATTCCATATGCGAAACTCTGTCTAGTAGAGGCGCTTGGGAGGGGACATGGTAGCCTTGATAGTCAAGCTACCAACGTTCTGCCAGCCCTTCTTCAGCAACGAAACAAGGTAGTTGATAGCCAACATGATGTTGCCGACTAGTTCGTCCTGGGTCATGCCAACGTTTCCGACAGCAACACCCATGCACAAAACCTTCTTCAGCTGGAACTTGATCGTGGACTTGACTTCGTTGATCTTGCCAGTGAGGTCATCGGAGTGGGAGACGGGGGTAGGGAATTTACCGGCTATGATTTTGATGATTAGAACATGTCTCTGTGCGGGAAACGGGTTTTAACTTACCCTTAGACAGACCAGGACCCAAGAGACGAGGGATCTGCTTGATGAGAGCCTCAGAAGCGACGAACGCATCGTACTTGCGGGCGAGCTTCTTGATAAGCTTCTTGTTCTTGTTGAGCTTCTTCAAGTCATCCGCAGACATGGCATCGACACCACCATGCTTGGCACGGTCAAGATCGTGCTGGTCACCCAGGATGCTATATCGCACAGGTCAGTCGTTGTTGGCTCGGTTGCGGTTGTGGCAATTTACGGCGGGAGAGGGAAAAGTACCAGATGCTCATGTTGGGGCGGGGAATCGCAGGCAGCTTGATGGTGCCCGAGAAACGCTTGTCACGCTGGGGGTCATAGTTCTTGAGGCCGATCTGGAGCTCGACGGTCTCGAGGAAGTTACGCTTCTTGGTGTTGAGAGAGTAGTCGAGCAATTCGCCGACGTTGGAACGCACTCCGGCTGTGGCGGGGKAGAATGTCAGTATGGTGTTCTATTGCTAGAATGGAGGAGTTGAATGGACGACGTACCGACTGTGATTTTCGACATGATGACAGTCTTCCAATAGAGAGTCTCTAATGGTGAGGATTATTGCGTTCGTGAGTCGGTGGAAGTTAGGGGAAAGGCGATCGAGTTGCGACTCTTGTGTGATGGGCGGATGTTAAAATAATTTTGTGAATTTGTAACAAGCACCGAGATTTTGGCGCTTTGTGGGCTGCGAAACTCCGATAAGTGGATCCAAATCGCCAAGGTACTAAGGTATCCATATATTTACGTAAGCTGTAGATTTCAGCCACAACCACACCTCCATCACGTACGCACGTAATCTGGCTCCAAGCTCGGATATGGCGCCGTACTGCGCATCTAAGATTATTGATGTTTTCAATCCATCCTACATAGATAGTACTCAAGCGCACATTGCAACCCTGCAACCCTCCTTCGTCAGCATCAGGACAAGGAGCAGGCTTGTTATCGATTACAAGCCGAATACACAGCCAAACGCTCTCTGCCCGGTCCTGTCCTCAGATTCTGCAGCCGCGAGACGCTGTCTGAAGGGCCAATCGGTGTTTAGGATTCAAATCCCTGTATCATTGTGGCTCCAGTCCCTACATCAATTCTAAGAGAACATTGCCCGAGACAGCATTTGGGGGTCGTTCAATTCTGCCTGCCTGCTGTGAAACATGGTTGTTCGCTATTTGCGTAGGTAAGTGCCGGTTACCGCAGAGCCGGCCCTACTGTTGGTACGAGGTCTGCAAGATTTCGTTTCAACCCGTATGTCGCAGATAGGCGGCGGCGTCCAACTGGACAAAAGCCTGACCCGGGTGCCATGCGTCGTCTTGGACCCTAGACCTACTACCTACCAGTAGCTGATGATGACCGACAAATTCGAGCGGTCCAATAATCTACACAGACGGTGCCTGAGTCTCCGATCTCATTCGATTAGTCGAGAAGTGAATCTACGCCAACAGCCACCCATTATTCCTGAGACCTCACTGTTGCACGAGCATAGATACCTAACGCTCGGCATATACACTCTGCATATTCTATTTGAGGAGCGGGAACCTACATTATTCCTCTTACTTGAAATGAAAGGTTGGCGCCTCTGCACACAAGACGTCGGGCTGGTACAGATTCGAGACCTGACTCTTACAAGGGTTTTTCTATCAATGGAAGATTCCGTTACTAGCCAACCCTTTCCACTCCATGAGGAATCAGATAACGTCAAGGTGGAATTCTCTGCAGCGCTTTCCTCCTTCTGCAGTGCGACATAGGTCTAGGAGCGGCTTCTTGTACGCCATGAGCGCTTTCGGGGACCATTAAGGTGGTCTGCCTTGCCAAACGCCACTTAGTTCCGGCTTCCATCTGGATGATGTGATACTGCGGGACAGTTCAATCCCATCCGAACATATAAGTCAAAGCGTAACGTTATCTCCCATAACCCAAGCCGAAGGGATGTTTGAATGATGCCCAATTGCACTGTGCGGCTCTTCGTGCAAGAGACAAAATCTTTCTCTTTATTCTATCACGATTAAATCTCTTTCAACGCCCCGGGTTCTGCACCAATCGGTATCAATACCAACACTACCTCATAAGCGCATAAGCGACGTAATATGTAATCAGTACCACCCACATAGAGGATCCTGGCCAGTTGGATAGAGAGGTTTATGAAAGTGATGTCGCCTGTCCCTCGCATCTTGACGTCTGATAAACGCCTCCTGGTCGACAAGGGTCTCCTCCTGCAGGACAGTGGTGACTCGCAGCAACCGTATGCAAACCGCCTTGCTAGGATCCGCTCCCCTTTCCCCGGATGGGCACTTTTGGCCCCCTTATGGTGGGGGCAGGGGCAGTAAGGTTGTCAGGGCGAGTAGAAACGTTGCCAACGCTCATGGCTACCCCGGGCCGTTCCCAAATGGGAGAGACCGTCTGGGCTGGTCCAGTCATCCCAGTCATCGTGTTCAAGATGCTCATACACAAGTATGTAGTAATCCTAAAACCTATGGTGGCAACCCCGTATCTACCTTCAGTAAGTTGGCTCTAATGCACTGTCTCACGTCTTAACAATACAAAACCTAATCCCATACTAGGGCGACAAGTTGTGTGTGTGCTGTTCCAAGCTCTCGGCTTGATGATTTAGATATGCTGCACTCGCTTCGCGATGCAGTATGTTATGCTTAGATTTACTACACTTACGATGAGTTCGGTGTTATAAGCAGCCTACGTTTTTATGTCGGCCTTGGTTGACCTCAAGGTGACCGAAGCTCTGTTCGGCCGAAGACGCCTACCTCCCTTTGGGCCCCCCCGACAATAAGATATCAAGACGTCCTATGACATTCATTCATATGCCTCTTTCGAATTCAAAATGCAACTACCTCCTGCTTCGGTTCGCGCTAGCTGGCCGGCGCCTAACTATGTTAATCCAGAAACGAGAGGACATATAGGAATGGTTGTTGGTCTCCTGCTTGCTGGGCTCGTTACGATTACTTTAGCAATTCGTCTATATGCGCGCAGGTTCCTGACCCGGGGCTTCTGGCTGGATGACGTCTTAATAATATTCGCATACGTAGGTCAAGTTCTGTTCTCATCTATAGTGTCCGCTGACACCTAGTAGTTTCCAGCTGTTGCATTCACCATATTAGGTTGCATTGGGGAAGACACACTCCAGTGGAACCGACACACCTGGGACCTGGAAATCGAGCTCATTGAGCCAGGTTTGCGTTTAGCGTAAGAAATGACTACCACTCCGGCCGAGATAGTAGATTAATGTGTGTCAGGCTTGCCGACCAGATGCTATTTGATATAGCAACTACTCTAACCAAAATCTCGATACTCACGCAACTCTACCGACTCACGACAGCTTCAGGGGATCACAAGATGACCATTTCTGCATTGATATTAATAGCAGTCATAAGCCTCAGCTGTTTCGTCTTCATTATAGTTAGCGTATTTCAATGCACGTACGTTCATCGATATACAAGGACTAAGCCGGAACCAAAACTGACAAGCAGCTAGTCCCTTATCAGATTTTTGGACGCTCTCAGTCAAGCCCCAAAACTGTATCAATCAAGACGTTCATTGGATAATTGCTAACATTATTAATACTGTCACTGACTGGCTTGTTGTACTCCTTCCCATCAAGACAGCCCTCGGTCTCGATTTACCTACTAGGAAAATTAGTATGGTCATCTTCCTCTTTGGTGTTGGCATTATCGCAAGTTCTGCTGGGATTGCTCGAAGTTACTACGCATGGGTGTTGGTTACTGAATATGACTTCGTCTGGAACAACTGGCTGGTGTGGTTCTGCAGTGCCATTGAGCTCAATCTTGGTATAGTACGTACATGACCTCACTGATATATACGGGTATACTAATGTGGTATGAAGATATGTGCCTCAATTCCAGCAACGAAACCCTTCTTTTCCAATTACCTCCCAAGCGTCTTCGAAGCAATGTTTAGGCAGCGCGGCTCTACAAATTTAGGCTGGGATAGGAAACCCCTAACACGATCGCCGTCTTTGACGACCTTTATCGACCGGTCATCGTCATCATCGTCATTACTACCGCAGCAACCGGCGCCGTCACTCTCCCATTATCAACCTGCCGATATAAACAAGCCGCTGCCACCTCTTATGTCTAACCGGCACACCGACCTTGAGGCGCAATCAACATCTTTAGATGCGTTTGACTCGTCACTCCATTTGTCGAACGCGCAATCACAGCGAGGTGTAGGCGGAAGGTCTAGTGATCGCTATATGGGAGTAGCATCTCCGGGCTGTCCACAGTCGCAAGACCGGACCACAATCTTAATCATGTACCGAGCGGACAACGAGAAAGTGCCCATAAAACAGGCACCGAGCCGCGCTTCATTCGCTTAACCCAGCACTTTAATGGTTCTATTTCCTCCATTTTCTTCTTTGACGGCGTTTCGGTAGGCAGCACGTAGAGCTAGCAGTTCACGATTAACACTGGGCATATTGAGGGGGGGAATTGGAATATCCTCCCTCGGCGGCATTAGGATGAGAATTTCGCAAAGGACTAACTAGACCTTGGCTAGATCCATAAGGGCAAGACTTTGAATAGGGCTATTACTCGGTTGGACGGCATAGACGGACGGATTGTTCATATGAAGATACCCACTTTCGTTTACGTTTGCTTAGGGGAGATGTCTGGTTACCTCTCTCTTTCGCATTCTTGGCTTTCATCTTGGATAAGGAGAGTCGACTACGGGATACTCCAATCGCTTATATCCGAATCATAATCACGCATCATACTCATTTCTGCGGCTCATCGTTATTGTCTATGTGGGGTATGGGGGTTGGATATGGTATTACTGACGGCAACGAGGGATCTCCGAACAAAAAGGCATAGAAACAGATATTAAACATTGACGTGACTGAATTGTCCTCCCCGCATGGGATCTACAATGCGCAACCATGAAGGAGTGACATATGCCAAATAAACGACGCGACTGCATGCATGTCAATCAAACAGCTATAATTAGGGATATCTGGCAGATAGCGTAGTAATCGGGACTTGATGGTGTGTGTAGTTGTAGTTTACTTACACTCCGTTAAACAACCCCCACCCCCAGAAGGATTCGATACTTGAAACAGGATTCCATCTAACAGGAACCCCTTGGCTGCCAAACCTCCACTACATCTTCGTGATACTTAGCTTAATACGTGTGCCTACCTCTCTCTTCGGTGCCGACGCTGACGGCAATGATACTGATAAGCCGGGGAAAGTAGATGAGTTAGGCGCACTCAGTTTCAATAGGTTGTCAGATACCTCCCTCCAAGGCGAGCCGTCTTTAACCCGTACTCGAGGCTGATGTTGAGTCAAGTTACACACCTACCTGCCTACTCCATGAACAAGCATCATCACGGCACCTACCCACCATCCGACCCGTCGCAGAGGATGGAGGATTCATAGACATACCATAAATTCTCCCATCGCCCTAACACAGTGGTCGCTTCTCAACACTAGTTGCCCGACGACGTCGGGACTTCCGGGCCGAAGAGGTCGTCTAGGAATACTTCGGATTTCCCAAAGCAGGACTTGATCAGTTCTCTCTCTGCCAGCAGATCTCTAAAATCATGATTGCCGTGTTTCGCCTCGGCGATCAAAGACCGAAACCTGATGAGGCTGTCGACCTCGCCGGGCTTCGACGTCACGAGGTCCTCGGCGTACAGGCAGCTATGACGTACCCGCAGCAGCAGGAACTGCTTGTCGAGCAAGTCGATCATGTACAATAGGTCCTCGCAGTGGGTTTCACTGATGCTGGTCTCGTAGACGCAAGCGGCCAGGTAGCAGAACGGGAGATGGGGCCGCGGCGTGATGTAGCACCAGGAGTTTACCACGTCCGTGACGAGTTTCCGCCGCAGTTTAGCTGGCTCTGTGTCGGCGTTAATGCTCCAATGCTGCTTCGTGAACTCGGGGTTCCACAGGGCGCATTCCGTGGCCCCGTTTGCATGCTTGAGGCCAACCTGGTCGACTAGGAAGTCCACGTACTGCATCACTCTTTGAAACTCATCGAGACCCGCACAGACATATTGCTGGTTTTTGGCCCCCAACGAGTCACCGCGAGCGAAAGCTTCAAGGTATTCTTTCACGACACCGGCGTCAGGGTAAGGAAACCAAGGGATAGCGTCGCCGTGTTGTTCGACGAGTGACTTGGCCCTCTGTCGATAATCGTCGAGTGTCGGCAGGGCGACTTCTTCGTACTTAGGAGGTGGGTCTCGTTGCTCCTTACTGTCGGAGCGCGCCCTGAGGCCGTCGAAGATCGCTCTGAGGGTCTTGCCGGTAGACATCGTAATCTGAAGCGAGTCCAAAATAGCGTATATCTATCTGTATGTGGTGGGTTGGATTATGTATTTGAACGAGATGCAGTAGAAGCCTTATCTATCTATCATTTACCTGTCCTCAGAAGCTGGGACTTACTGGATACCATGCTCCTCTTATAGCCATCCTCGAGTTTACATTGAATGAGATAGATGGTTAGTCGTTGTATGAAAGGGAATGCCATGTTTGCGCCATGACTCACTCGGCAAAAACGACGCCGGCTGAGCCATCGGCGTCCGTAGGGCTAATGTCTTGGCGATGCCATCCACGTATCTAGCCGACTTCATTTCTGGTGGTTGCCTAACCTACATGTTTGTTTTAACTCTTTAGATACATGACGTGCTCGGGAAATGCTACTGCATCCGTATTAGAACTGCCTAATTTGATGTATATAAGGTAACTTCAAGTTGGCCCTAGGAGCTTCAATTGACATGCTAGCTGATAGTGTCGTAGTTTCCAACTAAAGTTTATATGTCTAACCTGACGCATGGAGTCGTATTGGCATATATATGTACCTACCTATGCTTCTGCTACCCGGGGGGGAATGTGAGAAGAAATGGACATGTAGATATATGAGATGCGTAATACCGACCAATATACGTAATTCACATTTCACTGCTCTTGCTCATCCAGAAGTTTTATCCAAAATATACCGAGTCTATTCCTCGAATGCTATATAAACAAAGTAAAATGTCTGTGCTAAGTAGAATTCAATATCCAACAACCAAAACAACAACAAGGTGTCATGCAGAATGCAATCAGATCACCAACAGTAACATCCTCTATCACTCTATCACCGTTTTTATAATCACGAGCCATCAACTATCGCCACCTGGACGAAAGTTGCCTCCGCATTCACAACAGACGGCGGTCGGAACCGTCATGCCCCTCTCTGTGGCATGTCTCCGTCCTCTCAGGCTTAAAAGTCCTGGATCATCTCTCCTCATACCCTTGGCATGTCCTTGGTCTCAGGCTTCAATCCGGGGGAACTCTATCATCAATAAGACGTAGAACCGGTACCTATTATCCCTGGGGTCCAATGCCGGGGTCGGCTCGGAGCGTGGTGGTTCTTCAAACGAATCCTCAAGGAGCCTGGCTAGGCTCCGTCACGGTCTCCTGACCGGCGGGAGKAGAAGTAAAAAAGTAGGAGTATGCACTTGCAAATTCCTTAGTCTGTAAATTCTTCCTTGGTCCGCAAGCCTCGCATTTTTGTTTTCTGCAGTTTATGAGGTTAGCCGAGCTGAATAGCGCGTTTGGACAGAGTACATATCATTCACATACATTCTTCACTTAGCGAGAGTGGTGTCCGTGGGACCGTCGGTATGAGTCCTGGGTGTTGGAAGCCTTGTTGGAGTGAAGCAGCTTCTGAGAAATCTTTCCCATGGCTACCAAGTGTTCTCTGGCCTCGCTGATTTGTTGCAAGTAATCAAAAGCATCCGGGACGCTGAATTCCTGCAGGTACGTCTGCAGTGCCTTGTGGTGCTGGAACCATTCATCTACCATGGGCTGCTCAGCGGCTCTCATGGCGGCCTCCGCTGCCTGGGCGTACCTGGAAGAGTGCTTGCGGCTGCTGGTGCTGTCTACGGAGTCCTTGTTCTTTCGCTTTCGACCCTTGGCCGAATGTGCGGAAGAGCCATGTCCGGATGGAGGAGACCCGCTAACGTTGTTAAGGGAGTTTCCATTGTCGTTGTGGACTCGCCTCATGTGGTCCTTCAGGTTCCACTGGCGGGGGAATCCATTCCCGGGAACAGCACGGTCGCATCCTTCATAGGTGCAGAGGTAAGGCTTGTCGCCGTGGCCGTGCATAGCGTGGGCTTCACGCTCATGACGGAGGAGGCAGGCAGTAGAGGAGAACCGGGCATTCTCGCAAGACTCGATCTTGCATCGGTATGGTTTCAAGTGCGAGTCAACAAATTTGCTGGGTCTTGGTTAGATCTGAAGACTTGATCGAAGCGCTGGAGACTTACTCGTAGTTGCACTTAAGCTTCTCCGGCTTGTGGTTGCAGCTGGACTGGCCTTCCCACGGGCAATGGAATAGTCCGTCGGGCTGGGGACAGACATTCTTGTACAATGGGTGGTCCCGAGCAGAAGACTCACCATCGCCGCTGGAGCGGCGTGTGAAAGAAGGAGGCAAGGCAAACATATCATCCGCCAGAACAACTCCATTGGCATCCTCTGTGGTCATCAAGCCCATCTGGCGATCGAGGCTGATGGCGTTCACTACGTCAGAGCGCGTCCGAATGTCATAGTATTTAGTTCAACATACCTTGGCGAAATGCCATCCATAATTGGCGAAGAATCGTTGGTTCGCGAGGGAGATGCATCCATGGGAACGGACCATGCATCTTCCGGAAGACCAGGGGTGGAAATCCGGGATTCAACGGGGCTGAGGGAGCTCCATGTGGTAGCAGCAGGTGAGTTTCCTGTGAGGTTGGTCTCGAAGTTCAGTTGCATCTGAGTGGGATCGATGTGCTGCTGCGCCATTCCCGGCGTGAGTACAGCGGGAGAGTAAGGGAGTCCATCCGCGGTGGGCAAGCCTACGCTCATGGGTAGTGTTGGGTAGAACATCTGAGAGGATACAGAGTGGGCATCCGAGTCCTGGAGGAGATACGCATCCATCTGGGGATTACCTGTCATGTCAAAATTCGACATGTGCGAGCCTTGAGACACAGTAGAGAACAACCTAGGTCGGCTCTTGTGTGCAGAGGCTTTGATAGTTCTGTTCTTGTGGCTTCCAGAAGAGCCCCGCGAACTGATCCGTCGCATGGGCTCTGTGGCGGGAGCTTGGGCATGCTCCGCAGCAATCCATTTGTTGGTCATGTCCTCCACGGCCTCATTCTGGTCCTGTCCTCTGGGAGTAACTTGGCCATATGAAAAATGGAAATCCTCTTCTCCATTGAAGTTCTGTGTTCCTTCTGCTGTTGCATCCCATACTGAACCATGGAGGTCTGCATGTCCCGTTTGAGAGTAAAGAAAAGATCCGCTGGAATTGGCAAGCATGTTTCCTTGGGAATAAGAGCTGTAGTCACTGAGGTTGAGGTTAGTGTTCTGTTTTCCACTACCCGGCGGTAAAATCACGAAGATGCACCCAAAAAAGCAAGTACAAATGAAATGACTTCAGCATGGCACAACTTTGTTCCTGTATCCGCAATACTTGTTAGTCTTACGCACGATCGCAGTGATTTGGGGAGTAGGGCATCATATACAGACCGAACTGAAGTGTCCTAGACGAACTAAGAATCCGAGGATGTAGGACCCAGAGATAGTGACACCATAGAGCATATGTAATCCCATGTATTGGAAGATCCAGTTTGTAAACGAACGGGCGGCCTGAAGAGAAAATAGAAAAAGCAAAAATAGAAAATAAAAGATACGAAAATCCGGCTAGATAGACACCAGGGAGATCCAGATCGGGGTGCCTGTCAGAGCACGAGGAGTTGATAAGTTAGTCGACAAACACGCGGTCAATCAGGTATAGGGCCGATCAAGCCGGCACACATGGCATACGTACTGCAGTCGGGAACGCAAAAAGAATGGCGAACCCAGAGTTGACATGACAGTTCCTTGGGGAATATGTGGCAAAAGACGCATCTCAGGGTCCACGTAAAGCCGGTGCGGCAACTAGACTGCTCCTTGGGATGGTGTTCCAGAAACGAAAGGCTCATGGGCGAGTTGATGTCCAGTCGTATTGTCGTTCTTTTCCTGTGCGGGGGAGTACGCAATCAAGTTTGACTTCCTAGGTATATCAAGCCTACGTGACACCCTGCACGACTACTGAATAGCAAAGCAATACAGCAGAAACGAGGGGAGTGACTTGGGGAAGGACCGGGAGAATTTGCTGAAATCCTGGGATGAAGCACACGATAAGAAAATCCATGGATCCACGACATGATATCCTAGGTAGTAAAGTCCGCGAAGCTCGAATGATCATTTCACCACGGTCCGAGTTGGCTCCTCCTAGTCTGGAACAATTCAATACTTTCACTGGTGTCCTGGAATCTATCCTGGTGTTGCTGCTGTCACTTTTGTTCTTCGCGGGCGATACTTACTGTTCATCATAGGTGAGACCTGATGTCTGATAATTTCTGATCCATCTGAGTGACACGTGGCGGGGGTCATCACAGGCCAAAGCCTGTGCGCTCTGCAAGAAGCGGAGCGTCTCAGAAATAGTCACTGGATTGAGTCCTGGATAGATTGTCCTGGGTGTCCCCTTTTGGCTCCATTTCCATGAAGGTCCTGATCCGGATTTGTCCTGTCCTGTCCTGTCCGGAGAATGGATATTTCCTCGAATGTCCTGGTGAAGCACATAAAGCAAAGCACTTGCGATGAAAAGCAAAAACACAGTGCATACAAGACTTTGTGTTACATGATACAGTAGCAAGAAATCAAACCCCATGACTCCGGCAAATAGAAAAAAATGAGAAAAAACAATGCAATATACCTCGCAGGAGTGTGGACATCGTCCATATCTAAAGATGAGTTGAAGCCAGACATGTTGTCCGGGCGGGAAGCAACCATGGCTGTCATTGATTCCCTGTGGAATGGAACGTGTAGCAGGCTCTCCGGATGATCCCTTTGAATCCTGTGGCAAACACTGGGATAGGCGGTGTTTCCTTGCGGATCAGCAAGTGAGACTGGTTTCTCAACTGAACCGTTGTATACAGTCTTCTGTCGACAAGGCGTTGTACAGAGGCGATCCCTGGATAATAAACAACCGGCAAAGATCAAACACGGCCTGATGGGTACTGATGAGAATCCTCTTGTGGGGTGCTGTGAGCTGCGCAACAGTGGAAAGTGTGTGTTGGGTATAGCAACGAAAAATAAGCCGTGGGATGATGAGAGTGGTGATAATGGGTCTCGGTTGGGCAGAAACGTCAGGCTTTGGGCTGGAAAATAGGAGTGAAGAATGGATGTTGGGCAGAGAGAGGGGACATTCGGGTTTTATTGTGTGCCATAGGCAATAATGATGGACGGGGTTGGACAACGCACACGAAGGGAGAGGATGACACGATGCCAGGGTGTCGTGCTTCGTTGATGCAGTTGGCTGTCGTGTCCTGCCATGCTGGGAATTGGCGCCGGGTCAGAACGCAGCAAAAGCAGGGAAGAGGTCAGGGATAAGCAGGTTGATAGCGACCCCGCTCCCGAAAAGGGTCCACGAGCCTGGTGCTGATTGGCCCAGTTCGAATTAGTACGGGCCACCGGCCTGGCTACTGGTCAGTGACGACCCAGCTAGCTGACCTGACTGGCCAGCCAGCGCTGCAACTGCTGGCTAATAATTTGATAATTTCCCCTCCATCCTCCTTCATATCCACTGAAAACTGCGCTGGTCCTTCTGTTTTCTGCACTTGCCATAGGCCCGCAGGGCTCGGTCCGTAACCCTGTGGGGACGCTGAGAGTTGTCGACAGCCTATTGAGCATGGCTAATGCATTGTGACGACTGTCGACGGGGGTACGCCCGGTCTCTGCGGTAGGCCAGCACATCATTGCATCCCGCTACGTGCAAGCTGCGTGCGAGCTGCGTGCGAGCTATTGCGGGAGCCGCGGAAATTGTCTAATATTCTCATTTTTTTTCTTAAAACCCTCATGCCAGCACCACCTCAGCCGGTCTTGATCTAGCTCTCGGCGACCATAGTAGACCATGATTGTCGGTGTAATTACTCCTTTCCCTAAATCGAGCATCGATGCTGAAGAGTCGGTGAGCGAGATACATACCTCGTGCGGATGCGTCTTTTGCATTGGTACCTGTCTACCTACCTACATACCTACGCTACTTATGTATGTAACTGGGTAGGTATCAGATTGATATCGAACTGGTTTAATGATTGGTGCCAAATTGATATCCCGAGCCCTGACTTGGCATGTGTGACAGGTGCCGCCCTTCGAACCATCTCTCAAGAATTGATTTGCCGCCTGCTTCGCTAGTCGCTAGTCCTACTCGTCCGTGCTGACAAAAATGGTTATCCGCGTCGCCCGGACAAAAAGGTGACACTCCCACTTACTGCACGGGATGCAGGACTTCCGGAATCTCCCATCCGCGCCTGCATTGATGATGGCTATTAGCGGAGGGGAAAAAGGCGCCTGCGTCGGATAGGATGTAGTACAGGACACCCATCCACGGATCTCACCTAGGACCGTCGCAGGCACCGCAACCGCGATGGCTTCAATCCCGCTTTATCATGGGTTTGCTCACATAGTGATATTGTAGCCAAGGGGTTATAGCGGGAATTATTATGTATTCGATCCCGATCTGGGCATAATGCTATTTACGGTACCAAGCGATTTCTTACTATGGGCACATCTGTGCAAGCGGACCGATTATCAGTCCTCACTACCAGCAATACCCAGCGTGCTAAGTGGTGGACATTTTCTGCACTATACTATTTGGAGCGTTTTCTGTCGCCTTGCCAGACCGCTTCCTCCCACACTGCCTTCAGCTCCGTCTCTCCGTCGAAATCGTCCTCCCAAGCGAAGAGCCTCAGTATCGACTTGGCAGCTTCCCAATTCTTTATCTTCAACACCTGGCTTACGAGGCTGATCTTGTCAAGGTATACGTCTCGGATAACTTTAATCTGGCTAGTCTCGCGGTCGTCGATAGTTTTAGCGGCCATCGTGGCGCACGCTCCGAACATGACAGACCAGAACCAAAGCGATGGGCTGTATTCTCCCATCTGCATGGGCGCCTCAGTACGACAAACGTCTGCGAGTAACTGCTCGACAAACCAGTTAAGTATGAATGAATCGACAGAGCTTTCACGCATGATTACGTAGAGGTAGAAGTAGCAGGCGATAAACCCGGACCTGCTGGAGTCTACCGATCTGAGGGGGGCTAGAACGTTACGGTCGCTCGCCCGAGGATAGGAAGCCTTCCGCGCCAGGACTTCAGAGAGTGGCTCCTCCGAGTCGTACAAGTTGCCCAATATGTTCAGGCTATATATCGGTCGGAGTGCAACTCGGAGTAGTGATATTATCATGGACTGATGTACGAAGTCCGTTCGACTAATGTCAAGGATGTCCCAAACGGGGCGACTAGAAATGCTTCTTGCTGCCCTACGACGGGACGTCAACCTTGTTCAGACAGGAAGCATAGCCTGCAGGGATGTACGCACATTAGGATCATTCGCTGAAGGAGACCCATCTCCTTAGGGCGTCTGTCTTTCCCTTGTAACTCCTTTATTTTCGCAAGCCCGCGTAGATGAGACGACACGGCGTCAACAGACCCCAAGGCATTCTAGCAACTGTTAGTAGGCTGACTGGCAGGCTCTTCTGCTCGGGATGACGCGTACCTCGACCAGAGCAAGGCTCGAGACGGCTGCGATCGTACCATCGTGAACAACCGCATCAGGGTGCGCTAGCTGATCCGTCACAAACCGTATCGCTTGCAGCTTGTGGTAGAGGTAGGGGACTCGGAAATGCTCGACATCGCCGGTGGACCATGCCCAGTGCAGGGCCGTCATTAGCAACGCAGCATGGAGAAATCCAGGATGCGACAAGGCTTTGTAGACTCTAGGAATTTACGAGTCAGAGCCTAAGTCTCTTGAGGGTCAAGGTACCTCTTGAGGGTCAAGGTACGCCCCACGGCCAAGATTGTAGTCTTCTACTCACATAAATGAATCTGCATTTCTTTGAACACGTGTTGTGTATAATACCTTCGTATTTGCGACTAGGTACCAGCAGCCCGTTACTATCCGTTCTTGTCTCGTCGACCAACGCTGTCGGGCATCACTTACAGAGTTGGAACAACGATCGTGACCTGTGGGGCATATCGTACGACGTCCCTAGGAATGGGTCCTTCGGAGAAGCGTCCACTAAGCGCAGGGAGGGTTCGGGAGAGCTGTGAGGCTCTATAGATCTAGCTCTAGATCCGGATCCACGCCCGGTCTCCGTAGCACTAGACCCAGAGTCGCCGTCCGGGTAACCACATTCTCCACCATGTCGAAGACAGTATGTACTGCGGCACAGTCAGCCTCGCCGAAAGGCGTTTCCGATAGATTCGTTAATGCGAGGCCGGACAGGCAGCAGGATGGATTGATTAGGTAGGTACCTAGCAAAGAGTGCAAGGTAACACATGTTGATTGGCGTCGGGCACCAATCACCTGCAGGTTTCGCCGCGGCGTATTTCGTATACTCAGACGTAACCTGCGCTGGTCTTCCGAGTCACATTTCGGCGACTTACCAGAGTGGTCTCCTTTCGTCGCACCGGATGTGCTTAGCCTTGCAAGTGGAACAGCCGTTCCTCGACCTGCGATGAAATTTGCGTTGACGCTGGCGCTGGATTATTGGGGCAGTTTCAGCCATCGTTAATATACGATGTTAAGTTTATGCAGGACTACAAGGAAAGGGGGATACATATACAGTCTTCGAACTGTCTCGCTGACTTCTTCACGTCACATTAATATGATTAATAGTCTAGTCAGGCAGACGAATTTCTTCCCCGGGAGCGTGAGCAGAACCTAGTCTATAAGCCATGATTTCATTGAACCGTCCTTGGCTGAATCCTACTTCTGTGGCATGTATCCCTAAGAGACCCACCGTCAGCGTCGAGGTCAACTGGGGTCGAAGAGCTTAATAAACGTCGTGGCTTAATCGGGTTTAGCATCTTTTAGATCCCGCTGGTGGGTGCTCGGTCCAGATCCTTTAACAACCATGGCGCATGATTGTGAGATTGCGTCAAGAATTGGGCTTACAAGCTGCATAATAGAATCTGAAGCCAAGATCATAATGAAAAGAGAAAAAGAAGAAAAAAATCAGCTTGCAGTATACACGGTATCTCGCAGTTTCATATCTCCAGTAAATGTGGTGACCTACTAGGGGAATCTCACTGATATCATACACTACAGATATATGGATATATTAATAGATTTCTAGATCTCTTCTCTTACGGTGCTTTGTCCCAGTCCCGTGGGGGAGGAACCAGGCAGATGTTTCCAGATTTGTGGGACCAACCAACGCTTCACATCTCAATTAGTAATTCGTGCAATGTCAGGTTTCCGTAAGAGGACTAGCACAGGATGTAATAGTTGGTTACTATACGATATAGTCGAAGAAACACCGTGTGATCCGGTAAAGGCTGCGTAAGCTGGCAGTATGAGAATATCCTAGAGTTGGATTCAATGCTCATGTCGCTATTATTATGTGCGTATCCCTATTTTAAAACACTACCAGTGTTCAGCCTACGCAACGGCTCCTCCAGGAAAAGGGACTTTTGACGCTGGGAAAGCATTATTTAAAGCAGATTTATGATCACAGCTCTAATTACGCCGAGAGCTTCTTATATTCCCTTTCGGGTCCTCCGTGTATAACAATGAGCGTCGAGGAGGTTGCAGCCAGCAACTATCAGAATAATATTATTGGCAGGGCTTGATTGTCCAGACCACCGTTAGATGACCCAATGTGCTATTCATCCCAAGTCAAATTGCTACCACGTGCGAGCAAGCATGTTTCCGCATTTCTGGTTCGAGCAGTCTTATTCCCGACTGCTCGTCATCGTTACGCGCCTCACTTCTTCTCCTAGTCGATGTTACATTTGCCTCTATGATCAGGAGTTCGCAGATAAGAATTCGCAAATCGCTTATTACCGGTAATTAAGGAACATCTACCTACTTTGCTTATGGTGTCATGGTAGCTCGATAGTGAAATGAAAACAAAGCAATTGGCTATATCTTGATGGATGACGTCGATCTCTCAATAAGTAGATGGCCAATCACCATAAACCCCCAAATCTTCCTAAGCTTACTACAATATGTAAGTGTAGAGCGAGCTAACATACATGTATGGATGTACATCGGTGCGTAGCGGATTCCATTGACGCTGACATGAGAAGGAGATTCATCATACCCAGTAACCTCGGGCACCTTAATTTCCCATTTCATCCCTATACGCGTGAGCATTTTGGATTGGTATACTTCATGCTGTTTCTATATCTAGCTAAGCGTACCCTCGGCGCTATCATCGAGGCAATAACCTCTCCATAGACACGTACGTGTTCATTATACGACGTCATGATGCCTTATTGAGTTGCCATGGAACAATCTATCATGCTACTCAACTAGAATGGTGCCTGCTTAGTATCGCCGTTTACAGGACTTGCGCTACGAGATCCCACGTTCCATACATATGCTAGGCATGTAGGCATGTATGTATACATACATCCATATGCGCGTAGCTGTATGTAGGTACATGTACTTGTAGGGTGCGCTAAAATAGAGCTAACAATACCCGATGTAGGCTGGGCGGGTGGGTACTAACCTCCTCGGGTTGTACTCTACAATCTCCGGCTTTCAATCAACTGGTAGGAACGACTATGAAGACCCAATATGGTGTGGTCAGAGCGTTGAAGCTTACAAGTTTCCGCCTAAGCAAGGAATTGTCGACTTCAATGTCTAAATCCAACCACAACTTGAAAATGAATCGTAGTTTCGACTATTCTTGTCGCGCTTCGACGCCTATACTCTCCCCAGAACCATGGGATCTAGTAATATCTAAAATACAATCTAAAGCGCCCTATTAGTCTGTGAAGGTACCAAAGGCGTGGGATCCGAATACGTGGTAAGTGGTTGGAGAGCCACCTCACAGACCATTAGTGAGGTCGTCTTGCGCATGTCGACATTTCCACGCGCTTGCTTTTCATTTGGCGCCTATTCGCTCTCCGGGCATCCTTCTTTGGACGAACTACAGTACAATCCATGGACACTGGATCAGAATGCTCCGGGCACCAACGTACCTGCACAATAGGGTTGGGCGTTGCCCTCGTGCAACGCTTTTCTGCCCAATCTAGTCAGATAAGTCCGCCCTGAAGGGTCACCGCCATTCGCCCACCAGGACTTTCCCTGCAACAACCCAGACTAATAGCCCTCCAAAGGCTGCAATCTTTGGGCAACAAGATGACAAGCAGGAACAAAAAAGGCCTCTTGGATCTCAGCTGCCCAATGCTGCCCTACCGTGATTGGGCTGCAATATCCAATTACGGCTCTTGCTTGATCCCACCACTCGAGACTGGACAGCCTGTTGCGTATTATTATCATGGTTTGGAGGGGGTAGTTTCTGTTCGACGCCTGCACTATAGGCAGGGTGTTCCTGGACATCTGCAGTAACTCTTTTCGAATTACCATCTGGCTTACCATTCTATCGAACTGTATTGTTGGTCGATCTTGACTAATTCGAGGTTGGCGACTCATCCAGCCCCATTTTGAATCGGTGGTAGGGGCCCGAGGCGGCATCTTTACCCCCATCCCTAACTCAATTTGCAACGCGTTGCGATCCGCCTTGGGACTACGTTACAGCCCCAGAGTTTGAGTTAGACCTGGGGCGAAACCCCCCTTGATATTGGTTCTGGGAAGTGCCTGGCTCGGCGCGGCTCGTCATCCCAAAATCACGACTGACCTGTCCGCGGTGGCAAAATTTCGACTCGGATCTATCATAGCATAAAGTGCCCCCGTCTCGGACTTGCAGTTTGGAAAGGCAATCTATTCTAGAGCTTGTCTTCCACTCTGGAACAAGGTGAAGATATCTCACACTGCCTCAAGGTTTCATCTATACTGGAGCATGCAAGAGTCCATTTACATCCGGGTTAAGTTGTCCTCCCGAGGGTGCTGCCGAATCCGCCGAGCCACTTGACTTCCATTTCCTTTCCCGGTCAACAGCGAAATCGCGATCCACCGCTCCCCAAACCGAGCCAGTCTATTCCGCATCGTGGATCCCAGGGACCCAGACTTAGGATCTGTGTTAAAAAGAGTTGCTTCTGGGGCCCTTGCTCCAGAAAGCCAGGTGTACATCGCCGGACAAATTAACCTTTCTACGAGAACTAGTGCGGTTCTTATTTCACCTCACACCCTCTCCGTCACGTCGACCACTGTTTTCTTTGTCTTCTAAAGAAGTTGTAAAGATATGGCCCAACAGGAAATAATCTACAGAACTTCTGCCATGTCGAACGGACCCTGGAATTCCTCGCGCAGGTGCGATCTTTGAACCAAGCTGTCGGTCTATGTTGTTGCGGTAGAGCTGACTTCCTCAAGCGTCATTTACAATGACAATCCGTATCCGGGTGGCCCGCGTGAGAGCGGCTACTCAAGCTCAAGGTAAGGACGAATGAGAAGCCCCTTGTTTTGTACACCATGGGAATAACACTGGCTTCCGAAGTGTGATATATTCGTCCGGATCCGGTCCATCGTACAGTTCGCCGGCCAGTGCGTCGATAGTGGGGACCAGTGGTCCAGTCGGGCGGCATCAGCCCGCGTACACTTCATCGCCGGTTTACATCTCGAGAGCGCAATCCGGGCCATATGGAACTTCTTCCGGGGGAGCATATGGCTCATATAATAGCACGAGCTCACAGGGTTGGGACGTTCCAGGCAGATATTCTCCAACGGACTCCGTTGATGATATCATCGCGTCTCCCAGTCTTTCGGATTACGCCCTGGATAATAACTGTGCAGGTGCCGCACCGGTAGGAAAATCCAAGAGCAGTGGCAAGGGCCGTCCCCAGAGGCGGCCTTCCAATAGGGATGAGTTCGATGGACCACACCAGTTTCTGGCGAGGCCCCCGCCGGATTATGTGGCCATGCAGGAGAGGGAGTTACCACATCTCCCGACAAATCTCTTGGTGCAAGAGCA
The DNA here is from genome assembly GCA_000931505.1 of Hypoxylon sp. E7406B. Taxonomy (NCBI): domain Eukaryota; kingdom Fungi; phylum Ascomycota; class Sordariomycetes; order Xylariales; family Hypoxylaceae; genus Hypoxylon; species Hypoxylon sp. E7406B. Next base: position 173,744 of record JYCQ01000019.1, on the reverse strand, counting down.
GGATAGTGTCCTGACGCAGGTCAACGATCGACTCTCGCAGTGCGCGTTCGACTTTGTTGCAAAATACCAATTTCCGATCCCGCTGACCCAGGACATGAGACCCGTGGAGAGGCCCCAGGATAGAGAATGGACCGAATGGGTTTACTTACTAAAGCGCCTCGCAACCAAGAGGCGAATTCCGGCCCGGGTTCTTTACAACGGCCAGATCAAGCAATTTGTGACGATATTGGAAAATTCGTTGGAGATGCGACATGCTGCAAAGCATCAGTCGCGCCCTCTAAAAGATGACCGGAATATCCTACAACTAATCAGTGCCGGTATCCAAGTTGCGAAGATCCTCAAGGACGCAGCTGCGATGGATTATCTGGACAGACTATACGTTTCAACTGAACAACAGATTCAGGAGCGAAGTGCCGCGGCGTCGGCACGCTTCCGCTGACTGACATGCCATTGGAATACAGCCGATGACCACAACGTTTTCTTCTCGGAGCTCTCAAGCAACCGAGTTACACCCCTCAGGGGAGATTGGGCAACGTCTTGACCGCCCCAATAATATATGTTAACAAAGATATGTACGAGACCGCTTATATGTGGGAAGGAATGAGTCACGATTTCCTTTTGTTTACTGTCTTTCGGCAGTATGGATGGAGGCGAGGCATTGTTCGTGTTTCTAGGCGCGGTACGGTAATGTCTGGTTCAAGTTTGGGGCGGGCGGATTCAGTGATTTACGAGGAATGGGATAGATTTGTCTCATTTCGAGCCAGCGAGCGAGGAAACATGATGATGTATTGTTACCTTACAATTTTCTGACATGACCAAGGCGGATGGGATTTTCTAGATTTTCGATCGGACGATCTACCTTTCCCAATACTTTCGGAGATGGTAATTTTGGGCGGCCAAGTCAGAATTGCTTTGGCGGGATTGGACAAATGGTCATTGTTGGGCACGAAGCACGAGAGGCTTGGGTTGAAGAATTGCACGTCGTCTGCGCCAGCTAATCCGCCCAACCATTCAGGTGTGTGTGAGTACAACACAACTCGGGCACAAACCCCCGCAGCAGCTCATACATACATGTACAGCAGCCTTTCCCCCCTCCTACCCTCCTACACCTACACGCTGCAGGGGTTCGTGGTTGCTGATAGCGATGACGATAATATCCACTCTTATTCGACACATCTATGTATGCACCTAGGATTGGTTAGGTACCTATGAATCTGTGGACGTCGGCGCCGGATTAACAGATTGAGAACACATCTAGTCTTTTTTATCTAGACTTCAAGAATCCATCCGCAGTCCCTCTCAACCTCACCGTCTTCAGTTTTTAATGTTGCACATCTTCTTCACATACCTTGGCGCTCGTTCGATTGGTTATCGATCTACACAGCCGTAGGATCGACACCGAAATCCAAAATGGGTTTAGTGCGCTATTATTCTCGTCGCAATCCATCGACGTCGGTCATCCAATTAAGCCTAGTTCCCCTGTGGCGGAGCCGTCATCTTGGGGAGACCTTTAAACAGGCAGGGCCCTCAGTCTTTCGCGACCGTTCCGATGTTTCTGATAATGGAATTCTGGGGTCCTAAAATCCATCTGCTTCGGCCAACCCGTCACCGAGCAGCTTCGTTGGGAAATTCTTCAAATATAATCAGCTAAGAATTGGACCCGGCGACTCCCGTCTTCTCCAGGCTCTGCCTCTTGTTTGCTCGGCTAGCAATTACTTAGTAGTACGAACCCCACGGCAAACAATCTCAGCAACGTCGTGATCCCCAAGTGTATTTCAAAGCACCGTCAAGGAGTGATCGGGGGTTGCGATCTATTAATAAATAGACTAATGATTGGATTCTTGCGCTCCTTTTCACAATCACTTCACGAGAGACATCGGCATCATGGCCTCAGTCGCTTCCGCGTCCCCATCTTCCAGACACAGCTTTCCCATGGAATCTGGCGATGACTCCGACTCGTGGCAGTATGTAGAATCAAATCCGGCGTCAGTTGGTTTCATGCCCAGCCCTGCCAGCTCAAGCATGAATAGCTGGGGCATCGTTGGGTATCCCAACCAGATGCAAGCTTCACCCGTTGCTATGTCTCCTTTACAGTTGGACCACGACCAGGCTCGCGCAGCACCTCCTACTTCATACCCAGACACAACAACAGGAGCCTCCATGATGGCATCCACAGGACTTGAGAGCCAATTGATGCCGGCTTTCGATGACCAGCAGTTCATAGCTGGCCAGGACTTGGTGTTCAACGAGCCGCTTACTGGTAAGCTTAGTGCAAGAAGTCAGCTTGTGATGAATTGAATATCGAATTTAATGCGAGCCCTATAGATATGGATATGGCGCAGTACTACTCTACATTTCAGGGCAACATGGCCGACATGTCGAATTTAGAGGGGTTCGAGATGGCACCTCAACCAGTCGATCTTGGCATTCCGCAGCAATTCCGAAACGACAACAATGTTCCGCCATGGGCGCCGATGAACCTGAAGAATGAAAACTTCGCTTCCGGCTCGGGTGTAGTAGACGAGACGCACAGCTTTTCCTCTCAGTCGCCACGACAGCCTTCTCCGACACACAGCTCCCACCACTCGAGCCCCAGATCTCCTCCATATGTCAAGCCGGAACCCAGCAAAGGCGCGAGCCCTATAAGGAAAGTGAGGAATGGCTACAAGGTCGAAAAGAAGAAGTCGGAGTCGTCGAGTAAATTCGTTATCATGACACCCAACCTCATCAATCAGCAATCGGGAAAGCCGAATCCATTTGAGTGCTTCGAGGCCATGCGAACTACTCAGCGAGGTAGGAAAGGCCCCCTGGCGCATGACACCAAGGAGAGTGCTCTGCAAGTCCGGAGATTAGGAGCATGTTTCTGCTGCCACAGGTGCGTATTGTCGCTTACAGCCTCCCCTTAATCTGTACCAGTGCCCGGTCAGGAGCTTACTGTAGCACCGCAGCCGCAAAGTTAAATGCGACAAAGAACGGCCATGCAAGAATTGCAAGAAACTTTCAGCCCAGGTCCCTCAAATCATGTGCTGGCAGTTTGGGGACTTCCTCCCTGTGCTATTTCCCGACTTCATTCGAAGTCACTTCAAGAAAGACCAAATGACCAGCTTCATCAGCGAGCATGTGGAAAACTTCAAGCCGAACGGCACCGAACTCACATGCTCTGTCGAGTTGTTCTCCGGCGCTAGGTTCGGCTCGACACTTACCATCCCTGCGAGCTTCTTCACGCCGAAATCTGCCGAGATCCTCCAGCATTGGCACATGAACATGGGAATGAACCAGATGGATCTGCAATCGCGAGGCGCGGCCCCAATCGGCATCGACCCCGAGAATTCGACACAGAGGGAGGAGCTGAAGAGGAGGGCGCGCGAGTACATCCAGAACCTCACCTCCGAGCCCATGTACGCCGAACAAGTCACGGACGCTATCCGATGCACCCAGCTACCGCGGAAAGTCCTAACGATCGTCCAGCGCTTTGCGCAACGCTCCGAGTCTTCGCAGTCGTCCATGGTGAAGCGCGCTCTGTCTATCTACGTCATGCATTACGTGCTGACGCGGCAGCTGTGCCTAACCAACTCCACGATCGTCGGGCTACGGGACACGGGTATGGTACCGCAGAACAACCCGTGGCTGACGACGCGGGTGCTCAACCGGCAGGTTAAAGCCGTTCTCGACGAGATGCTTCTCAGAGAAATGCAGCTACTCTTCGACAGCTTCTCCAAGTCGCTCAAGCCCAAGCTGCGGCGCGAGTGGGCGCCTTGCCTAGCCGCGTTCTTGGTGCTATGCCTGTTCATGGAAACCGTCGAGACCGCAGCCGACACCTTCGTCATTTCGCAGAACGAGATCGCCATCCGCAACCGCTCCAAGCCTGAGTACCGCCGTGACTTCGCGCTCGCGCTGTGCCGCGAGATTGATAATATGCCGTTCAAACAGTTTGCTTACCAATTCCACCAAATCTACCAGACGCACACCCGCGATACTGGCGCCAAGGCCTTCAACCCACTGGTGGATAGCAACATAGCGCAGACAGGGGAGCTCGACGGCCCGGCTGCGGAGATGGTGGCTGAATTGAAGGAGCTGCTCCAAGGCGATAGCTGTACGTCTACTTCCTTTTACTCTCCAGGGAGCTTTTGCTAACAGACATTTTCCAGGGCATGAACTCGACTTCCTTGTCGCGGATCCCATTCTTCCTAACCAGGAAGGACACCCGTTCCCTCGCGACGTATCGCTGAACTACACGGGACGCCTTGTGGCAAGGTTCCTGCTGTCGTTTACCGACGAGAGGTACCTGTTCGATGGCCAATATTAAAACCACAATACTTCCTCTTTCATCTTTTCAAGTATATGTGTATATAATCATTGTAGACGTGTACGATACGCATCGGGGAACGGTCGGGAAATATCTTGTTCAATCAATACCCTGGGATGACGGGCTTATTTACGGGAATGATTTAGGAACTTATATGAAAGAGAGTTACGAAGTGCTACGAAGTCGCTACCAAAGTACTTGTCCAGTCGAGTTTGTCGGGAACAGACCTCGCTTCCAGGTGGTTCATTAACTTGGAGGCGGAAGACTCGTTCGAGATTACAGGGGTCGTTGCTAGATCTAGATACAAATTAAGCACACATCTAGACACTGATGAATAATGTGTCTTGGCATTTTCACAGGCACTGATACGTGTATCCGTTTTTCCTTCCAGCTTCCCATTTCTTGTACAGATGCACGGCACTTGGCTGCATGACATCGACAATACCGTAGGCTCTATGAGGCTAGGCCACAAGCCCGGTACTCATGATTCCATTGGCCGCCGGCGAGGTTAATATTGCAAGCATGTCTGGTTTGCTCTAATGCCGGCTGCGTTACCCGTCTTAAACTGCTGATTTGAAAAGTGAAGCTAGTGCTCGAGATGGCCGCTGTAAATGTGTCGCCGGTGGTCAGGTCGACACACGTGTGGAGATCTATTCCCTCCGACTTGCCAATTCGCCTACCGAACACATGCTCTATTCAACAAAGTTTAGGGAATAGCTGGATATAATAAACTAAGCAGGTCATTGCACGTGGAGCGAGAGCAGCCAATGATATATTCCGTCAAGCCAGCGTTACAGCTGCTCCTCTATAGACTTTAACCTGCCCTTAGGTACATAGCTGGGACACCGCAATACCGTGTGGGGAGACCGGTCTGCGGCGTGATTTTGAAAGAAACCCGCATCTATGTGGTAGCCAGCATAGACCCCAAAGTTCAGCGATGAACGGAAGTGGAAGGAGGCTGGCACCACGGGAACCGTATCGATTCTTCAACGCCAGGGGAAATTAAAAACCTCGAGATCGGCCAGACACTCGGGGCTTAAACTCAGCCTCAAGATCGGCGGCATTGCCAAGCTGACGCCATAGCAGGAGTGAGGATTCAATCCTATTAAACAAGATCAGCGTAGTGATTAGGGGCGGGATGGCGTATCTACTAGCTAGTCTCGACTAAACACCGGCGACTATAGAAATGCTAGGGGACGAGGTGAGGGTCAGAAGTTAGCGACTTAACACCAGATTTATTTTTATCTCGAATAAACACGATCTAGGAGGGTAACGCCGATTGTTCATGCATTTCCGAAGAAGGAAGGCGGGCTGTATCAGCCCCTGACAGAGACCCTTGTTTATGCCGGTTTAACCCCAGCTTGCTGTCGACCACTGCCTAGGTACTCCAAGACCTTGATCACAACCATGTCGTGAGGGGACGGAGAAACCAGGTATTGTAGTGCACCAACTGGAGAAGCTATAAAGGGGATGGAAAGACCGTGATGATCATGCTTGGCGGATCGGTTCAGCCCGCAGAGACACAACCATCTCGACTGTTAGGCTAGTTCGACAAATTGCCTGTCAAGATGGCCATCCGAAAGAGTCTCGCCGCCACGGGGTTGGCTTTACTCATGGCAACTACTGCTCATGGTAGTCCCATCGAGCAACTCCTCAAAGAGATCGTAGCCCGGGATCCCCCACAAGCACTTCCCGAAAAGGCAACGGCGGGCGACAAGAAGTGAGTATTTTATAGCCTTCCACAATTGACTATAATTACGAAGACTAAGCTAATTGTATAGATGGCAACCGGCTATGGACTTCGATACCGATGGCTGTTACAACACTCCAGCCATCGACGCCAATGGCAATATCAATCCCGGTCTTGACCACGAGAACACCGGTCTAGCCACGGATTGCCACGATCCTTCCGACCTGGCTAACAACAACGTATACTCCCGGGCGCGCTGCAATAATGGATGGTGCGCATATCTATACGATTACTACTTCGAGAAGGACGTTGCGATTCCCGACGTCCCGTTCGATCCCGGACACCGCAACGACTGGGAGCACATAGTCGTGTTCGTGCAGAACGACGAAGCCAAAGCGGTCGCCGTATCACAGCACGGCGACTACCAGACCAAGAATGCCAGTGATGTCCGTTGGGACGGCACGCACCCCAAGACGGTCTACAACAAGGACGGGCTCGGCACGCACGACTTCCGATTCGCCAACGAGGACGATGACAACATCGAAAATGACACAGGGAAATGGTTCTACGGCGCATTGATTTCGTACAACGGGTTCCCTAGCACCGAGATTCGAGACAAGCTCGTCAATTATGATTTTGGTAGTGCTGTTATTGCGTTTAAGGACTCGGCCTTCCAGGGTCAGTTGGAGAGAGCGCGTAAAGACCTGGTGCCGGGTTTCGACAGCAGCGTGGACGACGGCTCCCCTGGGAATCCGTAATGGCACTGGGATTGGAAGTGATGAGGCTATGAACAAGCATTCAAGTACATATTACAATTATATAAATTGACCTCAAAGTCGAGTCTTGCTCAAGTGAATAGCGTGTTTGTCCTCATTAGTCCTGCTACCGCACTCACTCTACGGCAGCAGGGTGGATTGGACCGGCTGTCTAGGCCTTTGGTTCTTTCTCCCACATCGAACGATTGTAAAGAAGTTGACGCTCTTGCGCATTGAGAGTCGCGAGAGGTAGGCAATTTGTGGGTTGCGACAGTTCGACTGCGCTGTTGTCGAGAATGAGTAGATGAGAAGAGGCCGGACACTAGTCATCAGCCTGTAGCGAAGGAGAGAAGATACAACAAACAAGCTTCTAGATGATATTCCTGGTTTTAATTCATGAAGTCCCAAGCAGGTTAATTTTAAGGGCATTGCCCAGCATCCGCGTTGGAATTCATCGTCGTCCCATTATTGTTGAATGGCAATGGAAGCATGGAAAACTCAGATGTTCAGAGATTTTAAACCAAGTCCAGTGGCTGGTACTAAAGTGGACCGATCCGCTCTAGTCACGTGCCCATGGAACAAATCTTTTTGTATGGTTTCTGAATTCCTGGCCTTCACAGAAGCTTTCTTTTCTTCTCTACACACTTTTTAAAACATCGCACGATTAATCAACCGATTTTTATTCGCCCACTTGCTATCGGTCATATTTGCGTGCTAGAGCGATTCGTGCCCGCTGCCAATTTATTTTCAATGTGATACTTACCCTTCGGTGTATCGCGCCCTGGTGGCACACGGATATTTATTCACTCTTGCCACTGTTGAGTCCCCATCAACTTGTTCTGCAAGTAGAATATATTGCAGAAGAGCAAATTTGAGTAGACTTTTAGGATAGCTTACTTTCCTCGGTAAATTACGTATTCATAGTAGTGAGTCTTTGCATGAAGATTAAGCAAGGGACAGCTCAGTTGCTTCGAATGGGGTACCTCACTGCTATGTGGGTGATATGTAGAACGCGGGCTTAATTTCCGATAACGGGTGAGCGCCAATTTACCCGGCTTCCTTCACCCATGAATACAACTTCAACAAACCGCGCGCAAGGCGCTCTGTTGAGATTTATGGTGTCTTGCCTATATTAAACCTAGCATGGTTTGAACAGTATCGATACCTGTCCACTGGTAGTATAATTGCTTAAGATATGCCTTGTAGGTAAGAAGGCGTACACTAAAGCTCTTATGATAGAATAGAATGGGTAATGGCAATACCCAGGCAAGTTAGACCACATCATCTAAACCCGCAACCAGCCCTAGGAATAACGCCAGTAGAAGCAATAGTAGAGAGGATATTAGAACTACACTTATGGGGCGGCAGCGAAGTTTATAACGACCTCAATATATAAATAAGTCATGAGGAAGTATATAAATTTTGCTATGAGGAGTTATCTGTGGTAGTACAAGTATCCACACCACTAAACTCTGCCGGGTTTAGTAAAGGTGGGATACCGTCGGTTTGGATATTTACGCCGTTCAACTTTGACGATTCAGCTGAAGAGGGAGCTACGTGCACTTGGTGTTCGCTGGTTTCAAGGTGCATCACGGACTCAGGGCAACATGGGGATTATTAGGACAGCGTTGTTAACGAGTGTCTGGGGCGTGACCGGTGGTGTTGCCAGCGTAGGCGCCGGAATGGCGTACCTGGCTGCCACCACCACCCTCATCGACCTCACCAAGAACGACCCCATGTTCAAGACGAAGACGTATGCCAAATACAATCCGAAGGGCAACCCGGCGCTTCAGGACGTTGTTATTAAGCGCGTCCCTCTACGAAAGATCCGACCTGAACTTCGTGATAACGAAGAGGCCCTCACTCTCGAGTTCTGCCGTGGTGTTTGGAGCCGCTGGGGTGCGATAAATTTCCCCTTACCTTAGTCATGAGTTTTGGGATCTCCTAGCTAATAATCAGTTAGGTTTCTGGGCCCAGAGCAAGTTCCACGAGCGCTACGATAAGTCGCCAGGAACGGAGAATTATCTGTGGCACACATCAGATCTAGCAGTTGCCAAGTACGAAACAGGGTTGAAGTTCTCGAATCACTTTGAGGTGGTGAACAATGAGGGGAACGAGATCATTGTCCGCTGCGGCGGTTCGCCATTAGAGCCAGGGCTGAGGAACTCTGACGGCTTAGTGGTTCTCAGCGCGAAGATCGACAAGGAAGCTCAGCAGGCCGAGTTCAGCCTTAAATCTGCTTTGTTCAGCAGTGCCGCACCTTTCGTCGAGGGCGCCGAACACCCTATTCCGCCGAAGATCAAGTTCTTGCACCATTGGTACGTCCGGATGTTGGTACAGAGTGCCGTTGGAAAAGTCAAAGCATGATGCATCAGTCTCCATTAGCTAGAAGTGACATAATATGGAGGGCATGGTTAATATATATAAATATCACGTCTATACCCTTTTCTACACTTGTTGGTTGTTGGACTTGAGCTAGTTGCAAAAAGTAAGTGACACTCAAGACTTGTATAAGAGCCAGTACTATATGATCACATAAGATGGGTTGCACATTGTAATGCTCTCTAGCTGTGGATTTTGTGGCCGTTGTTCTATGTACTAGTTGATCAGTGAAATCAACACCAACACCAACCCAGTGTCAATCAAAGCATTCTCTGCGTGTACGACGTTACCTCCACATCCCACGCTGGATAATAAGATTACTAGACACTTGTTCGGATCTCTGAGAATACAGACATTTGCTCTCCTACCATAATTCTCTATCAAATTCGAAGGTACCTCAGGTACATAGTCGAAGAAGACGGAAAGCTCGACATCCTCAGAGACAAGTTCCCAAACCCCTGCCTCGGCACCTTCTGAAAAAGGAACCGAGTCAACATTATTGGCCCGCAGGCTGTGGGTCGCGAGAGGTGGAACGACGATTGTCGAGAATGTCTCATAGCGTCGCATTCTGTTCCCCGCATCTTTTCTACAACGAAGGAATACGGATACGGAAGCTCGAGTTTGCCTACCTATCATATGTAAGCTAGGGCTACCCTACCACCTCCTGCCGTCAACAACTCTTCGACGCGCGAAATGTGAGCTGGGAAAAAAACTCAGCCACTGAAATTCAAGACATACCTCCATTCGCGACAGCATCACCGCCCCAAGTGACCGAACCGCAAGTAAAGCAAGACGAAAGAGTAGAAGGAAGGAATCGGGAAAAAGACGACCAAAATGGTAACAACGCGCTCCGCAAGCAAAGCCGCCTCGTCGGCGCCCGCCCTCTGGGCACACGCGCCGTCCAAACTCACGCTCCTCTGGCTCGCCGTGTCGCTCCCGCTCGTGATCTGGGACTGTGGATACGTATTACTCCGGCCGCTGACGATGGAGGGCGGGTCGCTGCACTGGCCGCTATACACGCCCTACAAGCTGTACGGCGAGATCGACCACATCTACGGATGGAAGGCGTTCCTCGCGCACAACGGCTTCACGGCTTCTCAAGGCACGCTGAATGTCGTCGAGACCGCCATGTACCTCGTGTACCTGTGGATCTACTTCAAGTCCGGCGCCAATGTCAATGTGAAGGGCCGAACCACGAAGGTTGTGAGCGGACGTCCCGCCGCCGTTGCCGTTTTGATTGCGTTTAGCGCCGCGGTCATGACATTGAGCAAGACGGTGCTTTATTGTAAGTGCATCTGCTTTCCTTGAAGCCTCTACGAGCCGGGGTTGGTTATTGTGCTTGCTTGCTAATTCGGGGTTTGCTTCGGATAGGGCTCAACGAGTACTTCTCGGGTTTCGACAACATTGGCCATAACAACCTGTCAAACTTGATTGTATTGTGGATCATTCCCAAGTGAGTCCCCGCTACAGTGCTATTCCTTACGAAGTTCGCTAACCATGACACAGCGGTTTATGGCTCATCTTTCCTACCTACATGATCTATGTCCTGGGAGGCGAGATCGTAGAAGGCTTGACGGCTGCGTCAACTGGTGTGGCGATTAAGTCTGAGTAAGCGGTTCCTTACAGTTATATGTGAGGTAGATCTGGGTTTAATGCGGAGGCACTGCGCAAACCAGTCACGAGAGGATAATGAAATTGTATGATATCGGCGGTGATCATGTCTACACGACTCATAGCCGTGGACTGCAAGACAAAATACCTAATATACCCATTATTAAGTCGTAATTATTATAACTCAGACTTCGAACCAATCCTCCCCTCCCCCCCCCCCTCTCTCCAGAGATGCCATACATATCTCGCCATAATAAATCATAGGTAACGCCTGACTTAAGGAGTGTCTCCCTTGCGCTAGTGGGTATCGTTCACCGTCAAAGGAAAGTTTCACAGCTCAAATCCTCACGTGCTTCACGGGTTCACCACACTTCATCGACCCTAGGAGCACACCGCCGAAGGTGACCTCACTTTTGGTGGCAGCAGACCCGGCACCCCGGAGCTGAAATCGGTAAGCCCACCGAGATCGGTGTACTGCTCCCACTCAGGGTGGACATCACTAGTCATCCAGCTCGACGCCTTGACTTCCATGACGGCCTTGACGTAGTCCCACGACGTGGGCGCTTTCGGCGCGGGCATCTCGATGTGCGACGCGACGCTGCTCACCTTGCGGATATTCAGGGGCGCGGGCTCCATGGACTTCTGCGAATCGCTATCGCTGCCCCTCGACCGCCGCTTGATCAGCCCGCAGGAGACTTCGAACGAGTTTTCTTCCTGCAGCTTCCATCGAATGCCAGTGCATGAAAATCCGGGTTGACCGGTGCAGCCCTTTCCGTTCCGTGTAGAGCTACTGCTACCGCGACGGTTGCCACACAGACACGCGGACGCTTCCGCCAGGCTGTCGTAGACGGATGTATCCGAGGTCTTCGTAACACTTCCCTCTTCAGATATCCCCAAATCGGAATTGCTGGAATAGTGAGAAGGCGACGTGGACACCGGTGCTTCTTCTACTATTGCCACGTGTGACTTAAGTGGAGGTATATCCACCAAGCTAGCATTGATGTCATTCGTACCGTTTCCGTAGCCTTGAACAACGATTTCGTGATACTGGGCCTGACGGGTCGGTTGGGATATCTTGCCGGGTTGCGGCTTGGTAAGTTTGGTCGCGGAACGTCGAGTTGATAGACTCAGAGACAGGTTGCTCGTGAGACTTCCTCTCCAGCTTGTAGCCCTGCGAAGTCGTGAACTTCCTTCTTTAGCTTCACTGGCGGAATTTCGACGATGGTTGAGAGCGAAGTAGTCAATATCCGGCTTGATCTCGAGACTGAGCTGACGCGGGGTCGGGTTTCTTATAGAGCCCCGATTTAAAATAGATAATGGGGAATTGCGAGCAATATGGTCGGTTTGGCTTCGAACAAGGCTACAGACGGGCCTCTCTTCATCCCATGGCGGTAGGTCGGCGGTGGAGATGCACAGATGATACGGAGTGTCAGTGGCGTCACGGACTTCAGGCGGGACTTCTGTTGCTTGCCGAAGAGCCTGGTAGGTCGCATAGATCAGGATCCAACGAACTTTACGACTGTCCATGGGCCCCAAGTTCTCAAACTTGTCTGCTTTTGTGGGCAAGTAGACAAGATCCTCTTCGAATTGGCGATATACTCGTACGAGGCCGTTTTTAAGGAGGTTAACTTTCTGGTTCGTAGCCGCTAACAGAGCTACATGTGTGTTTTCTTTCCGTTTCCGATCCGACTTCATTGGAGCGCCTAACCATGACATTCTCTTCGTATTCTCTTGCGTGACCTTTGGGAGAAGCGGAAGTGGGTGAAACAGTGTCTTGAATTCATACCTCGTGTCGAATGATTTGATGCTCTGCCACGTGCAAATCCCCCCTTCTACCAGGAACGGGCCGTCCTGTGTGGTATCGAATGTCTCGTCCACTAGGTAATGGAAAAGAGCCTCGAAATCATCCTTCATCTCCCGGAAGACATCCACCTCGAATATCCTTGTTTGATAATTTACTGACGGCGGCGGGTATGAGCCAAATTTAGCAGCGAAAAAATCCTGCAACAGAGTTCGGAACCGTTCAAGATGCGCTCGAGCACCAGCATATAAGCCAAGGTGCGCTTCCGACAGCTCATACTCGAGGAACGTTCCTACCATGTTCGCGCTTTGTCCTAGCCTAAGATTCATCTCAACCCGAGCACAGCGGATGAGCTTTCGAGTTCCGGGAGACACGAGCTAGTTCATGTTAGCAAGCTTCTAGATGTAACGGAACATACACACAAACCTGGTACTCAGGGGAATTAGATAATTGGTCGCTCATACCACAACAGTGTGCAAAGGCATTAACATATAGGTCTCTCAGCTGAAACACTTCCGCTAGATGTAGCACAGCCAGAGCATGGGTGGGATAGCTTTTAAAATTGAGATAACCCTCCTCGTCTAGATAGCTCATTAAGTCCTCGACATTATCCACATCCTCAGTACGAAATTCGTGCATACTATGCATGAGGGTAATTAGAGAATTACCTAGAGTCTCTCCAACCATTGATCTTCGAAACACGTAGGCAATGAAGTTGCGGGTTGCTAGGTGATATTTATATGACTGGTGCTTGTCCGATCGAGGAGGTGCTGGGATGAAGAGTTCGATCCGACTTCGCCTTGCTGGGTCGGAACTGTCGTCTTGAGCATAACCGGTTGGCACCTTTAGATTTCGACCCATGAACCTGTCGATAAAAGGATGGCAATTTGCTTGTAGAAGCCCGGAGAATGGCACTTTGAAAGCAGGGCCTCGACGGCTTTGCCCTTGGCCGTAGAGGTGGATGTAGCAATTGCCATCTCGGTACCATAACTCAGGATCCTATGTCAGATCCGTCCGTGAGTACATTAGTATTAAATGGAAGATGGTTTAAAAACTTACCCTTTTCAGGTTATCCCAGGTACTACTTGACATCGAGGCGCCATCCCATCTTCTGACACTAGACATCCTAGATGGCCGTGCTTCCACAGTCTTTTCGGACTTCTTCGTCTTCCAGCCTCGTGACCTGTTTGAAATACCATTGTAAAGGGACAGCTCCCGCGTGAGCGATCCATCTGTCTGCGGCATGGAGTGAATGGAGATGGGACGAGGACGACTGTTTGCGTCGGCCATTGTGTGATAGTTGTGCCTATACTTTTACTCAAAGCTTGATACCGAACGCCTAGACTATGAACTATTGGAAACGAAGCTCCAATGTCCCAAGCCTGGCTGGTCCGGGCTTAACACGTTGCTGGTTTCCAACGGCTTTTCCACAGCAGGTCATAGCCACGAACCTTGGGGTTTCGCCATGGCGTTGAAATATATGGACCGGGGGGAATGCAATAGAACATGCGTATGAAGACGTCAAACATTGCGAACTTCATAAACCTTGTGTGAAATAATGGACAGTCCCAGGAGATATATCGACGCCTCCACGCAAGCTCGGCTCTTCAAGGTCCCTATTCCGTAATTTGTTTCTTTCGGGGACCTAAAACGCCTGCATCTTCATACTAGCGTAAACCATGAGCTTGACGGAACCCGCTATTACCATGCTAGCGGCGGTCTATTGGCGATCTGTTGCAAGCCACTATCTGTACCAAGAGGTCGGATAATATACCGGAGGCTCTATGATCCCTGTCTTGCCGGGATGCCGCTCTTAAACATACATGATCGTGGCATCGCCTCTTGGGGTTCATACGGGCTGTTATTGGCATCTCATGCACTCCCGGCTTTAATTGACTCGACTCTAGGCTCGTGGATGCTCGATGAATACACTCCTGGACTGTGCTGGACGTCTGTCACAGCAAACATGACATGTTTCTATGGGTACACGAAGAGACTGAACCTCTCTGGAAATACCTATGTGAATCATGGCGTGTCGAGCCTTGGGTAGGTGCCACACGGAAGACGGAATCTTGAACGACCAACCCTTACTTGATGCATGCAACCTTCGGCGATCGATTGAAGAATTGAATTATCTTCGAGCCATTTCACAACCTTATCTTCTTGCCTATCTCATGAGAACATGTGGCCAATGGCTAACCTATCGGCTCAATCTGAACTCTGCTGAAGTGTTGTGGCAACCGACTTTCCCATCGAACATGAGACGAAGATGAATCAGAGAAGCGTAATCGATGGCGTACTTAGGGGGGCCTTCTGGTCTTCTAGTGGAACGCCGGACAGGTTTGGCCGTGTAGGCGAGCTTAAGGATGCTAAAGAACAAGAGGTTGGTTGGTTTCACAAGGCGCCTCAACTTGCTTATCGTGGAAACGCTGTCCAACGTGTTCTGTGACGAACATACGGGACTATCGCTTAATGAATCGACGGAGAAGATGGCAATCTGCAACACCATACACCCAATTGCGAGTGACAGCAACTTTGCCAAGCGACCTTTCTATGGTAAGACTGTTCTCTACTACGTAGGTGGATGGATGGGATCTCCAGCAGATAGCTGATGCTGTGCTCCCGGAAAGTGACTTGTCGTTTAGCATTTCCTAATAAGACGCTAGGTGAGAACAGTTACATGTCTTAAGCCCCATGGACTGCTAATTAGGCATACCGCATTTCATAACCACCACGTGTTTGTATTTGTCTCTAATTATATAGGGGTAGGTAGGTGAAGAAAATATACTGTATTGGGAGGCCTTGCCAAAAGGGTGGCTGGAACTTGCATCGATTCAAAATTGTGACTAGCAGAGTGCTGGAGATTTAATCAAAAACATGTGGCAATGGTTAAACATATTTAAAACGTGTAAAAATGTAGAAATATAGCAAAAAAAGGGATGCGACACCTGTGTGATTCGAACACACGCCCCCGAAGGGAATGCCTTGACTATCTTGAATTAATAGCAGGGCATCGCGTTAACCACTCCGCCAAAGTGCCAGATGAACTGAGTCATGCCGCTTGATATGATTCGGCTTTGTTAGTTTGCAATATGTTCCAGCAGCGAATCGCAGCAAATGCACGTTTCCACTGCTTGGTGGCGACCAGAACTAGCCTCCGGAACTTAGCGCGTCTACGGGCTGCAATTAAGCGGGGTTACAGATAATAGGGACTTGTGTCCGGCAAGTAATTCGGGTACGTCGCCTATGCAGATGTATAAGAATTCATAAAATCATTGATGCATTATGTGAAGAAGCTTGAGGAGAGCCCCTTATCGATAGAGCTTAGAATATCGGCTAAGGCATGGAACTCAATATTGACATAGAGCACCGATTATTACATAGCACTCTTTGTAGGACAATGGAAGAGCTCAATTAATCAAATCACGACGTGTAAGGGTTCCAACATTTCTTTGACGCGCTGTCGCCTCAAAAAGTGTCCCTGAATTGACACTATTCGGCGATTTTATCTGGAAGTAGCCCGGATCTTGAGTTCGCAAAGCTTAGTTGATCTCATACGGCTGAAATATGCCGCCACGAGAGGTCTAAATGGCTTCGTTTGTTCCCTACACGTACATCCAATGCCCCTGTGTCGATTTGACGAGCCGATCCCGCCCAGTAGATGACGCGCAATCACCTACTTCCCAAGATCCACACGAAGACGATGAACGGGCGTTCGATCCGCGTGCGCCGCGGTCAAACTACAGCTTGTATCCTATAGAGTACTTGCTCTATTGCGATGTGTGTTCCCAGATTCGTTGTCCTCGCTGTGTCGCCGAGGAGCTCGCGACAATCTACTGCCCGAACTGTCTATTCGAAGTTGGGAGTAGTAGTCTGAAGACCGAAGGGAATAGGTATGAATTCATATATTCTAGAGCCTAATCTCAGGCGGCGTCTTCCTTACATGTAATGTTAACATACCTTGCGTAGGTGCACACGTAGTTGCTTCCAATGCCCAATCTGCATAGGACCGTTAGCCGTCCAGTCCCTCGAATCATCACCCGAGCCCTCACTACTATCCGCAGAGGGCGCAAATCCCGTCCCCMCCTCCGGGCCATGGATCTTGGCCTGTTCGTACTGCAACTGGAACTCGTCTGAGATCGGTGTCAAGTTCGATAAACCGCAGGGCATATTCTCCCAAATTCAAAAGCTCCGCCATGGCGAGGACCACACCAAGCACTCTACGACGGGGGATATTTCCGAGACGAAAAGCGGCCCCGCGGCGGACTCCGCCAAGGCGAGATTCGCGGCGCTGAAGTCGTTCTACGGCGTCCAGAATAACTCGAACACGACAAGCTCCGGTGGGCTTGCTGGTATGGGGGACTACGGGTTCAACTCGCCGGGCGCCCTCTCGCGAATAATGAATCTATATTCCGGTAACAGCGCCGGTGGTCTGAAGCCCAAGGCCAAGTCGAGCACGATGCGAGAGGCGGACTCCGAAAGCGAGGGCTTCCGCATCGCAGATCTCGACGAGAGCACCGCCATCTCGAAGCTGCGGCGCGACGGCTGGGGAGGCACCATCACGGGCGACCAGGCGAAATCGCAAGTGGAAGAAGGCGCCCGCTTCGCGGATGAGCTGTGGCCGATCCCGTACCTCCTCCGAACGAAGCGCTCGAAGCGGTGTCCCGTCTGTCGGCACATCATCAGCAAGCCCGAGTCCAAAGTCACCAACACGCGGTGGCGCATCCGGCTTGTCGCCAACAACAATATCCCTTCCATCTCCATCAAGCCGCTCAACCCTCCCACGACTACGGGTCTTCTGAAACCGCTTCAACCCGTGCAATATCTCCTTACATTTAAAAATCCCATCTTCGACGAAATCAAAGTCACACTCGCGACGCCGGCTACTACTCCAGGCCGCTTTGCGTCCAAAGTGACGGTGCTCTGTCCACAGTTCACCATCGACGCCAATACCGACACTGATATGTACCTAGACGACGTGCTGAAAGACGGGGACAAGGATGGGCGGCGGCGGCGAGGAGATGAAGGCACGACGCACCAGGCGGAAGCGGGCAAGATATGGGAGAGGGGACGCAACTGGGTTAGTATCGTGGTTGAAGTCGTCCCGGCACCACTCCACGTAGAGGAGMCCCCCGCCTCACCTAAGGAGGAAGGCGAGCCGGAGCCGGATCTGAGCTCGCTGAAGGAAGACGAAGATATATTGGAAATACCCATGTTTGTACGATTGGAATGGGAGGGCGATGTATCGCAGGACCAAGTGGGCAGCACTACGGCAGGCAAGGAAAAGGACTCGAGGGAGAAGAAAGAACTGGCGTACTGGTGCGCCATAGGCATTGGTCGGATCAGTCAGGAATAGCTAGAGAATCTACGATACCCCGAAGACATGTAAGCATCATGAAAGAGAAAGTCACGCATTATTAACGTAATTCATTAGTTGTGATTGTCATCAGTAAACCAGCTTGTCAATTAGTCCACAAGCTATCTAGACGCCGTGCCAGTAATGTCTTTTTTGGCCCACCAGATTGCCATGCTGTCATTCCCAGTCAAACACGGAGTAAATGCCAAACGTCCCAGACCCAGCCCAGATAACATCCGCCTATCCCTAGTACTCGGTGGCACCGGACTGGGGGAACTCGAAGGTGACGGTTCGGCCCGTCAGGCGGCGGTAGACCTCGGAGTAGGTGTCGAGGCGGTAGTCGACGCCACCGCGCTCCTTCTCGTCAAGGATGACCTTGAGGAGCTTGCTGTTGTCCTCCTTGGTTCGGAGACGCTTGCCGACGATCTCGACGGGGTAGACGAGGTCAGTCAGGATGGCATCGTGGACGGCGGTCAGAGTTCGCGAACGAGGTCGCTTTTGCTTGAGGGTGTTGCGCGAGCGGGCGGAACGCTTGGGTCGGGGGAGGATGCGGCGCGAGGCTAGGATCAGAACGTGGCGGTCAGAGAACTTCTTCTCGAGCTCACGAGTGAGGCTGTAGATTTGGCATACTGTTAGCAACTACTACTAAGTTACAGGAAGAGAGAATGCTTGAAAACTTACCGCTGCTGGACTCGGTGGAAGCCCTGGAGGGATGGGACGGGGACAAAGATGACAATTGCCTTCTTGCCGTGGCCAACTTCGATCTAATCAAGACCCAAAAGTCAGCAGGCGAGCTCCAGGACACATTATAGATTTGTGTTCCTTGGACCGCTTCCCGTCCTATTCCACTGATATTGCTATATATATTCCTATGCCATTTATATCGAACCCGTCACAGTTGGTTGCGACAACTGGAGACAGGCCGTTTGTAGCAAAGAATTGCACGATCGAGTCGAATAGGGCCGGTCTGAAGCGATCCTAGGTAGACAATCGGAAATGATTCATTCATTGGCTTCTCACCTCTCGGGCAGAGACGAACTGCAGGGGTCGGAGAGCAGCCTTCAGGTCGGCCGTGTTGGTCTCGAGGTCGTAGAGAGCATTGGCGATGCTGGTCTCGAGCTCCGACGGGTTCTGGCGCGACGGGCTGTTAGGCGCGATCTTGTTCAGGGCGGCACTCATGATTGCGGCTTTTGTTTTGTTACTGGAGGGAACAAAGTCGCAAATGAGTGGACAGCAAGTTGGTGGTGGGTTGGATAGAATTGAAGTCGCGAGGTTGTTGAAGTTGCGGCTCGGGCTTGTTGAGAAATTTCACAGAATTGTGAAATGAATTAAAGTTGTGGGTTTTCGCGCTTGGGCCACACAGGGCTTTTGGAACAAGCGATTTCTTGGACAGGAATGAACTGTGGCTTGACAGTGGCTAAATAGTGGGTCTAACAGGTGCAGGTATTTAGGTACCTGCGCTTATCGGCCGATATGGATTCAATTTGATGTTCTTCGGTTTGCCAACACTCCCAACGCCTTACATGACCTTGCGCCTACACAATCTTAATTTCCTGCAGTTGGTGCCACTAGAGAAAGAATCATTCTATCCACATTCTTGTTCTCATTCAATCAGCTTTGTGGAATTAAATCTTCTCTTGGAAGCAATCCGTACTGAAGAGACTCCATACTCACATAGTATTAAGTAATCCTTAAGACACTTATATTAAAAGCTTCCTAGCCCCCAACCTCTCGACGCTCAGTCTGCCTCAGCGGATCTCATAGACTAATGGTCTCCGCTTAAGGAAACCTTCCATGCAGGCTGAGATGGGTCGATGGGGGCTAAATGCTACTCCAACCTTGCCAACCAAAGCGAGCTTTGTGCAACCTTGCGTCTGGCCTCTGGACCTCGAGCCTTGCATAGCTACTTTGTGTCAGTCTTCGTTTCATTTCTTCGCAGGCGAGGGGTGGATTATCGTAAGAGGTGACATTGAGAGGCTTTATATCACGTTTAGACGAGATGACATGTCTCAATTGGCAAGTCTATACAGGTTTGGCTACAGAGAGGCTTACATATACGAAGTATGGATGTATTGAGAAAACAGTTCGGGATTAGGTAAGACAGACCCAGCCTTCTGGGGAAGTCCACCAACGATGGTACATCCAATATAACTTCCACTGCGCCTCTGCGGCGGTCGAGCACACAGCCAATTAGACACGGGAAACATTCCTAAATTAGGAGGTAGATACATCGCTTGACAGCAAACCCGAGCCGAACGAACCCAACGCTTACTTATTTTGACGAGGATCACTGCCACGGCAGCTAGTGGAGGCTCTGAGTCGGTCCCGTGTCTGGTCTGGTCTAACCATACCAAACCTCATGATTGTTCGACATGTTCTCCAATCCTTCGCTCGAGGTTTTGCTACCCAGCAATGGATTGGATCTACGTATCCCTTGGGCCAAGCCCGAGATGTAGAGCCACCTCTTAAGGCTGTTGGTTGCTACTGCAACAACCCCGCGAGGGATACTTCTTTCACTCCCTTCCTAACTTCTCTACGAACGGCCAATTTGCCATCTAATACCTTTATACATGTAATTCCTAATTTACCAACCTAATAATCAACTTGCTCCCGCGATGTCAGTCTCTCTCTCTGATCTCGGGCTGTCGTGCCCGGCTAAGGGCAAGTTCTACGTCTGTGACAGTGCAAAGGTCCGCTTCATTGGATGCTGCACAATCGACCCGTGTGCGGATGGAAGCGGAAACTGCCCTCAGAATGATCTCGCCTCGGCGAGTTTCTCCTCAGATCACTACGATAGCATACCGAAACAGAATTGCGCTCCACCCAGTAACGACACTCAATGGTTCACCTGCAAAAGTTCACAGCCTTTCCTCGGATGTTGCGACGTGAATCCATGCCAGAATGATGGGTGCCCAACAGACAAGCTCCTCCCGGCGACACTGAGCGACAACGCCCAAGATGCGCAAGTCTTTCTCACTACCTCATCGCCGACTCCCAGTTCAACTCCCTCTGGCTCATCCGGCTCATCTGGTTACACTCTTCCTCTAGGCGCGATATTGGGTATCGCCCTCGGATGTGCGGCTCTCATCGCAATTCTACTCGCCATTCTGGCGTATAGGTGTGGTTGGTTAGCGAGGAACAGGAAACGTGAGAAGGGGCCTAATGATGCGGCAAGTCACTATGGTTCTCAAGGACGTGAGTTTACCCTTTCCGACGCATGCGTCCTTATGTCTGACTTAGAAGCAGCATACTCTCCCGGTATGTCTCCATGGCAAGACGGAAATCACTCTGGCGCACCGAGTCCTGGATTCCCAAATTCCGGTTTTGCGCCCTACTCTCCCAGCCAGCACAGTCAATATCATCCACAGTCGCCTCCTCTATCGGACTCGTGGCACCGGGATAGCAGACATGTGTCTCAGACATCCGAGCTAAGTGGTTGGCGCCCAGTTGCGCCGGACAAGAAGCACCAGTCATACGCCCCGTTACTAGCCCCTACAGCCACGGAACTAGAGGGCCGCGACACGGAACGCCCCGTGATAGCTGAACTTCCCTCTTCGCCAACAGCAAATCACCGGTGATGAACTTCGTATGCGAGCACGGACACGGAATAGCTTGACGATCGTACTTCCAAATTACAAAAGGCCGGAGTTAGGAGTGGGGGATTACCAACATGCAGTTCTAAAATTAGTGTATATACTTACCTTGTACGATAGCAGCTCACGTAGAGGTGAAGCTACGTACCTTCATAGGTGTAAAAGCCTATTCTTGCAGTCACATAAGATCATCCGCCCAACAGCGGCGGTGTAAGTCATCACGTGTACCGGGTAGTTTTCTAGATTGTGGTCCTCCGTCAGAAACCCTCTAGTGAATCTGTACTTCGCCCCAAGGATTCAGAGATCTACGGCCAAGCCTTCATTATGTGCCCATTAATCTGGTTTCTGATGTGGCAGTGTCATATTTTATTCCACCACCCTGGAACTTCGTCTATTCGAGTTACCTCTATTGAAACAAGTCAAGATAGCAAACCGGCTTCACAAGTATGCTAGGGATAGGGACGATGGCCCTGACATTAACTAGACAGAGCTAGCACGCCCCTGACGTTTTCTCCGTCTTCATTGTATCCATCTTCAGTTGGTACGTTAGGTACCTACATGATAAATCTTTGGTTAGGTCCGTGCTGGTCTAAGACATATGGCCATACGAGAAGTGTGAATATCCACATTTTGTCGCGATGTCGTAAAAAATTGATTGAATGACTTCACTTCGCGCTTCGTTAGGTATGTTAACTGTGCGATTACCCTTTGATAGAAATTTCGCTAAAGGTGTCAGAGATGTATTCTATTATCATGTGTTAGGTATTCATTCAAAGAAGATCTCACAAGCGCAATGATTCTTGGTACTTTGACTGATGATCCCAAGTGTTAGAAGCTTCTTTTATATAAGGTATCATTAGCCGCCCACTATGCATACCTGGTATATATAGCAGAAAGGGGTGAGATATTATGTTTAGGATTGTATGTTGGCACCTGAGAGATGCTACTTTAAGTCGCCCCCTTTTCCCTACTTTCTAGTCCAACACCAACCAAATTTCACTAGGTTCACGGGTATCAGATGGAATGCGATGAATTTGGTCTATTACAACATCACCCAAACTCCACGACGTATGCAGAAAACAATTACCTAAATTATATCAGCGTAATCATTCCTATTTTCCCTTCCGTTTCCCCACTACGCGCCGAAGKCCTTGTCATAGTCGGTCATGGTGAATCGATATCGGACATCGTTCTTGCGGAGCCTCTGCATCGTCTTGGACAAGTTCTCCTCGCTGATGGGTACAGTTTCGACCCACGACTTGATTCCCTTGTCGGCAGCTAACTGCAGCATCTCTAGCATCTCGCGTCGACTTCCTAGATGAGACGCACCGATCAAGCAACCATTTCCGAGAAGGTCCTGAGGTTTGATGTTTAATGTCGCTTCCTCTGGCAGACCCACAGATATCCACTTGCCGTGGACGTCGAGGAGGGCGAGGTAGGCGCTGAGGTCGAAGCCCTCCCCGAAGCTGTTGGCAGTGCTGATAATCAAGTCGAAAGTCATCAGGTGGTCCTTGTTCCAGTCCTTGTCTGCCGTAGCTAAGAATCCATCGGCTCCCATCTCCTTTGCGTCGGCCTCCTTACTGTGGGATCTTGAGATGACCCATGTCTCAGCACCCAATGCCTTGGAGAAAAGAACGCCGAAGTGCCCTAGGCCTCCTAAACCGACGACAGCAACTTTCTTGCCGGGTCCAGCTCCATTTCGTACTAAGGGGCTATAACTGGTAATACCGGCACACAACATCGGTGCAGCCAGGTGGCTGGGTAAGGCATCAGGAATAGGGAATACCCTAGCAATAAGAGTTAGGAACGCCAGCGTAGTCATATATCCAGCCATTCGAATACGTACCAATGTTCATGTGTCCTCACGTGCGAGGAATAACCACCTTGGCTAACGATACCGGTATCCGGCCAGACAGCACCGTATGTATCCATCTGCTTGGTGCAGTATGTCTCATTATCGTTCTTGCACTGACGGCATTCTAAGCAGGACCACGATTGGGCGCCAACACCGACTCGCTGGCCTTCCTTGATGAGAGTAACCTTAGGGCCTACTCTCAGAGCTTTGCCAACGATCTCGTGGCCGACCGCGAGGGGGAAGTTTTGGGAGCCCCAGCCACCGCTGATGGTATGGATATCACTGGCACACACGCCGCAGCACTCGATCTTGATCTCTACATCGTGATCACCAAAAGGCTTTGTGTCGAACTTGTTCTTGCGGAACTGAGTCCAGGTTTCGGGCGACTCGACCTGGAAGCCCTCGTATTGGTCGAACTTAGACATTTTGAGCCGTACTTTGGGGTTCAATGCCGTCACAATAATAACAATAGTATAACACGTAGAAGTTCTAACAACGAGGGGTCATGGAAAGGTGGGAGATATTGTAGGTACCTATCTATACCTAGGTATAAAGTGACTCAGCCCCTCACCATACTATTTTCCCCTCCTCTCCCCATGAGCTAGACGATATTCTCCAAAAATTCACCCACCCTTTTATCCGCAATAGGCGTGCGAGCTGCGCTCGACACACCTGTGTATACTCCAGTGTCGGAGCTTTGTAGTGAGTGACATGCCTTTGTTCGCGAATGAGGGGCCGAGGCTACTGCATCGTTTCTTCATCGGATGGTTAATCCGATGGCCATGCCGAATCTCCCACCACTCAAGTCGCGGGGATAAGCTATGGCCCCTCAACCGATATCGTCATGGCGGTATTTTATCCTACCGAAACAGAACGCTGGTGTGGGCTGAATATGTCTTTATAAGCCATCCTAAAAATACTAAACACGAATGTGGGGTAGCTCTCGGGTGTCGCTATGTATAATGGCAAGGATACAGCCCTGTTGTCTGAGGAACGACTTGCTTGGAATCGAATAGCATCAAGTGGGAACCGATGGCTCAACTACCCTCAAGCCGCTTTCTTGCCCTTGGTCGGCACCCCCAGTCCAACACCAGCGAGAAAAGCTATCCTCATCGACGCGCCCAGATACACGAACAGCACATTTCCAAAATCGATAGCATTCCAACGCGCCACGTCCCAGTAGACCCACGATCCCAGGCCGCTCACAGAGTACAAGTGTCCGAAATCCGCTACTAGCAAGACGAACAGCACGGTCTTCCAAACCCGAAGATCGCCCGTGGACCGTAGCACTAATGCCTCGTTCAGCGCGAACAGTAGGTAGAGGTTGGCGAGCTGCGACAGGACGATCGATGTTCCGAGCGGAACCGGCGAGGAAGCATGTGTCGTCATGGCAAGGTATTCGTCTTGACGGAAATGCGCGTAGAATGCACCGACGAGGGCGGATATGGGCTCGATGATCAGGAAGAAGGCCCGGTAGGTGAGCGGGAGGACCGATTGACGCGGCGCCATGGTGCTAGCTTCGTGTTCACTCTCTGAGTTTGTTGATATTAGTCGTCGGCCAAACGGTTGGTATTTAATGTTGACTATGAATAGAATTGTCCACGATACGATATCAAAGGGAGGAAAATGTCAATTGGCCAATTGAAATTTCCAGATATCCCCATTTGAATCAAAGCACCCCGGTTTGGAACAACCTTGTTCCTCCGAATATCTTCACTTGCTAGGTATTTCTCCAGTTTCCGTCTCACAACAGCATCGCCACGTGGATTTCCCTTGACACGTGAGAATCTACAAGTTTTAATTTGTATAAGCTATGTTGGAAGCCGATAGGYGACACTCTGGATTCACATATAAACCCGCTTCTAAGCGACCAAGAAGCGGTAGATATTCGAGACCAGCCCCGTACTCTCTCAGGTACGACAAGAGTAGTCGGTTATCTCCTCATTCAATAAATGCGAAACCTCACAAATAGCTACTCCTATCCTTTTTATCACTAGAGTAGATAGTCAATGTTGGAGGTTATTGCCACATAAGATAAGGACTGCTGCTGTGCTAACAAGTGACGATTCTAAGGGAGGGGCGTTACAGCCAGTGGCGCCATGAGGAATTCATTCATTTCTGCTTGGCGATAATAGGGTCATCCTACAGCATTTGGAATTTTCCTTCATTACAGGTCTGGGACATATCCGGCTGGTTGGACAGCATTGGTAGGGGCTTGTTAGGAAAACATAAGCCCATTCTTGTTTCCCGTGATCGCTTAATATCAGATGCATCGGGTGGCATTGATTAGGAGATGTGATATATGGAAGATAGTAAATTGGGCTACTACTTCGCACCCTGGCTGTGGCGAGAAGATGCCGGCCTAAACAGTTAGAAGCAATCTAGTGATACTCACGAGTTGTAATCGATCCTGGTCATAGTCGCTCACATATCCGGAGCACGGAATAGCTTCCCACGGGCGCCTGACACTATGCGGGAACTCACATACGGCAATGCAGCTGATTAGCCCCGGAGTCGCAAAACCAATCGGGAGGGCAACATCTCGTTGATTGTAGATAAATTGACTCCGGAATTGTGCATACCCGTATGCAGGATACAATCGCTTCGGCGTGTGAAGCCAGGGTGGTATAGATTATTCCGGACAAAGTCAAGGCCCGATAGTCGTGAATTCACGGCCCGAGCCATCTGCTGGGACATACACACCATACCCGCGGCATGGGCCGCTGAGATTTCGTTGGCCACAGGAAAGCGTTCGGTCCGTACAACGAGCTTTAACCAACTCCCGCAAATTTCATTCGATAGTCACGATGGGTTGGCTAGCTTCTGTCCTGGATACGAGGCCTAGACCACGGGCTCTGGTGGTACTGCATCTCTGGACTCTGATTAATAAATAATCCACAGGGCCTCATTATTGGCAACAGCCAATAAGACGACATTACAGGCCATAATCGTTGTTAGTACTCAGTTGATTACCTTATGTTAGGGAATGTGATAGACATAAACTCGCCGTCAAGGGTACAGGTGAAGAGATTATTGGTGGTGGTGACAGTGATGGTAGTGTTGGTGGTCACGGATGCTTCCCCCGTTTATATACCTTACTAAGAACTGTCCAATCCACACGATAGCTCTGCTGCCACTTCATCTAGTCACCATGTCGTTAGTGCTTGAAGTTAGTCGGGAGCCACCATGCAGCCCCTACCCCGTATTCTGCTCGCCGGGCTCTCTAGCCAAAAGCCAGAGGGTCCATACAGACCACACCTTTGGCCCCGTGATACCACCAACATCAAGTTAACATCGACGAGAGGCGACTATTCGCCGTTTTGTATGCATTCTCTATAAGTGAGTGTAACGATGGCGAATAGGAAGCCGTGGAGACTGGGTTATGAAGGCCGCACTTTAAGAAGGGGCGGCTGCTCTCTAGTCAGGCAGGCTATACGAAGTCGAAAAGCTCAAACCTCCGAGAAAGGCAGCTACGTCGAACCCCCCGTCATGGATGCCTTGGTTGGAAACAAATTTGCTGACATAGCAACCTTTGGCTTTGAAGTGGAGTTTTTGATGCTCTTCAGGGAGTCCGGCACCAGGTTCCCTTTAGGATTCGGGAGTGGTGATTGTGATCGATCACCCCAACAGATACCTGAAGAACCATCCCACTTGAGTAGCAGTCGTGGTGATGATCACGAGGTCCACATGAAGAGGCTACAATACTTCGGAAGTGAGATCGCGAAGACGCTAACTGAGGCTGGCATAGCGACGGTCTATCAAAAGAAGGGCCACCCTAAAGACGAAACACCAAGTCCTGACGACGAAGGGTCCAAGCTAGGATGCTTTGGCGAGTTCTGCTACGCCTCGTACAAGAAAAATACCATCGTTCCCGAGGAGACAATGATAGTAAGCAACATCGAGAGTTTCTTTGTTCCCCTTTTGGTCTGGCATAGGAGCTAGAACTTCCTAATCAAGCAGGTTTAGGACTTGCTTCTCTGCCTGAAATCCTTCGCTAGAAAGGTAATTACTAACACCCGATACTACAGTGGACAGACCCAACAGCGGACGGTAAGCGCATGGCCGTGAGACCTGAAACGCCAAAGGGATACTTCTGGCTCGGCTTCGAATTCGTTAGCAAGGCATACCGATATTGCGAATTCCACGTTTCGAAACTGGACCTTGGTGTCCTTTGCAAGACACTGCGAGCCGAATATTGTGTTAGTATCAACGCCGGGAAAGATTCTGGATCTGCTTCGAGCCGCTGTGGTACTCACATCCACTGGGGCCTCGGCGGAACAGAGTATGATCTATCAATTGTCAAGCGGGTTCTTACCCTCATGTGGGTAGTAGAGGAGACGTTGATGAACCTACACGCTGCATGGCGACAAGATGCGAGGAAATACGCTGCGCTGCTGCAGACGGGGACGAATATGGCGACCGATAATGTCCCCAGGCTCCCGAGTTGGATCAACAATCTTGGCGAGGGAGAATGGATACGGAGGATGGAGCAGAATGTCCCAGCCAGAGTTCGAGAGTCTCTTCATCGGGGCAGACCCAAAGTACAATGGATATGGCGCGCTGACACGGTCAATGACCTCGCAATGTTGGTGGGTGAAGTCAAAAAGTCGCGCAGGGCTTCTGTGGCTATCACGGAGCTTTTGCCGGCAACCTCTGGATTCCCGGGGAAGGTTCGCCGGAGCCAATTAAACACAATTGAATTCCGGCATATGCAAGGTTCGCTTGAACCTGTCCTTATTACCGCCTGGATTTCTGTAACGGCCGAGATCATGAGGCGATGTGTCGACTCGTCACCCGAAGACTTCGCCAGAGTCTTGGAACACGTTGCAACTGAGGCATCGGACGAAAACTCAACCGCCCAAGAGCTCTTAAATAGGCTCGGGATAGCATCTGAAACGTGCAGTGTATTCAGAAGCTTTCAGCAGCAGCGCCTGAACCGGGAAGCCGACTCGAGGACCTCAATTTTCTTGTCTGAGCTATAGGCAACCTCGTGTCGAACAGCCTTGAGCAATCTCAGATAACCATGGTCAGTTTAATGGTACTGTTCTAGTAATTAGTTGGAAAGATGCGAATGTTTCTGAAGTTTGTAYGGGTAATATAATAGGTATGTCTACTATAAACAGACACCTATATTGGTGGACTCATAATACTCAAAGTGTTGGGGCGGGAAGAATGATTCACGACGTAGACCACAAGGGCTTGGCACTAGAATTGAAACCAACCTGCAGGTTCGTTGTAGCGCAACGTCAAGCTGGTTGACTGGTCTGAAGTTCAATTTGAGCCACTTCATCTGTTGGGCAACCGCTCCCATTAGATTGGTACTCAGCCTTACAGCCGGTGGAGAGGATCTCGGATTGATGCAGGCTCAGCCCCCAATCGTGTTAACCTGCAGGCTGAATTGTCCTCATGACTCTTCCGTTCGACTACGCCTGCTTTTGTCGCAGCGGCATCTTGCAGCAGACGGCACCCAATCATAGTCCCGATTGTACGCTTATTGCAACACAATCCTAGGCAACTGGTGCTGCCTGCAACCCGACCAAGTTGAAGATGTGAAACATTGCCCCCAAACTCAGAAGTGGTGGATGACTTGACCGTATACATATAAAGCCATAGTGAACTTTGAGCGAACTTATCCATTTTCCTTTGCCATTCCCATCGACCTTGAGGTTCTCTCCCGATTGATCCACTCAATTGTTTGTTCTCCGCAAATCAACCTTTACTCGTTGTCGCGATATACCTGAAATAATGGAATCGTCGAGAGAGATTAACCAGGTCGTATACCCAGAGGCTACGCCACCTCTAAGCCCAAGCCGTTCGTTACTGAGCGGGGACAGAGACGATGTCACTGTAGCAGGAGTAGCACGCGGCATCGACGATGACTCTTTATCTATCTTGTCCATGGAGTCTTGTCCTGATCCTGCTGGACGCAGGGCATTGTAAGTCTAAAAGGCCACATCGTTATAACGAGTAACTTTAACTGTGATCAGTACCGTCGCAGATGATGAGCCGGAGAAGCCAGTTTATGAGGCCTGGGAGGTTGTTTATGGCGGCGATTCAGTGGATTGGTGGACCTGGAAGTCCATCTTTGGGATCAAATTAGGTCTTAAGTGGAAGACCTTAGATGACGGGTTCCTGAATCTCAACCCCCTGAGTGGCTACGGCCAAGGAGAGCTTGCCGACTTATGGGCCAACACTGTTCGAGAGTATGATTCTAAGGCGGCCAAGAAAGGAAAATCGTACGCGCAAGACCTGGCAAACCGAGTGTTTCGCCTAGATGCAGGTATATACAACAAGGTCCAGCATCTCATGGAAGATAAGATGCGGACGTCGAATACAACACCACTCCGCAGACGCGAGTGGCGGATTGTGGTCCTCGAGGAAGGGGAGTTCCAAATGACAGAACTACTCCCGGAGCGTAAGAAAAAGGGTCTCTTCCGACGTCGAGAGAAGCCGGCGGTATCGAGGTTTTTCATCATCCTCCGAGGCGAGGAGGTCAAGGCAACGAAGGAAGACGGAGGCTGGCGATTATTTAACCGTCATTCTAACCCATGGTGGAGAATCGATGCTCGCGAGACCTTGGAAGCACGCAGGCAGCATCGGGAACATGTCGAGAAGGTCGATAGTAAAGTCAGAGCGAGACGAGGCCCTGATATCCGTGACGTGACGGATGTGAGGAGGGTTTAACGTTTCAAGTGACTGAGCTGGGCTGAGGTGACAAATATTTTGGTCTTGTTTGTGTTTCCTAATGACGCTACGATATACGAATATGATGGTAAGAGATCACTATATCACCTATACGGAGTACGGATTAGGATATCAAGAATGCCTGTTTGGATTTTTCCTTGTTCGCAGAACTAGGCTGGGCGAATTGAAGGAGTCGTGTTTCGAATATGTACCTTGGATGAGGAAGCCTTTCGCAGGGTCGGCCTTCTTGGTTATGTTGTGAATAGGGACAATATATGCCAAGCGGTCCTCGTAGAGTATTAGGTAGTCAGATAGTATAGATAGGCTTAATCTATAAGGGATGTTGCTAGATTCAAACCAGAAGCGAATTGGATCAGAATATGTAGCTGGCTCAAGGCTGCTTAGACGCTGCTGAAAACGATCTAATGGTGAAGGGGGATTCAACAGGAATCCTAAGACGGGGATCGGCAAAACAAGAAATGCGCCTGCGTTGGCTTAGCTGGAAAAGATTAAAATAGAGACACTGTGTGACGGAGTATAGGACCCAGTTGGATGCTTTGGTCTTGGGGATATTTTCTTTACGTATTCCTACGCCGGCAGTCCGATATGGCTGCTTACATGTTTGCGGTCAGGACGCCCAGATAGTTTTTATTACATTATGTACCCTCGCCAGGTATCTCATCTTCAATTAAGATCTCGAATCTGGGGTTTCCTTGAACGCAAGTCTTAGGTAATTCATATATTTAGTGGATTTGTCCCTGAAACAGGGGGATAACCTTAAAAAGAAGGGTCTTTCCACTGGAACCATCAACAATCTATGTATGTACATGGATGTAAATAGCTGCATGTAGGTACGTACCTAATTGGCCTGGCATTAAAAGTGACTGGATGTACTATGAGGTAGGTATCATTTACCTACATGCATGTAAGCTTGTGAAATACAATGCCAGACATTTCCATAGTATTATACATGTAGGTATGTCACTATATTTTCATTAGCCGGATCCCATCAGCAGCCCTTTGTTTGAACTGCGAGTCCTCACAAGAACTAACCAGGTACATTGTCTTATTGTATGACAAAGGGGCTAGGGCCTTATCAATAGGCCGCTTTCATGCTGCAAGTCAGACGAGCTAGAGATGGATTATGAACCACATCATAGGCAGTGCCGTCTTGTGGACGGGGATCCCCGACCTTCGCGTTAGCCGTAGTCTGCATCAGCCCGTCTCTTGGAGAACTTTTTTCCCCAACTTAAAAAAAAAAAAAGTCGACACCGCCTTCTAGACGAGAAGACACGAGTCGATCACAACCTAAAGTGGGAAGACGTACATGTACATAAGCTACGAAGGGGTGCCAGAGAGAGAAAATAAAAGTGGAGACACTGAAGCTGGTCTTCAAGACATCGTACCTGACTACAGGTACAGAGCTAGCCAATCTTCTTCCCTCGCGCCAATGCGATTTCTGTGTAAAAAAGACTAGATGCGTGGTGCTCTTTCCAGTGTGGCTAGATTTTGGCTCATCTTTCCTTTTACGTCGGTCCACACACGGTTACGCCTGATTCAGGGGAGGCAAATAAAGGAGAGTGCCTGGTTACCCAGGTACGTGTAGGTAAGGAACAACCTTGAATTACAAGGGTGCCCACTGGTGGAAGCGTGTGGGGTGGGAGAAAATATTGTCCAGAATACTGGGTATCGCTGGGTACGACTGGGTACGACTGGGTCAGTCCTGGCTGTCAAGGTATGTGACTTCGGTACCAATAATAAAGTAGCGGGKGCTGGCATTTGGACTTTTTCAACTTACATTGATGTAGCCAGCCACAAAAAACATTAACCACAATAGTAGCTGCTATTATACGCCTTACATTCTTTCGCCTCGCCGGCGCATTGTTTACTTCACGAGCTGTCCGTTCTTTCTGACAATTCTCTCATTTGGCTTCTCACCTTGAGATAGATACATATTTTTCTGTTGTTCATTTCATTACTGTTTCTATCTTCGTTTTGTTTCCTATCCGTCACGCATACTCGCTTATTCGCTTCACGCATCCTGTGCAAATCGAGACCCTCCAACCTCACTTCGGTCGAAGTAACCAACTATACGTATACCTGATCCTTAACCTTCGACCTTCGAAATCGCCTTGGCTTTCGCCATGGTTCCCTCCGCTGCTAAAGGCCCTCTTTCAACCGGGCCTCTATCCTCCATGTTTCATGCAACATCGATGTCGTCGAACGCAAGTTCGTACTCGCACGACACAGGCACTGAACCTGGCGAGCAGCAAGACGCGGCCAAAGCGACTACAAATCCATTTAGAAGATCTCGTCATGGAAGCACCTCTGACGACACGTTCAAGGGGAGGATTAGGCGCGCATCGCTGTCGTTAAAAGGCATTGTCCGCCGAGAGCGTCGTGGCTCTGCGCCAGCTGCAGACATCAGCAACGAAATGCGCCCTACCACCTCGCACTCGACTTGGCACAAGTTGCGACAAGCTGCCAGCTTCCGACACCCACGAACATCATATGGCGGTCCCGGTGCGCTAGAGACCATCTACTCGCCCCTCGAGGCCGAATTTCCAAGCCTTCCTGTTCCTGGCAACGGCCTTGAGCCCCCGATTATACCCTGGCATACGGGTGCTGCTGCTAAAGCAGCTGCTGCTTTGCAAAACGAGTCTCTTGGCTATGCACGACAGTACCATGAATTGGTTTCTCTTGCTGAATCTCAGAACGACCGCGAAAGTGGTATCGGTATTGCTTTCACTATGTCCACGTCCCAAGCCGACGAAACCGAGGGGAAGGGCGCACCCATAATCAGAAAAGACTTCATAGCCCAACTACCATCCGAACTTGCCGTGCAGATTCTCTCCTACTTAGATGCTGCTCAATTGGCGACCGCAAGTAGAGTATCCAAGCTTTGGTATAGTATGGTGCAGGATCAACACGTCTGGCGCCAATCCTTCCTCAGGGAAAAAACGAACACCTAT
This sequence comes from Hypoxylon sp. E7406B, assembly GCA_000931505.1. Classification (NCBI taxonomy): domain Eukaryota; kingdom Fungi; phylum Ascomycota; class Sordariomycetes; order Xylariales; family Hypoxylaceae; genus Hypoxylon; species Hypoxylon sp. E7406B. The sequence continues at coordinate 140,739 of JYCQ01000019.1, read as the reverse complement.
GCTACCAGTCATTCCGTCCAACCTGGAACGGGCTCTGGCGTGCCCTCAATTCGCCCCGAGAATGATTGGCAAAAGATATACAGAGCGCGAGAGGAGCTAGACAAGCGATGGAAGATTGGAAAACAGGCGCGTGCAGTCTTCTTGAATGGGCACATGGATAGCGTCTACTGCCAGCAATTCGACGAGTATGAATTCCTGCTCTTCACGTCATTGATTTAGCCAGCTCCCTTTACTAAACGGTATCTAGGAACAAAATCATCACCGGCTCTCGAGATAAGACCATTCGCATCTGGGATATGCATACTCTCCAATGTCGTCTCATCATTGGACCACCGGATGTTGTCAATGACACTTCAGTCCTATTCGATCCCACCGGACATCCTACGCACTACGCATTATTCCCTGATGACCGGCGCGTAAACCCGTCGGTGCCTGTGACTGTCTCATTTCCTACCCATCACAGCGCCTCCATCCTCTGTCTCCAATATGACGACGAAATCCTGGTAACCGGGTCTTCAGATTCCAGTTGCATTGTTTACAGTGTACGCTCAGGCTATCGACCGGTTCGCCGCCTTCGGTTTCATACTGCGGCTGTTCTCGATCTCGCATTTGATGACAAACATATTGTCACATGCTCTAAGGATTGCAGCATCTGTGTGTGGGACCGAGCCACAGGTGCTCTGATCAAGCAGCTAAACGGCCACACTGGGCCTATTAATGCCGTACAGTTACGTGGAAACACCTTGGTGTCTTGTTCTGGGGACATCACTGTGAAGCTCTGGAATATCGACAGCGGCAAGGTGATCCGCGAACTGACAGGCCACGCCAAGGGTCTTGCCTGCAGCCAGTTTTCCGAAGACGGCCGGTACGTCGCTTCTGCTGGGAGTGATAAAGTCATCCGAATATGGGATGCCAATACAGGCGAATGCCTTCGGACCATACAAGCCCACGAGAGTCTCGTGCGCAGCCTACACATTGATAGCGTCTCCGGGCGCCTTATCAGCGGTAGCTACGACACTGATATCAAGGTGTTTGACATGGAAACCGGGCAGCAACAGTTGGATTTCCCTGGCTGGCACGCTAGTTGGGTGCTCAGTGCCAAGTGTGACTACCGACGAATTGTTAGCACGGGACAGGATGCTAAGATCCTCATCATGGACTTTGGTGCCGATGTGCCTAATATCGGAATGCTCGAGAGCGCTCGCAAGCACGAAGTTGCATGTGATATTCGCAACGCTGGTTTCATATAAACGGACAGATACTACTAACAAGGATTTGGCGGAGATAATAAGTAATGACGAACAACGTCGAAGCATTAGTCTCCAGGAAAACTTATCCTGTAGTCTCGATAGCCCATCACTGATGAGCTTGTCTTTTACGAATTTCCTTGTCATGACGATTTCTTCTCTACGCAAAAAGGAGTTTCTCCAAGTTCGACTTTAAGGCACGGGATAGGGACGAAAGGGAAAGGAAGGGAGGGGAAGCAGACACTTATACATTGCTCTTTTGTGCATCGCGAAGCATAGCAAGGCGTCAAAAGATCCCTCGCGGGATGGGAAGCAATTTGTTTCTTTGACATGCGTGTCATTCGAACCGAACTAGATGCTCTCGATTCGGGGTACGGAAAAGAGAAAGGCGGTCCTAGATTAGGGGTTTTCAACCTGCAACTTTTTATTTTGCATTAGAAGCATTCACATTCTGGTTTTACCCCTCTATTTTGTTAGGCAGTCATACTTCCCCCTTAGATATAGATCTGCATGGCGGTTCTCCTGGGTACATAATGATAAATAGAATTTAATTCCATGTCTGTTCATACTGTGGGCAAGGAGAATGTGTCTTGTTCTAGGTTAACAATACTATAAGCATTAAGGTAAATGTTCCGCCGTAGAAATAACGCCTCAAGATTGATTCCTTACTGAAAGTATGCAAATAGAAAGTGAGGTTTCGTACCAACTTCAGGTATATGTCAATGAACCAACTGGTCTATAGGTTATAACTGCTGTTGCTCATAGGCAGTGAGTACCTAAAATATGTGCAACACCATGCTTAAACAGCGCACAGATTATTTACAGAAGCTCCGCGAACAAAGCCGCACCCAGTTACTGGAGCCGTTGAGATAGGTACAGAATAAGTTACATTTTGCTTACTTTGTCTACAATTCCCGTTCCCAGGATCGGCGGTTCCCAGACCCAGTCCAAGATACGCCTCCAAATAGCAGGACCGTCGTGCTCCATGAATATTAACTCCTGTAGTTGAGCCCAGGCCTTCTCGTCCAACTGGGCATCGAATCCAAACCAACGCATTGAGTCGTGCATCCTCAGACGCGCTGTCTCGGCGTCTTTCTCCGGGTGCCCCTGGAATGTAAGGATCGTGTTGCTCTCGCTCAGCAGGCATTGGTTGCCCTGAGCCAGCTGCACGAAGGCCGCAGGCGCCACCGCCACCTCCCGTCGGTGGTGCTGCTGCAGCTTGAAGGAACCGAGGATGGCCGCTTCGGGGAAGAACTGTCTTCCGGCCTCCGTCAGGTTCACAGTCGCTACGCCCATCTGATAGCTCTAATTAGCTTCATGTATGCAAATCGAGATATCTTGGAGAATGTATGGTATGATAAGGTTAGGTAAGTAAAGAGTCGTAACGTACTTCTGGATGCGCAGCGTCGACGACCTTACCGCCGAAGACACGTGAAATCGTCTGGTGGCCCCAGCAGATGCCCAAGACCTTCTTCTCGGGGAAATGCGTGACGAGCCGGCGCAGGAACGCATGCACGTCAAGAATCCACTGGTGCGATTTGCGCGGATCGACATTGGATCCGCCAAAGACTATGAGATCGAAGCAGGCCGGGTCCGGAAATTCGCCATATTTGTTGGCTGGCTCGTAGAATGCCAGCCTCGCGGTTGGGGCTACGGCGCCGATGGTCCGTTCGTAGGATGCTCTGATGGCTGGAAGGAGGCGGGAGCGGTACGAGTTGAGGAGGATGGCGATGCGGAGAGGCTGCTGTGGCTCGGTGCCGGGTGTCACGCAGGACATGGCGCTAAAGCTACCTGTGTATAATATGAGGCGCAGGTCTAAGTGGATTGTGCGAGTTCATGGAAATGATCGACTTTGGCATGTCTGTTGAAGACTTAGTGCCTGTTTGAGTTGACGTCGTCGTTGAAGACTCCGGGATCAACGGTCAAACGTGTTATTATTCTGTGTTCTAAGATGAATTTACTTTTACGCGGGAGGAAAGGGTGGAAATGGCACGGTATGAGCTGAGGCATTGGACGACGATGGTACCGTCTGTGCCCCAATGCCTAGATTCCGTTTAAGGACAGCTGTGGGTCGTTGCTGATTGCTAATTGGTCAACCGGCTCAAGCTTGGCGGAAACCTGGGGCAACCCGGAAGCTTAGCCGCTATTCTTCAGCATATTTAAGTGCCATGGCGGGTAGCCGTTTGGAAGCTAGGCTCAAAACAACAAGCTATGACGCCATAATGCACTTATAAGTGGTGGAAGACGCAGAGCCTCGGCAACTCGTAGTTAGACCATCAATTTGATATCAGATTTCTTCAAGATGGGACCAATACTCGCCGTTAATTTCACCGGTCTCATTATCAAAAAGCCATTGCGTCGGCTTTTGAAAGATCAGCCGCCGTCATGGCTTGCAGCCCATAGGTACTACATAATGTACTTCAACATACACATGTAGTTCACCAACCCCCTTATTTCATCAAGTATCCCGTGTGAGTTTACCAGTAGGTTGGTAATGTATGTCGGCATTAGCATGCAGCTGCAACGATACATGGATTTGGGCATGTTGTGCGCCTCTATCACCCCAAACCAAGCACAGGATAGGCTCAATCTGAGGCTATAAGAAAGTACATATGCGTAAGTGGCACGGAGAAGTTAACTCCCGCTTGGCTTTCATGTACTTATCTAGGTCAGGTGTACTTATGTAGCCTGCATGTAGTCAAGCTGTAAAAATGGTAATCACTATGTAGGCATGTACGTAGGCTTACAAATGTACGTCCATCATACTAGCTCACAGGTGTACAGCAGCTTAACGAACTTGGAAGTAAGGTATCAGCTCGGCGAGTCCCCATCAAACAGATAGATCTCATCCAGTGCTGGGATCCTATCCAATTAAACGACCGGATTCTTCTTTCAGCCGACACTAAAATGGCCATCCCATATTATCATATCTCACAGAGCCATAGTCCGCGAAGGGGGGAAGGGTGGTTGGTTACACAGTGCCACAAATCGTCGTTATCTGTTAACGTTGGTGGGCATGTCTCAAACGGCGCACCCTCCTTAGTCGTTGGTATTGGTAGCAATACATAACTCTCCGTCTTGATCGTACAAGCTGGTAGAATAATGCCAAAATGACGAACGGTGGATCATTGGGCTGCATTGCATAGGTACTTACATGTAATGTAGGTAAAGTTCTGCATGCGGACATGCGACGAACGATACGCCAAAGAGAGCCGGTCTTCATCACCATGAACAGGTGAAATGTTGATTAGCGCCAGTTGACCGGTATGTAGTAGCCTCGCCACCCACCTCAGCTTGCAAACGTCCATATAACGAGCTAAGAAGAGGCTCGCGGGGGKTGTTGCATTGGACTCCTCCAATCTCGGAACAATCCGACGGCAGTAATGCGATATGCGCCTGATATCTGGTCCTGTACGTAATAGTTGCAGGATGAGGGCTCTGCAAGTAATCTACTCCATAATAACGATAGGTGATGCTTAGATGAAGCTGCCAAAAGGTCCGGGACCTTGTCGGCCACGATTCGTGCCCGGGCGCCTTAGCTCTTAGACACGATGTAGGATCGATCGATTTCGTCTTAACGTGCATGTGTATGTATGCTAGCCCCCCTAGGGTCAGGGATCTAAGATCTAAGTGACTTATCAAATTTTATGTGACGATTTGATGTCTCTTTAAGCGCTGGTGTTGTGAATGGCCCTGTTGAAAGTGTAATCGCCGAGTAATATGGCATGTGGCTCGGAGATATAGTCTACCCCAGATAGATTTCGTACGTGGTGTCTCGGTTGCTAGTTCAGATGGTATTTCACTCCCAACCTCGAGCCTAGATCGCCATAGATTTTGTCGGCCTAAGTTGGCAGCGAATCGCGAGGATAGCCGTGCCTGACAAGGGTTGTGTCTAGACTTGAGAATGATAGGCCCAGGACCAACGAGGGCGGCAAAAGCAGGGACCCGGTCTCGCTCGCAGCTGCTAAAGGTCCACACAAGACTAGGACCCAGGGCCTGTATCAAACAGGCAGATGAAGACCAAGGTAGATGCCATCTTGTCGGGGTGGATCAGATTTAATTTTCCGAGAGATATCCTTAGACACGCACCATGGATGGGTTGTCGTTGGGATGCAGAGCAACTGGTATAAGTACTTCAATTATTTGCAGATGCTGTGATTCTGCATATTAGGGCCGCATGAAAAGCAATCTACATGCATGTCAGCTCGAATATAGGTATACAGTTTGTATATAGGTTGATGTAGACTTATCTCCTATGCGGAGTTCTGCAAGAGCCGCAGTAAGGACCACAACGTAGGGATAGCCCATGTATGGGTTTGACAACCTTCATCGATGCTTCCTATGCTCCTATTCATTTTTCTGTGGCGGGAAAACCAGATTGCTTATGACGATGAGACGACATCCCGAAATAACATCTAAAGATACCCTTTTGAGTGACTTGCTTTCGGGTTCCTCCACTTCGGTCCCTTGTTCTCCACTCTCAATCAATGTTCGGAAAGCTGTAGGGAGTCCTCGCGTACTTCGTAAGCCGTGTCTAGAAGACAATGAGCGAGCTTCTAGAAGAAATGTTTTGTATGAATGGTATTAGTCCCAACATATCCCTCCCAGGGCACCTTGAGCAAAGTTTCTCCGATTTCTCGCTCTACTCCCTCTCATGATTTCAGACTGTTTTACCTATACTGGGCGAATCTACTATCCTAGGTAGACTTGTCACCGTATAGATACCTCTACTTGCAGATCCAATGATTTAATTCGTATCCCTTTTTTTTTATTTTACTCAACAACGTGGCGAATAATTGAGTTCGTTTTAAGTTCAACATATTCTACCACAACGTTGGCCACTCATTTTACATCCTTCTCCTACCCCTAGACTGCTTCCTAAATTCTAGCAGGAATAACGGCTGCGGGACCGGTTCCTGACTCATCTTCGGGAGGCCGCACAAGTCCTGCATCGCTACCAAGAACACCGGTTCCTGACCGCCAGGCCTTGCTGCAAGCATACCCAACMCCAGTTTGCCAGCCGAAAGCCAAGCGGGGTATCAAGGTAACCTCTAGCCCAAGGATCGTGTAGAAGACTGATAGAAGCGGCGGTGAGATTTGGGGAAGAGGGGGTTGCGGCTAGCGAGCGAGGCGAGAAGAAGGCAAGACAGCGATCCTAGGTCGCCATGAGGCAGATATCCAAGATGTTTTTTAACCAGATGATGCCCCAGCCTGTCTGGATCGGTCCTCTACCTAGTGACAACATATCTGCATATGAGTCTCACTTCTATACAGACTTTGGAGAGGATTTCTTGCAGCAACTTCTTTGTCAGGATCTCAGCAAGTATCCCATCATCGACTGGGTTTGGGACGACGCCGTGTCTCAGTGGGTATTGCAGCAGACAATGGACAACCAGTCCTGGTTCCAAGATATGGCCGCTGACAGTGGGGATGATACTTATAATGTAAGATCGTCACTCGACCCATCGAAGTGGCATCGAGCAGATACTCACGCTGGTATTCACAGACTGAGGACCTTTATAGTGACTGCTTCCCGGTTGCTGATGCCGGTACGCAATACGCTAGAAGCCAAACGACTGCCGCTGGTGTCTCAGCCGTAAATGTCGGAAGGGACTTGGGTCCGAGTCAGCTCCCACACAACAAAGAATCAACGGGAAGCGAACAAATGTTTTTGCCAAACCTCCGCACGGCAAACGCCTATGGTCGAGGCTTTGGAGCCAACTTTGACGCCCGACAGTACTCCTGGCAGACGTATAACACAACTGGAGGTAACCAAGCACTGGGCTATCTCGACTACCCTGATGGTTTATCCAATAATCCATGGCAACCTAATCTGCCTGTCTTCGGAGAGCCTCTCGAAGGCCCTCAGATTAGCCCCAGCAGCTTCTCTTCTTCGGTTCCCTCCTCGGCGACTACTGAAGCGATGACGGCGATGAATCTCGACAACATGGCGGTGCATAACAATACAATTGTGAACCCACGAGTGAATGGCTCAGATAACTCCGGAAGTACCTGGTCATCGGGCTATCCTTCTACCATCTCCCCTAAGATGCTGAGGCTCCAGCCATCACCGACTCACACCTCTTCATCCGAATCAATCCACACATCCATGATTGCTAGCGGTGACTCTGATCTCGGCGCCCCGGCATTCGACCATCAACATGTTCGTAGCCCGTTCCATTCCCAGCGATCAAGTCAAAAGCCACGGAAAGACCTTCCTAGCAAGCCCGGGAGGCCGCGTCCAGTCTCAACACCGTCAGCCGAATCCTCGTCGTCGAAAGGCAAGAAGCCAGCCATTCCCCAACTTCCCCCGAGCCATCCATCACCGACCCAGAAGACCAGAGTAGCTCAGCTTAAACAAGAGAGCCAGGACGACATACCCTACGGCGTTGACGGATCTTCAACACAAGGGCGTGGAAACGTCAGAATCGTCGATGGAGGACGGTCTGCCAAGGACGATTTCCTAGTTAGATCCAAGCTGTCAGGTATGACGTATCGCGAGATTCGCCGAAAGGGTAACTTCACTGAAGCCGAGTCGACGCTGCGAGGGCGATTTCGAACACTGACCAAGGACAAGGAGGCGCGCGTGAGAAAACCAGAGTGGCAAGACAACGACGTGAGTTCCCTATGTAGAAAGGGGATCTCTTCACTTTCTGTTTAGCTGACAGAATGATATAGATTCGCCTGCTCAAGAAGGCGGTTCGCAAGCTCAATAGGGGAGACGAGATGATGCCGACCAAAGCGCCATGGGGACAGATCGCCGACTACATCATAGAGCACGGCGGTTCGTACCACTTCGGCAGCGCTACTTGCCACAGGAAGTGGAAGGAGTTAGTAGAGGAGGGCAGGCAGGAATGATGTGAGTTGTGAGTTCAGCTGATTGCTTTGCTAACAATTCGAGTAAGCTGGCTCAATTCCATGTGTTGGGTATGTATGATAGGAACCTTCACAGGTGTGTATTAGATTCTGTATTAGAATGCGAAGGAGGTAATGTAAAAATTGAAGGAGAAGTCTGTATGTACTTACAATGATGGGGTCCAACGCTGGTCCCGTCCATCAAACAAAGAGAATAAAATGACCTCACGAGTCATATAACCAGATTTTGTATTTAACTCACACTCTTCCTCTATTAGCTGACTGTCGACTTGTACTAAGGAGGCAAGCCAATTCCTCTGAGAATATCAAGCAACATGTCAGGATCTTCCCTCAAAGCATCCCACTCGGCCTCGTTTTTGACGAGAGCGGTACCAGCCAATACGGTCCCATTGAGCGATACTTCTCCAACTTTCTCGCCGGTTTTGTTCTTAACCGCCGCGCCCTCCGCCAACCTCGGGCATAGGGCCATGGAAGAGCTCGTCATCGCGAAGTTATAGCTGATTTTGGCCTCGCCAGTGTCTTGAACTTCTGTATTAGGGGAAACTGCCTTTACAGCACGTCGATACAGCTCCAGATATACGCGATGCCTCTCTTCATCGCTCATGTCCGAGCGCATGCTGGCTGTGAAGACACTAAACGGCAGTACCTTCTCGGACTCCGTAAGCCTCTCCGCCAATACGCTCCACTCACTACCCTGATCCACATCTTCCAAGCCATCTTTCATACGTTCAACGGGTAGTAGCTGTAGATGCCGATGCGGCTGGCTAGCACCAGAGKGCGGCCCCGAATTGAAGAACGCGAATAGCTCCTGTCCCTCCGTGCGGTAGGCTTGGATACAAGCGAACGTCGCGGCTATGTCGTCCTTTTCCAAGACATGTGTCTGAGGCTTGACTTCCTTTGTAACTAGGATAAAGTGCTCTGGTACGACCGCGAATTTATTCAGGACTAGTCTATGGGACGGCGGCAGGTCGGCGACGAGCATGGCCGGGGAGGGGKTTTCGAACGGATTGAACGGCTTGCCATTGGGCTCTTTGGGTTTCGGGGCCTTAGGCTTCAATGCTAAAGCCGGTGAGTAGCGAAGCTGGAACTGGAGTATACGGATAGTAAGCTACTGCTATATCATTCAACAGAGGCTTCTTATACATGTGGCTTCGCTCACGGTAATAGATTTAGGTGTCAAGATGGCGACTTGGGTCGGATAGTACGTTACGTCGCCATTGGCTCGCGCTTTATTGAAAGCTGCCTTGACGAGACTTGGAAGATGCGGTGGTGCAATTGGACGTGTCATTTCTGCCATTGTAGCAACCAGACTACCGCAATCCGACATAGACTCGAGGTTTGTCTCGAGTCTAAGTTGTTACATCATCATTACATGCGAGAGGACCAGGGTGCCAGGGTCTTAAATTTAATTCGACAGCTGCTTGCCAGCTGAAGAGGTCCTAACGCCCCGTTCACACTACCAGGGTGCACTTTCTTTTCTCAACATCCATGGATTCTCTATAGTTGTTTGCTCTAGGTACTGAACAAACCTCTTGGCAAGAGGTTTTGTGACGCAGTCCAAGATTTCCTCGAGTATAACTAATCAAACTTTTGTAATCAGATATCTAATTACTGACGATCATCTTACGTACATACATATCTTGCCTATCTAGGGTACATGTGAATGTAACCCGTGTCGACCAGACACGACGGAAGAGCTTATCTATTATGTTGAAGTTGATGGCGGGGTTAACAAGGAGATACTCCGAAGTCCGCGAGAGTATGCGACCATATACTCCCTATGCCAGGAGGTGGGTGGATGACGGAAATGTAAGCTGCATCTTGGAAGACGTACACATAATTCAACCATAATTCCTTACAAAATGTCATCGGTGGACATTGGCGTCTTCATCCCCATTGGTAACAATGGCTGGCTTATCTCTACGACCTCGCCCCAGTACATGCCCAGCTTTGAGCTCAATAAGCAGGTCATTCAAAAAGCCGAGGCCTATGGCTTTGATTTCGCGCTATCTATGATCAAGCTGCGTGGGTTCGGCGGTAGGAGCGAGTTCTGGGATCACAATCTTGAATCCTTTACGCTCATGTCGGCATTGGCTGCCGTTACGTCAAAGATCAAGTTGTTTGCGTCGTCGGCTATCCTTACGCTCCCTCCAGCGATAGCCGCCCGCATGGCTACTACAATCGACTCCGTAGCACCGGGGCGCTTCGGAGTCAACATCGTCACTGGTTGGCAATCGGCCGAGTATTCTCAGATGGGTCTTTGGCCAGGCGATGAGTACTTTGGATATCGGTACGACTATGCTACGGAGTACGTGCAGGTCATGAAGGAGCTCTGGCGGGATGGGGTATCGAACTTCAAGGGGAAGCACTTCCAGATGGAGGACTGCAAGCTATCTCCTCGACCAAAAGATGGCGTGAAGATTGTCGCTGCCGGGCAGTCTGGGAGGGGCATCGAGTTCGCTTCCCAGTATGCCGACTTTAACTTCGCACTGGGCGCTGGAATCAATACCCCAACGGCATATGGCCAAGCGACATCTCGCCTTGTCGAAGCTGCTGCTAAAACGGGCCGCGATGTCGGCTCGTATGTTCTCTTCATGGTTATTGCTGACGAAACGGATGAGGCGGCTCAGGCTAAGTGGAAGCTGTACAACGAAGGCGCGGACGCAGAAGCATTAGCTTGGATGAAGTCACAGTCATCCAAAGATACAAAAGCCGATGTCCATTCCACGGCCACGAGTCTAGGTCTCCCTGAAGGCGCTGTGAACCTCAACATGGGTACTCTCATTGGTTCTTACGAGAGCATTGCGAAAATGCTAGACGAGGTCGCAGGCGTTCCAGGGACAAAGGGAATCAGTATGTAATACTGAGCTCTTCATTTCCCCTTAATCTGTCTTGAGAGCCAAAACTTCTTGATCAAGCTGATCTAAGAGTCGCCCCCGGCACATGCTCAGAACTCTTGGTCTCCTTACCCGGAGAAGTAATTGCTGACTCGTTGTTGCAGTGCTTACATTCGACGACTTCTTGGAAGGTGTAGAGGCATTTGGCCAGAAGGTACAGCCGCTAATGAAGAGTCGACAGGGTAAGGTGTAAAGGTGTAAGGTAGGAGTGGTTTGACATATGTGGATATGACTTACGGGGTGACAGTTTGTATGCTCAATATGAAAGTGACTGGTAATCTTGGTCATCAATAGGCAATATTCTCATGGCGCAAAGTCCATTTGTAAGTAACAGCTCTACTCGTAAGAGGGAAATATAGTTGAATATCAAACGTGACGCTTTGTGTTTGTTGGTGGCGCCTTCTTTTTAATCTTACTTCTCGCTCACTGGTGATATGTCAACGAGGATAAATATTATATGGGCCGTATATTGTGATTTGTAGCTGTGACAGACAATTAGCCCATGACATCTTTGATTGGATTATGGCACTATTATGGAAAACTTTTCCAATAAAACTTTCTCTCAAGTTGTTTGTTCAAGCAAATACTAGTCCCTTCCTCCTTCACCGTCGACACCGAACAAACTGAAACCTTCACCACGATGGTGGAGATAGGAAAAAAAAAAGTTTCCGAGCTCCCTATCCACACAGTACGTAGATCAATAACCGCCCGACGGATCTACCCAGCCGCTCCGATGGGGTCTTGAAATGACCCAAAATAGCAAGTGGGCTGCCGTCAACCTCGAAGGCTTGGCAGGGATGACCCCGCGATGACCTTCCCAGAGCCGATGAAACACACCCCGGATCCCTGGCCTTTTATCAAACCCCGGTTCAGGAGCAGAAAGGATGTTTCGAAACACTGGGTTGACAAGCCGGATTATCGTGCTACATCATACTACAATCGATGCATTGCCCCTTCTACTGGCCTTTGGTTGGCTGTGTATTGTAGATGCTGACGCTGTGCGTGGAGAAGAAACTGGATTTAATGCAAAAGGGGAGTGCGCCCAATTGATTGAATAAGATCCGTAATTTCGATTGTGCAATGGCGCTGTTTCATGCAGCGCTGGCTTGGTTTTGTTGGTTGGTTGGTTGGCAAAATGGATGGCTTCTGTTGTTAAACCACCACACCTACATCTTAGGCACGTTGTGGTACCGTCTAGAATTCAAAAATCCATTTTATCAGGCTCTAGGCTGAGGCGAGCATCGAAGGTAGGTACCTATGTAGGTAATTAACGAGTATACCTGGTGGATGGCTACCGGGAGGACTCCTAGAATTAGATAAACGCTTCGTTGGACTTCTCTCCTGGGTCGGGTTTGTATAGTAGCAAACTTACCTAAGGTACTCATTATTTCGTGATACCGTTTATTCAGACCTCACCCAGGCTGGCAGGGCAGAAAAGCAATCATACGCAATAGTGCGAAAATCAGGTCGGATTGAGCCGAGATTACTCTATGGTACCTCCATGGAGCCGATGTTGAACATATGCGACAGTATCACGTGCTAAGCATACGCATTTATGTGTATAATCCCGATCCTAATATGTTCAGCATTGCACCACAGAATTATGTAGTATGACTCGATTCTATCTAGTCGAGTAAGACCTCTGCCTGAAATAAGTAATTGGAAATTGCTACTGTTATGTTGTTTTACCTAGCACGCTGAAGTCAGCCAGTCAATATGTGCCAAAGCAAGCGGACTATATGCAGTGGTATAGAGAAACGCGAGTTTCCATCCGCATGAGCTTAGTCTAAACTCGAGCATCGATTTTTGTCCAACAGCGAGTTCTCGCGGCCCGCTGTTGTGCTCTGTCTTTGGCATAACAGGGCACAGGGGCGAGGGATTGGATGGAAGCAAGGAGCAGGGAGCAGCCAAGGACCAGTCGATCCCCCAGCTTGGCAGTTGTGCAGGGCTATCGATATTGATAACCGCCCCCAAATCTCGGCCCACAGAAACGGAAGTCAACGCAACTGGCTCCGACAGGTTGACCCGCTCTGTATTTGAAACTCGTTCTCTAGAAGTTCCGATATTGTCATCATCCGCTGTTGCTTCTGGGTGGGCAGCTCCCTGTGTTCTAGAGACCCTGCTAGGGATCTAATGTTAGGTATTAAGGGAAGTGTTCAGCATTGATCATTTTAATGTTCTCTGCGCTACGTGATGATAGGCTACAAAGCAATGCGGATCGCTAATGATCGACGGAACCCTTGCAATTTTCCTGCAGGAACATCGAGTAGTAGTTGGTGATGACGAAATGCAGGTAAGGTTGGTGGCTTCCACTCCAAGTCCTCGGGTCGGCTTGAGATTTCTCTTTTCTTTTTTCTTCTTTAGAGAGAATCACCAATCTCGATTTAATTATCTAGCAAACTAGCCTTAGGCACCCCATGCAGCCACATAATTAATAGGTAACGCCCTTGCTTCTCTGAGTTCACACGAGGTTTATGTATTTCTATGGCTATGGACCACCGCCCAGAATTCGTTCTAGGGTCTTGTTGAGTCTGAACTCTCTCCTTTAAGGACCTATTCCCTGAAAGGTTCCTCAGCTTGGCAAGTTCGAGTAGACCAACGCCGCATCCTTAATGGACCGAGAGCGATTATACATGTTACTGGGGGATACCTCGTACATAATCTTCCTCTGGGAGATTTATACATGCTAGAGAAATTCAATTGAAATTTCAGGAGCAAACATCGAAATACCTACACTTACACGTGTGTAGTAGCGTACATGTAGATACAATACATATATGCATGTACAGCAGTTGCTAGCCAGGGCTTGCTACTTTGGGAAGAGGCACCGACTTTCATTGGGTCAGAGTGTCGCACACTGTGTCATAACCATGTGGTAGCTAGATCTCTACAAAGAAAGGACAGCGCAGCCCTGGACGAACCATTCGTGTGGAGATGGCGGAAGGTGGAGACCTGATGGTGCCGGTAGGTGCATGTACCTTACAGGGACCTCGGGATCTACCCACATGTAAGAGGTACGTACAGCTGTAGATGCTTTTCAAAGAACCTGATTCGATTGACTACAATGGGTACCTGTAAGATATAAATGTTGTAGGAGCTGCTTCGCCGTTTAAGTCAGGTACTGCTCTATGGTTATTCAGCGCTTGTGCCTCAACMCCCGCCATTCTCCCAATCTCTCCCCTCAACGCCGACTTTCCTACATCACCTTTTCTCCTCTTAACACATTCATTTTCTGTTCTCAGTCCCTCTTTTGCGCCGCCTCTTTCTCTAGTCACCTACAATTCCTTTTGACCACCGTCACTCGTTCTTGTCATTCATTATTCAGAAATCCCAGCGACTTCAAGGCCTCGCCGACCCAACCCAAGACTTGGTCAGGCCATTGACCTCGTCGGCTGGACACAACGAGTTCGTTAACAAACACGAACAAGATCCGTCGTGACTGTAAGTCTTTGACTCGAACTTGCTTCCATTGTCCGTGTTTGTTTTGGTCACAAACACATCGCGTCTATCTCAACTCTTTTCTACAATTCTGCACAAAGCCCACCTTATGGCATCCTCGTCCACGTTTCTTCTATTCTTGTCACGAACAATCACTATTGTTCACCAATCATCGATTCACGGGCACACAGTCACAGAAAATTCCCTTGACAATTCCTAAGGCGTTGGGTGAAAGACTGGAGGCACAAACTCACCTCCCTTTACCACCCACATTTCGCCTTCTACTTTCTGGCCCCCGAATCTTTCACCTTCACCACTGCAAAGTATATGTTCAGAACTATCATTTTTCATTTCTTCTTTTCAGTATTCATACTTAGTACTTCATTATTTCCTCTATTCTAGCCGTATCAACAATCTCGAGCGGCGACTGACTCTACATAGTGCATCCATATCAACTTTCCTTTCAGAGTAAAAAGAAAACACTGAATTCCATCAAGGCATAGCTGGTACTACCCTCAAGATGGGACTTTCAAAGTTCCTTACGGTCTCTTTCCTGGCACTACGCCTTCTCGCTGATCCTGCAGGAGCCAGTCAATCGACTGCCCTTCAGCAGCGACAAGATGCAGGTTCCAGCTATTGGGTTGCCGATATAAAGCGTCAAGGTGTTGCAGTTTACGCCGAGCCCAATTACAAGGTTTTTCGCAACGTCAAGGACTATGGTGCTAAAGGAGACGGCAAGACGGATGATACAGCTGCGATCAACAATGCTGTTCAAGATGGCCCCAACCGATGTATTCAGAATTGCGATTCTCGAACTACGACTCCAGCTCTTGTCTATTTCCCTCCTGGTGTCTATTTGGTGAGCAAGCCGATCATTCAGACCTATTACACCCAGTTTGTCGGCGATGCAAATGATGTTCCAACCATCAAAGCGACCGCAGACTTCGATGGCATGGGTGTTATTGATGCCGACCCTTACTATTATACTTCTGGTCCGGCCAAAAATTGGTACATCAACCAGAATAACTTCTTCCGCCAGGTTCGCAATTTCATCATCGACATCAAGGATATGCCGCTCAACAAGGGTGCTGGTATTCATTGGCAGGTCGCTCAGGCCACCAGCTTGCAGAACATTGTCTTTGAAATGAACCCCGACACTAGCGATGCGAACAAACAAAAGGGACTGTACATTGAAAATGGATCTGGCGGCTTCATGGCTGATCTGACATTCAATGGCGGTGGTATTGGGGCTGACATCGGCAGCCAGCAATACACTTCTCGCAACATGACGTTTAACAACTGCAACACAGCCATCCACATGATCTGGAACTGGCTCTGGCTGATGCAGGATGTGAAGATCAATGGCGGAAAGATCGGTATCGACATGACAAGCGACACCCTAGATACCATCAAAGTCGGATCCTTGCTCCTTGTTGACAGCAAGATCTCGAACGTCGGAGTGGGCATCAGCACCCTATATAAGCCTGATAACCCAGACACAAACAACMCCCTCATCCTAGATAACGTGGATATGACCCAAGCTGTTCCTACTGCTATCCAATTCGCAAAGGATAAGACCGTCATCCTCCAAGGGAACCAAAAGGTCGGAGCATTTGCTCAGGGCCGTCAGTACACGGGGGCTAGTGGAAAGGCGGTTCAGACTGCTAAAGAAAGTGCCCGTAAACCTGATGTTCTCCAGGGTACTGATGGCAAGATCTTCACGCGCATTAAGCCTCAATATGAGTCCATTTCGTCAAGCAAATTTGTCAGTGTGAAGACGGCTGGTGCCAAGGGCGATGGCAAAACGGATGACACTGCGGCAATCCAGAAGATCTTCAACAATGCAAAGGAGGGAGACATTATCTACTTTGACCACGGCGCATACTTGATCTCCGATACAGTCAAAATCCCGAAGAACATCAAGATTACCGGAGAGATGTGGCCACTTCTCATGGCTACAGGGAAGAAGTTTGCCGACCAGAACAAGCCTGTACCTGTCTTCCAGGTTGGTGAGGCTGGTGATGTTGGTGATGTAGAAATGTCGGATCTCATTATCGAAACTCAAGGTCCCCTTCCTGGTGCTATTCTCATGCAGTGGAACCTGGCTGGCTCCGAAAATGGGGCAGCTGGCATGTGGGACGTGCATTTCCGTATTGGAGGGACTGCTGGGACTGACCTGCAATCCGACAAGTGTTCCAAGAATGAAAATGTTACGACTACTGCAACACCCGAGTGTATGGGAGTCTTCATGATGCTTCATATGACACAAACAGCCTCGGCCTACGTTGAGAACTGCTGGTTCTGGGTTGCTGACCACGAGCTCGATCTCAACGATCACAATCAGATAAACATCTTCAGTGGCCGTGGCGTCTTCATCGAGTCTCAAAAGCCAGTCTGGCTATGGGGTACCGCTTCTGAGCACAGCATCCTGTACAACTATCAGATCTCCAATGCCCAGAATGTCTTCCTTGGTATTGCTCAATCAGAGACAGCTTACTTCCAGGGTAACCCTCCAGCACCTCAAGGTGCCACTGTTCTCGAAGGCTTTTTCGACCCAGACTTTGACAAGTCTTGCGACGGTTCATCGAAAACTTGCGCCCGCACCTGGGGTCTCCGTGTCACGAACTCGTCGAATGTGTGGGTATACGGCACTGGCCTGTATAGCTTTTTCGACAACTATGGCCAGAAATGTGTAGATGAACAGAACTGCCAGGACAACATGATCAGCATCGAGGGCTCTGCTGGAATACACCTCTTTGGAATCAGCACGAAGGCTTCGGTGAGCATGATTACTGTAGACGGTGTGGCAGCAGCTCTCGACAAAGACAACAGGAACAGCTTTTGTGCCGCCGTCGCTGCATTCGAGGTGGACGTTGGATCGGGAACCAAGCCGGAACCAAGCAGCTCTGGGAAGGCCTCACCCACGGCTTCCGCCACCATCTCGGCATCGGCCTCTGAAACAGCATCATCCGGCACTGCCACAACATACCCAACGTCAGGAACAGGATCAGGATCAGGTTCGGGTTCTGGCTCGGGCTCGGGCTCAGGCTCAGGATCTGGTACTGAAACTCAGGCTACGGCAACTGCGACTTCTGCACCGACAGGGAGCTATGTTCCACCTGTTGGTGATTCTACTACTGTCGAGACTTCAGCAATAGCATCTGTGACAACGTTGCCTATTCCCTCGGCGAGTTCGGCTGCCGGCGCAGGTGGCGCCGATGACGCTGTTACGGTTACGGTTACGCAGACTGTTACGGCACCGGGGACCTGTTCCCAGGCACCGTGAAGCGCGGTCACTGGGACTCACACCCGGACCCGTAGTCATTCGACGGCTACTGCCACTGAAATTACAACAATCMCCCCTAACACTTGCCCATCCGATTTGCCGTTCGTGAAGAACCCATGAAATCAGTAGGGAAACTTCATTTATTTTGCTTTGATAACAGCAGGTTCTCTGTTGTACAAACCAGTTCACTTCTCTTGTGGCCCTAGTGGCATTTAAATAGCTATTTTCCACGTTATTAGGGTTAAAGGGTGAGAAAATTCAGTCCATACATAGGGATGATCGGAGTTTAGGATTCATTTCGAGATACCAATTTTGTCCCCACGAGCTTATCAAGCTCGCGGGAAGGGGAAGTGACGGTCGATAAATCCTCAAGTCGTTCCATAGGCGTACATCAATACATTGCATTGGCTCTATTAAACCGTGTTGTTAGCGTAGTGATTTTTGTGAAGTTGGGTTGCGTTGCGTTATTGTTGTCTGAACTGCCTCGTAATTTCGCTGTTAGGATCTGGCGCGTCTCCGCTAAATCTAGTAAGTTCCTCCACCTCAGCCACAGGCTACCATATTGGTAGAAGGTTTGTGGCGCTAGTAAGAATCCAGAAATATCCATGTACCTAGCTAGGCCTAGTTCTGCTCGACGTGCAACTAAACGTCATCGGTAGCTTTGGTTAAGGAAATCTGGAAATACCTCGAATTTCCAACGTGAATGTTGGAACAAACACTTCGAGTCGACAGGTCCTTTGTGCCTCTGCCGTGATCAAGTGGCAGAGAAATCTTTGTCAACAGTCCATTGCTCCATAGGGTACAATTTGCGGCATAAACCAGCTGTTTCCCGTGCAACCAGACGTCTTTGCAATCCCTTATGCCACTTCCGCATATATCATGACCAACGAAAACGCCACGTACTCGCTCAGACCACGACAACACCAAGTCAACATGGCTGCCACCAGCGAAACGAACGGGTCACCATCAAAATTCTCMCCCTCCTCACCCTCACCCTCTTCCTCTTCTGCCACGTCCACGACACGTAATCCGCCGCACCTGCCCACGCCCTCCGAGACCGTAATCCTGCTCGCGTACCCGACGCTCCTCGTCTTCGGCACGCTGTTCTCGCTCCTGAGCCCGCAGACGCGCGCCGCGCCCTACGACGTCGCTGGCCACTCCCACGTCGCGGCCGAGGCGCCTAGCTACTTCGCGCGCAAGGACAACGTCTTCAACATCCTCTTCGTCAAGCGCGGCTGGGCCTGGATCAGCGCCGCGTTCGCCTTCTTCGTCGCCACGCACCCGGCCTTCGTCAGCAGCGCTAACGGCGCCGTAAAGAGGACCAGGGCTGTCGTCAGGTGGGCCCTGGTTACCGCCTGGTGGGTGCTGGTCACCCAGTGGTGCTTCGGCCCCGCCATCATCGATAGGGGCTTCCGGTTCACCGGCGGCAAGTGCGAGGTCGCGCGGGAAGCCGTGTTTGAAGGGACGGCGGATAAGGCCGAGGTGTTCACGGCGGCCGCGTGTAAGGCTGCCGGGGGCCGCTGGAGCGGCGGCCATGATATTAGCGGACATGTGTTTTTGCTCGTCCTGGGCAGCTATTTCCTGATCCAGGAGGTTGGCTGGGTTGTGTACCGCGCGGGATTCGCGGGGGGTCGCGAAGAGAGATGTGTTGTGATGCATGACGGCGCGGTGAAGGGCGCTGGTGTTGAGGCGGAGAGGAGCGGCGCGGCTGTGGACGAGAGGGCGTTGGGAGTTGGAGGGAAGTTTGCGCTGGGCGTTGTGGCGCTTTGTGGGTGGATGTTGCTGATGACGGCTATCTACTTCCACACCTGGTTTGAGAAGGTTAGTTGTGACTCGTTTTTGGATATTATTCCCCCTTTATTTCTTATCGCCCATTGGTCGACGTGCTTACTAACTATGCAATTAGTTAACTGGTCTATTAGTAGCCGTCATGGCTATCTACCCCGTATACATCCTCCCACGATGGATACCGGTGTTAAGGGCCTTGGTTGGATTACCTGGAATATAAAGCACAAAGAGCAGAAATTTTAGAAGGCACAGAAAGTGCATAGCATCGTAACGAATTACGAGTTGAAATAGACAGTTACCATTAATACTTTATCCTCACTCAACATACGCTCCCGCGCGCTACTGGCCGGTCCAACTGTACAGATCTGTGGACTCTAGTTACATTGTGAGGACATACTCGGGTAGGCCCATTATCAAAAAGGGGTAACCAAGGTAGGAGATAAATGTTATGTTGGTTTCAAGAACAATGTCCCCAGGATTGGAGGACAACAGTAAAGTGTCGTTATAGCTTCTTATGCATATTGAGACGTCTCATTTCCCGAGATCTGGCAAAAATTATATTCAAAAGGATGGTGTTTTGAAGTAATGGAAGAGAGCTAGCGCAGATAATGCATGCTTGATGAACAGCATTAAAAGACTGATAGCATTGGGGCTTCGACCTAGAAGCATAATATAGACTTTGAACTATTTATATCTGAATCGCAGAAGATAGCATGTGTAACAGTAACTCTTTGCCAAGCCTTAACTCCGCTCAGTATCGCCCTGGAAAGCTCTAGTATAGTCAGCTCAACTGTACCGATCTCTACACCTAGGTCACGAAACTCAATCTCGGATGGTGGAGGCGTTGTTCTTGTCTGATATACAGGAAACGTATCGATAGAGACCGGTCCTTAGATGCCGTTCACATGGAGATTCAATAGATCCAGTATCTTGTATTATATCATCATTGCCTTGTAAGATTCTTAATGGGCACTGCCAAGCCCATCCACCCCATTGATAGGTGCATTAACTTCAAGCAATGCAATAACGACGTCCATTGAACCGTACACAGCTTCTCTAGATCTAGGCTGTCGAATAGTATCCCCGTAGCGGCGCCGAATAGCTCTAGCTCGACATTATCCCAGCCACATGGGGTGTCCAAGAGGCCCCCGCGAACGCTTCAGCACCTCCAACAGCTGAGACATTTAGGATGGGACACAGGTTCAAAAGCGCTAAGTTTGGACATTAATGCCAAGTTATACGGATTTAGTTATGAGTGCAGAACAAACCGTGCCGGCCGTATTCCGAACTCTGTCATGTTGGGGTTGGGCGCAGCAAACGCAATTCCATACATGTATTTATGTTCTTGGTACCCGAAGAGTCCGAGCCTCAGCACACGAGCCTTCATCGCGTACCGGGGTCTGGCCCCCAGCCACTGTCTTCGGGGCGAGGGTTCACTCTCGCGCTGCATTTGGCGCGATGCATTTTGCCTCTCCAACTTGTGCAATGAGTCCAAAGAATTTCCAGAGCAAAAACGTTCTCTTCTTTCCTACTCAGACAGAGGCTTCTTCAGAACCTCCATCTATTCCAGAAGGAAATCTGAACCTCTCTGAGCCGTGGGTCCTCAGTTACGAGTTTAGTCGACCAGAGACCTATTCCACATCTCGCGAGCCCTGTGGCTAGCTGGCCCTTATTTTACCCATATCGCTTGTGTCTCATGCGGCTCTCAACCAAGCCTCGGTAAATCAGGATTTGGCGATGTGCGGGATCCCTAGGCCATCAAGAAACAGACATATCGAGAAATGACTGGTTTCCAAGATACGAGAAAAAACCAGCGGGTGGTCCTCGCGTGTCTACGAAACAACTTCGAAGTGAGAGATGATTTGAAGGAGGCACTCAAATACAGCAGGCGTTCCGGATACAGGCCATCGATGTATTAGAAAATGTTGCAAAGCATGTCTAGGACTTGGATTGGACGTCCTATTGTGATTTGAGTTTTGTTTCTAAAACGGAGGTCTGATTACGCACTCCACGTAAATCACAGCTAGGTACAGCCACACGCGTCGTCCCGCAAGTCCCGCCCTGATATCGTACATACTAGTGTATGTACAAGCGGGACTACGAAGCACGTAGCCAAGTCTGGAGGTGGCGAACTCAGGGGTCTTGCAAGGTATGAATTGTGGGAATTTTAACTGATCATGGGTAGATGCTGCGAAGAGTAGCGATCTGCATTATTGTTAAAGCAGCCTAGAAAATTACCACCATACAGCGTTAATCGAGTCTGTTATAGAGAACTAATTTCTTTTCCAAGTGCAAGCAACACTTCCCTCACTATCACCAGTCTTCTCAGCTATAGGTTAAGTTACATATAACCAACGTGCTAATGCCCCTGAATGCTACCCCAACCTCTTAGTCGGAACAATAGTCAACCAGGTGCCTGGGAAGCCATCTATTTATAGGTGCGTTGGCCCTTTTAGAAAAGACCAATGGGAATATATCTCACGAAAAGCCAATTTGTCATGGTTGTAAGAAGATCCTACGCAACGCGGAGTTCTCACTCGGTTTGAAATCGCTCCCAGTGGCCAATGCCGCTACCCATTGTGTTCTAAGCCTCCTAGGTAGGACTATGCGTACCTAATCTCTTATTCATCATCGTGATAGGTCCTGTAGCCCCTGCACAACGTCTCAGCCCTAATGACCCATGTAAGCACTAATTACATCACGGATCACACCTTAACACGGACAAGCTTTCTCGTGATGGACGAAGATAGGCATGGATGGAGGATTCATATATGTCAGAATAGGTAGGATCACAGTGCGTAAGCTGAATCACCGATTCCCGACAACTTGGATGTCTGGAGTCCTTGTCCCACCGCCCACTACCAGTGAGAACTTTACCGAAATCTCTTATTTCCATGTCTTCCGTCGACATCTTCGTGTTCGAAGTCTATCGTTAGTCATCAAGCGGTGTTAGCCTCTTCCCATAGATGGGTACGGTCGGGACCTATAGGCCGCCTCGATATGCCTCACCTCTCTTCACTTGTCGAGCGAGCATCACCGTTAGGGACCTTCAACGGGACACCACCCGATAAACTACCCGCCGAAAATGGGCTGCATGTATGGCGCGCGGCGGTCGCCATGCCTTTTTTTACGTTTATCTTTGTAGCGCTGAGGTTCTATACGCGAACTCACCTACTAAAGGCGAAGAAATACACCGTTGACGATTGTATGTTCCTTGTCCGCAACGATAGCATTACGGTGCTGATTTGTAGTAGATATCGTGGCTTTGACGATGGTTGTCTGTATCGCCTACTCTGTTCTCATGGCCAACGCGACATATAACGGAATGGGATTACATGTATGGCAGTACGACGCAGAATTGAACTCACGTTATTATCTCTGGATCGGGATTACGTCCGAGTTCTATTGTCTCGCCTTGTGCGGCTTCAAGAGCGCGTTGGTCATTATGTATATCCAGCTCTTTGGGGTATACACGAGGTTTAGATGGACATGTTACGGCACCCTATTCTTCTGCGTGGGCTACCTGTTCTGTAACATGATTACCGAATTCTTCGGCTGCCATCCGATCGAAAAGAAATGGAAACCGGGCCTAGATGGTTACTGCATCAACAGTGTCGTCGCGGCTACTTTCTACGGGGCTTGCAACATGGCTAGTGATCTAATCATCGCCATTCTGCCTCTCACAATGATATGGAAGTTGCAGGTAGCGACTAGGCTGCAGAAAATTGGACTAAGTCTCGTCCTGAGTTGCGGCTTTATGTGAGTCATACTTACTGAGTGTCGTATAGTGAGCTGCTGCTGATGTGAGTTGTATACAGTGCCTGGGCAGTTGCTGTTGCTCGTTGGGGCATTGCAATATTTAATCGTATGTGTCCTATACTTTAGAGTGTTTCCTCTTCCCCATTCGTCCTTGTCTCAGGTCAACCACGCCCCCAAGGACGCCACTCACGGATACGGAAGCTGACTCCAAATTCTGCAGTGGTCGGAACGACCGACAGGCCGTGGTGGGCTGGCGTAAGCTTCTCACTGTCGATTCTCGAAGTCAATACAGGTCTCATCTGCGCCTGCGTCGCCACATTGGGTCCGCTCTGGAAAATGGCGTTCGCGCAATTCAAAGACTGGACGGGCTGGAGTGGCCAGAGCACGAAGGTAGCGACTTGGCCGTCCTTCGTCCGCAAGCCTTCCCAAACTCAGTCTTCCAACGAGACTAAGAAGTCGAGCCGACCGAGCGGGTATTGGGCGCGTCGGAACGGCGAGACAGGCCGCCAGGGAGTGCCCGCTGGTCGGGCGAATCGCATGTCGAGCCTCCAAGACACGACGATGAATACCAGTTGCGAAGACGAATATGGTCTTCTAGATTTATCGGACTGGCGTCCCACTGCTTCGAGAGAAGATCGATCTCAAAGGAGTGTGGAGGATGTATGATTCATGTATTTTGATGTACACGT
Organism: Hypoxylon sp. E7406B; assembly: GCA_000931505.1. Classification (NCBI taxonomy): domain Eukaryota; kingdom Fungi; phylum Ascomycota; class Sordariomycetes; order Xylariales; family Hypoxylaceae; genus Hypoxylon; species Hypoxylon sp. E7406B. The sequence goes on along the minus strand of JYCQ01000019.1, from coordinate 116,759 downwards.
TTGCTATGTTGTTGTTTTTCCCTGTAACTGTTAACACACATATACCCCGAGTAGCGAATTGAAACTTGATTTTTAGCCAGTCACTATATTAACTGACAATAAACCCCGTCGCCGACTCTCTTTTACTATACTGTATCAACCTGTCTACGCGGTGGATTCGTCTCGTCTACAAAGACACCGAGCAAGCATACCCGATAATTACCAGTGTTACAGGCATATCCCACGTGGCAATACCACGTGCATCTCTATCTCGTTGAGGCGATCCGGGGCATAACTGCCTGGAGCCCGCGTGAAAGGACCGATGGAATCCTTTCCTAGCTGACGCCAGCCCTACCTAAATTGGAGCGCCGGCTTCTCCAATTGAGATCGCCGAAATGCATACGCTTTCTATTCTGGCTAAAGGCGTGAATGCAACTTGGAGATCAAGTCTAGACTTATTTGGGATGTTGGGGTAGGTATTCCCACGCGATGTCCACCTCCACGTTCTTCATCCCGCTTTGACTACCTCAGTCACGTCCCGATGGACCTATAATTCGGGACAATATGCTTGTACAATACGTTCTGGTCAGCGGCTGCATTCGCGAAGCCGGGGCGATGGGACGTGGTGGACGGCTTCGTATTCCGGCGGGCTTCAGGCACCATGCTGGCTCTTAGACAACGAGAAGATAAATAGTAGTATTATCCATGCATTTGGTTGATTTCGTTGTATTTGTGTGGTTGTGGTTCTGATGGGGCCCTAACTGTATTCACGATGATGCTGTTATTGTCCTTTGCGGCTTTCATCGCCGGAATTGTCGCAGTCCCTTCCCCGCAGACGTTGGATTCCAGCCTTACTCTTCTAATTGACAATGACCTTCAAGGTTTGTCATATCGTACAAACAGATTGTACTAATACATCTCACCTAACCTGTATGCTAGGTGCAAGAGGTTCAGCGTCTAGCCCTGGGCTTTTGTTGCTAGAAGCACGGTCACTGAAGGATGCTGGCGAGGCGTGTGCGGCTGTGGGCGAGCAGCTCTGGTCGCCCGAGTTAAAGATAGGAAATATCCAAAGCATTTTGAATTACCTCAAGCTCGTAGCCTCGGATCTAAGTGCTTCACAATTTTGGATCGCATCTAAGAACCGGTTTACTCAGACTATAGACACGGATGGCCGTATATCCCAAGCGAAGCCGGATGCCAGGCTACCAGTCATATGCACTCAATCAGCGCCTTTCTCTAACGAGACATCTCAGGATACGAGTGAGAGATGGCAAATAAAAGTGAAATCCAACAACGAAACTCTTACGGGGTAAACACTACTCACGACCACTACCTGAAAGGACTTGTGTTAATGCTTATGTGCAGATTCCGTGACCGTTTCAGTTTCCGCTTTTTAGGAATACGACACGCACCTCAGCCCAAGCGTTTTACCTACCCTGAGCCTTACCTCGGCAGCGGCAGTGAAGTATCTGCGCTTCAATACGGGTCCCAATGTGTTCAAGCCGGGAATGTTGGATCTGAGGATTGTCTTTTCCTAAATATTTGGACTACATATATCCCGGGCCCCAAGTCTGATGCGAAGAAGCTGAAGCCAGTTATGGTAAACTCAAAAGGTGCATCGAGGACTCTTGAATAGTTGGTTAACTGCTTGGCTAGCTGTGGATACACGGCGGTGCTTTTACCAGCGGAACTGCAAACGACCCTACAAGTGACGGCGGCAACCTGGCCTCAAGAGGTGACGTTGTTGTGGTCGGTATTCACTATCGACTTACTACGCTCGGGTTTCTGGCGCTAAAAGACGGCGTCACTAATGGTAACTTTGGCCTTGCTGACCAGATCAACGCTCTCGACTGGGTAAGGAATAATATCAAAGACTTTGGCGGTGACCCAGACAGGATCACCATCTTCGGACAATCTGCCGGCGCAGGCAGTGTTCGAGCCCTAATAGCTTCCCCTAAGTCGATCGGAAAGTTCGCGGGAGCAATACCAGTAAGTAATTTAGGGGGCATTAATTACGGTACGACTTACTCGAAGTACTATACGATTGATGAGGAATTAGAGGTCGCTGGGAATGATATCTTGGAAGATACTGGGTGTGCGAATGCGACATCTCAAGTAGACTGCCTGCGATCTATATCACCCTACGTAATCGCGAATTTGGGGACGGTTGCGAGATATCTGGTCGTCGATGGAACCTATCTCACCTCTGACGAACTTCAGCTCGATGGCCCTACTCTCCCTGTTCACATTCTGATGGGCACCACTCGCGAGGACGGCGCGCCATTTATTAGCTTCCCGACGACTACAAATCAGTCGGCATATCTCGCAACACAGGGCTTCGACGTGCCGTCCGCAGATCTCTTCCCGGTTCCAAATATAGCAAACAAGACCCTGGCGTTATTCGACATGGCCACTCACCTAGCCACAGACGGCATCTTTCGGTGCATCGACCAAGCCACTGTGTACGCCGGTCTCAAAAATAATCGATTCCGCTCGGTCTATTACTACGAGTTTAACAGGACGTATCAGACTACCGGCTGGCCTCAACTTGATGTCTGCGAGCCTCCCAAGACAGCCTCCCATCCTCATGGTGACCCGAACGCGGAGTATATCAAGTGCCACTCGGGTGAGCTCTATTACATCTTTGGCAACCTAGCGCGACAAGACTTGCCAATGCGGGACGAGTTTGATCTGCCGTTCGAGCAATTTATTTTGGATTCTTTCAGTTCGTTCGCGAGGTCTTTCGACCCGAACCCAGACACAGATTTCCTCGAGGCCAGGGGATACGAGAGCACATTGGAAGAGATTAAACGTGCTAGAAAGTGGCAGCCCTCAACTGCCGGAGGKGATATGACGATGCGGACGCTGCAGTGGCCGAGCTTTCAGGGGCCGTTCATTGAGACGAAGCAGTGCGAAGCTCTGGGCTTGGGGTTGGATTACTATCTCAGATAGCTCACTTATGAACAATAACCACTGCCATTTCAAACGTGCTTCACCCTGCCCTCCCCTTTTCCTCTCCTTTTTCCCTTTTCCTTTTCCCTCTTCCTATTTTAACGGACACCTCTTCCTCCTCACTTTAATCAATTATAATTCACCACAATTCGGGGGATATTATATTTAAACTCTCATAATACAATATGGCATAAATATCTTCATCACGCCTATCAAAGACCCCTTCCAAACGCCATTTTCGGCACACCACTGCCACCGCAACCGCCATTTTGATACCATGCCGCGTTCCGGATCCACCTTTTATACAATGACGTGAATAACATGCCAGGAGAAAAGAAATCTGTGACAAACAGCAGTATGTAGAAAAGCCCACCATTTCAGAGTCCAGGTCTAGACCCTCTCCAGGGACGGGAAGGCATGCCCTCAAAAGTCCATTGACCTCCATCAAAATCCCTTTTCGCAGTGAACTTTGCCTCAAATGGCTCGTACATTTGAGGKATTAGTTGGGGTGTTGAACTATACGGAACCAACTTCCTCTGCCTAGGCTTTCTCACCGTTCCGCCGGTAGACCCGCTGCCGGAGGTCTTTTTCTGTTCCTTGAGAATTTCGCGAAGTTCCTTCTCGTCATTCGTGATTTGAGCTTTTAGGAAGCTCAGGTCCTTGAGGTCCTGAGAACCATTGAGTTCCTCCATCACAGGGGTCCTGGGTGTGTAGGGAATGCCCTCTAGTTGCGGGGCGTGCTTTGCTGGAACAATGGCCGGATCAAGGTATGCTTCGTCTCCTTTCTCGAGCAACTGTATGATATCGAGGCTCTCGCCGGGCGGAATGGGTGTCGAATGGCTTGGTGTCACACAGTCCATATCCACCTCCTTGCGAAGAACGTGATCAATATCAATTGCGGAGAAATAAGCACAAGCTTGCGGTAGATCGTTGATGCCGACTTGTTGGGCAAACATTGCTCGAGTCCAGAGGTTGGCAATCTGTAAAGCCATGGCTGCTCGATACTTGTCTTCATTCTTGACGAGGTACCGAATCTCGTCGTGCACACTAATAGCGAGACGAGCTGCAATATTGAAACGTCGAGTGAGGTAATCCATAGAGACGATCAAAAGGTGAAGGTAATCCACACCCGAAGATTGAATTGCCCAGTTGATGCGAGAGGTCAGGTAGCCTCCTTTGCTGATGAATCGACTCATTAGGGCCTCAGTGATGCCGGCGCCGAGAACTGGGGTTCGTGGGCGTTCTTGTTCAGCGAATTCTTCGAGCTTGTTAAAGACAAATGACTCCGTTCCGCCTCTCCAGAAAGGCCGCTTGTATAAAGCTTTCTTATTGGTCTTTGTGCCCTTCGTCGTGGCATACAGCTTCCCAGCAACATCTAATGTCTCTTGCTCTGAAAGATTGGGATTGAACTGCCTGAGCAATGTAGCAGCGAATTTGAGCCCGGCTCCGTAAATTCGGCCGTAGTTGAAAACTTTAGCATCATTGCGCGTTATACCCAAAATCGAAGCTGTCCGGGAATGAAGGTCAGTTCCTGCGGCTTTGGTGCCTTCAAGAGTCATGAAGCCGATGGCGTTACCGCCGTGGAGTTTGAAGGTGGCATCTCCTACGACACTGGCAATCCAGAGCTCTTCAGAATCGACATCAGCACCAACAAAGCTGTAGCCTGGCGGTGCTTTAACCATGGCCTTCAACTCAGAACCAACCCTATTCTTCTTTGCGTTGCTGGCTGTCAGCCATGTATTTTCGACTGCTCTTCGGGTGATAGTTCCCATAGGGATAACCTGAGGTAAAATGTAACCATGCTCGTCGTTCTGTTCATCGCCTGACTCTTTTCTGCTGTCGACCTTGTCCTTTTCGTAGACAACCATCTGAGACATGATCCTATCCCGAGCACTGATCCAATACGAACATGACGCATTCATATCGAGCGCCTCCTTCGCTAATGGATATTCTGATGACAATGTTCCTTTATCGAAGTAAACAAGGTATCCCTTAGCTAACGGGTTCCCACACCTCGCTGTAGGCCCGTCTTTATGGGGAAGTTTGAAATACAATCCATCCAAGTCGTTTTTTAGAGCCTCTATAGGCTCGTCCGAAAAATCGCATCGGACGAGTTGCGTCGAATTATATTTTGAAATATCAGATAGAGGTACTCTGAATGTCCAGGCATATTTATCTGACCAAACTAAGGGATATCCATCCCATGAAAGGCGGAGTAGAAGCGGTGCGATTCGGGTTCTGACTGTGAGATTAATGGGTGCGTCGTTCTTCGGGAACAAATCCTTGTACCATCGGGGCATGCCTGGTTTCTTCTGGCGGGCCGCAGGTCTAGGGGGGTCGTTCTTTTTCTTTCCTTTAACCATCCTAATTTCCTGCCCGGACCAGTCCAATTGCTTCAGCCAAGGGTCATTGCTCCATTTCTCGGCGTCGTCCTTGACCTCTAACGCCTTCTCTGCGAGTGAGACTAGGCGCTGTTGGACGTTATCGGATAATTTGTGATAGGTTGCTTCTGCGTTAGCAATATATGCATCCCACGACTTGTTGACGGGAAGAATGACGGAAGAAAGATGTCGCAACGCGGCAAAGCTAACTGGATGAGGACAGACTTCGAGGAAATTAGGGAAAACCGTCTTGTACACTCTGTGAGTAATTGCCACATCAGCTGCACAATAATCCAGTAATTCGTCCAACTTGCCAACCACGCCCTGCCGATCTAGCTCTCCGAATTGGTCTCGAGCTGCTTTATCGATGGTGACGTTCAGATGAAACTGGGCGACGTCGCGAAGAGAATTGATCGAACTACGCTCGACCCAAAGCTCTTCCTCGTCTTCTCTGTCGCTGGCTAATAGGTTTGCCAGCTCGATATTGTCAGTCTCCTTGGCAATCTTATCCCGAAGCTCCCTGCTCTTCTTATGCTTCATCCACGTTGGTCGCTGCTGCGAGCACATTCCATTGACCGCGACATGTAACGACATAGTATCGAGGAAAGAATTCCTCGACTGCTTCAAGTCATATTCTTCAAGGATCCTCGCTCGATCATACCCAATGTTATGACCAACAATGATGCGATCCTTGGTCGGATCACCTAGTGGAATTAGATGCCGGTCTGACTCGGATTCTTCTAGTAGCCAAGGCGATAGCCATGCATACCACGCCGTCGGGCTCATTGCGCATGCCATGACGGCAAACGAACTCTCTTTCCACAGGACCTCTACATCGAAGCAAAGCAGTTCAGCATCGGGGGCCTCGACTCGTTCCGTCAATCCGTCAGGGTAATACTTCGTCCAGCCACTCTGTTTCACCCATTTTCTCGGCCGCGGGGGTGCATTTTGTCTTGCAAACTCCTTCGCTTGCGAAAGGAATGGTTCGGCGCAATCGAGCCCAAGTTTATAGAAGTGCTCGTCCAAGGTTCGGCCCTGGAGTGGAGGCACATCAAAGGCAATTGGCGCGGTGTTGTCGGTGTTCTTTCCGAGAAGATCGTGACGGCGCAGGTGATCTTTCGATAGCTGTACAAGCTCATTTGGTGGTGGCTTGCTGCCTTCTGGGAAGATTTGATCATAGATACGAGCACTAACTTGCTGCACACCTATTTCGTTGAATCGGGCATCGGATGGAACTATGATATATTCTTAGAAGCCTATCATGCAGTATTACAAGGTCCATGACTAACTTGCTAGGGTTTTTGAGCGCACATGTATAGATTCATCGGCAGCTTTCGCGACCGCGGCCGTGGTCTGCCATCTCGAATGCGACAACCACGGCTGGCGAAGGCGGKGATTTTGCGCCCGGTGCTTGGCAAGGCGCACGAAGCTCGCGGTCGATGCGCTTCTTATGCGGCCCTTTACAGGATGAAGCATCACTGCCGCCTTCTGGTTATCATTTCGATTCGGTAGGTTCCTGTCTTAATTTTCTAGACGGCGAATCATGACGAGGATGATTCTGATAGCGTTGAAGATTTGAGAAGGGACCCACGAAGTGGGTCGACATTAACTGTTCCACTGCATCCCACCTATATGCTTCTTATAGCCATATATGACTTTAATGCATTCTGATCTACTCACTCAGTACATATATATGTACATACTAGGCTTAGTGCATTTACATTACACAGGCCACAGCATACTGGTATTTCGTGCTATTTTCACGGCAGTCGTTCTGTTCTGCACTTGTATGAAGTCTATACTTACCTTTTATGCTGTGCTGCCAAACCCTCAAGACCAGGCTATACTGAGAAGCGTGAGATAGGTGATGTACAAGGTAGTAGTACTATGTATGCCAAGGGACATCCAAGTGATGAGTTCAACTTGGTAAAATTCGTGCTTAGGCGCTCTATGCTTTATTCTTGAACTCTTAAGATTCCAAGCCCCATTGACGAAGGTGTTGAGTAAGGAGACGCCGCAATGATAATCTTCTAATCTTAAAATGTCGTGGTCTTTCGCAGCTATTATGAAGCCTATTGTATTTAGGATCCTTATCGGAATTGCAGTGGTAAGCATATCTTCACGTAGCAGCGTTTCAATGCTCTATTCGTGTCTATCTGAGCAGCACCTCTGTAATCATATGAGGAAGGCGAGCAATGTGCCTTTAAAAATAATCGTGACTCCTACAAGGTAAATATTCGTCTTCGGTAGGTGATGACTGAGACTTCTTTTGTATACGCTCTCAGAAAATCAATGTCGAGCATTAAGGCACCTAATTCGATAGCTAAGAATGTGTACGGCAGCGATTTGGATTCATGATGGGAGGGACAGACCTCCAATAGCTCGGTAGCTCGAGACATAGACCCCTAATGGATGACGAATCTGGTCTCGCATGACGACATCAGAACAGTGTTAGACATATTCCATGCTCTAGGCCACGGCCCGTCGCTGAAGCACGGCTAGATTGTAGCTGGTAACGCTACCGAAACGACGACATACAACGTGCCCCTCGCGCGCATCACGATAAGACAAATACCACGAGCTCGCGTACCCGGTGCATATGGCCACGCCTGGGTTAGGTAGGGAGTTTGCCTGCAACCGGTTTGCCGAGAAGGTCTCGGACCAATTTGGGGGATGGCCGAGGGCAACCATGCTCCTCGGGTCTTGAGTCGAGACATCTCTGATTACAACGCCTCCCGTTCCCGAAACTTTATCCTATAAAAGGGGAAAAAACGAAAACATCACAGCAAACTTCGCCTGTCGAGCCTCTGTTCTGAGTCACCCCCCTTTCCCTTTCCCCCACTTCATCATCCGGATGAGAGAGTAGGTACGTGCGTATCGAACACGATGCTGACGATTGAACATTTTGCCACGCTTCAAAAGCAAGGCGAGGAGAAGGAGGAGGAGGAGGAGGAGCATACGACCTACCTGGCGGCACGCTTACCAGAGATATCTAATTACTAGGTGCCCGGCTTTCCAGAGTAGGTAAACCCCCAGACAGACGAAGACCTAGGTAAGGTAGTGCCAGCACAATATACCCGTGTGGTTAAGGTGCTCGCTCAGCTCGTAATACCAGCACAAGCGGGTGGCACAAAGTAGTGGAGTAGACTCGAGGGAGGGAAAGAGAGGGAAGCAGGAGAGTACATCGTTCCCGCAGTATGGCCTAGCACAAAGGAGAGGTAAGAGGCAAAAAAGGGGAGATTGTGTAGTGTCGGCAGTTGAGAGAACCAGATAGTCGCGTGCTACAGAGATCTCCCTCGACCATGCTTCCACATAAGTCTCAGCTCTTTCCGAAACCGTCTGTCGAGATTTAATGGGCGGGGGAGTCGCTACAGGGCCTTGCTCTACGAACCGACTCGATAGTCCCCGCGAGTGTTCCACTATAGGGTTGTTTATTTAGAGTTGGACGTAGGTCTTCCATGGATCGTATGTGTATAAATATGAACACCTTGGGCTCAATGTCTCCGTCAGCCTAGTATGCGATAATTTGACGAACGACTTTCACCACCGCAGTCATCGCCGTCTCTTAAGATAAAGAAGCCTCATGGATTCGAGTTCGTTGCCGGAAGTGCATACTCGCGACGTTGATGGGCAGGCGCCATCGATGGGTCGTCAGAAAGACGGTCCTGGCGATATGATATGGAGTTATAGTACGCCAGCACTACAAAGTCACGATCTAGACAGCAATACCCTATCGGCGAGCCTGAGGAAAGATGGCTGTCAAAACCAATCAAGTCTTGGTAGTGACATGGAAAAGAAAGGAGGCGAAGGGGACCCACGAGCACATATTTTCCTCGGCCAACCCATGACAGTTGTCCACGAGATGGCATTCTTTATCGTTGTGTCAACGGCCAACTTTACTCCGCGTAAGCCCGTTCTCTGAACCTCTTTCTGCTCTGGGATATTTGCTCGTCAGCTAATTGAAACCCGATAGATTCTGGTTTCCATCAAGCGCTCTGTATTCTCCACATCATAGGCTCTGACCTAGGCGTTACGAGTTCAGGACAGCTCGTCTGGCTCATCGCAGGGTACGGTCTGACCGGGACATTTATTCTGCTCGCAGGCCGCCTCGGTGATTTGTATGGACACAAACTCATCTTCCTCATCGGCAATCTCTGGTTCGCGCTGTTCTCTCTTATTGCCGGACTATCCGTCTACACACCTTGGCCTTATGCCGTATTCCTCTTCGCGCGTATCATGCAAGGCATCGGCCCAGCATTGCTAGTTCCAAACGCCGTAGCGCTACTAGGAGTTACATATGTGCCCGGGCCACGAAAGGCTATGCTCTTTGCTATCTTCGGGGCCATGGCGCCGGCTTCTGCTATTATCTCACCAGCATTTACGAGCCTACTAGCATTAGTGCGGTGGCCATACGCCTTCTTTGCCTTGTCTCTCATGCTGGTCTTCACCACGCTTGCTGGGGTATTTGTCATTCCTGGTGGGCTATCCCCAGAGAAAGGGAGAGTACCCCAAGGAAATTTTCGGACCTTGTGTGCTGAGCTAGACCTCCTCGGCGCCTTGACCGGCGTCAGTGGTCTCGTGCTCATTAGCATCTCTTGGAACCAGGCATCCATACACAGTTGGCGATACCCTTACGTTCCTGCGCTCCTAATAATCGGCTCATTGTTATGCGTATGCTTCATATTCGTTGAAAAGCACGCCAGAAAACCCCTGATACCACTTGAGGCGATCAACTCAGGCGTGATATTTGTTCTCGCAGCAGTCTTCTGTGGCTGGGGCTGCTTTGGGATCTATATCTATTACATTTGGGAATTCTATGAGGTATTGCGGGGTGCCTCACCTCTGCTTGCTACGGCAATGCATAGTCCGATTATCGTTAGTGGCATTGCGGCAGCCATCACTACGGGTATAATCATTCACCGTGTTGGGCCTGCTGTGGTGATGGCCCTCGCTTTGTTAGCTTTTACCATTGGCACCACCCTCATCGCAACAGCCCCCATTAACCAGACCTATTGGACACAAACCTTCCTCTGCAATTTGGTTATCACATGGGGAATGGACTTGAGCTTTCCAGCAGCAACTCTTATGCTTTCCGACCTAGTTTCTAGCGAGCACCAAGGCATCGCCGCTAGCCTGGTTACTACCGTAGTGAATTATAGCGGTGCCCTTGCATTGGGCATTGCTGGAACCGTTGAGCTCCGAGTGAATGGTGGCGGTAAGGACCCTGAGCATATATTAAGGGGGTATAGGGGAGCTTGGTAGTGAGTAATCCCGAGTTTCTCTTGTACCGAAAGTCGTGCTGATGTTTATGTTGCAGTGTTGCCATCGGACTTGGCGTTGTTGGACTTATCTTGTGTTTAGTATTTACCTGGAAATTCTCAAAACGTCGCGGAGGTACAGCTGGAAGCTGATCAGAGGCGCTTGGCCACGACCGTACCCGAAAGACAGGGTGGAAAACGTGAATACCGTGGTGAGATTTCCCAAAGCGCACCCCAGCTGGACCGAATTCCGCTCTTTTCTGCTATAATCGTTGTCATTTTGATGTGCGAGAGGCATCCTAGCGGGTATCGAAATCGAAGGTTATGGTCACGAAGTCTCGTGACTTGCACCCTCTGGAAGAAAATTTTGGAATAGTATGAAAATTTGAATTCCAGTGGCGATGGATGTGACTCAGGTGACAAGAGTGGCACGTACGGAATTGGCGCGGAGTTTTCAGTCAAGCAGCTTACCTACATACATAGTTGTATTTCTGGTTGCCAGAAGATTCATCTTGCCCCTGTACAATTGAGATTGCATGAAGAAACATCCGCTGTATGGTCGGATTACCCCCTTCGCCTATCACGTTTCATACCGGAATTTAGATGTAGTCCTCCGTTCAGGTAAACTAGAAGCTGACGCCCGTTGTCTCGGGAAGCCTTGCTATTTGCCACGGGCTCCTGCGGTACGGGTGGTGGAGAGAACGGATGCGAGCGTGATCAACGCGCAGAACAGGTTATCACATTCTCACTGACAGCTAACATACTGCTCGTACCATGGTAGATTCTCAGCCGCCGGCGTAGCTTCTGAAGCTTACGGGTGGAGGGCTGAGCGAGATTTGGACCGGATTTAAGATAGGTGCCGCAAGACACACCCAGTAACAACCTGAAGCTGAGATGCAGCAGCCTATATGGGGGAGGTGTGCGGATAATGTAGGCTATCGAGGATATTATGACTGTAACCCTTTGCTGAGGGATGAGGCGCCACCATTGATTGTACGGCTATTGTGGTCTGGACTCGACCAAGGATAAGTACCAAGTGACAGCATACATGTAGGTAGTGTATGTTGAGCTTAGTCGCTCCGTGCTGTTGGGTAGCGGTCAGTATAACGCTATTGGAAATACTTGCCTACCTAACCTAGCACTGGGCGAATGTTTCTAAAGTTGATCTTGACACGGTGCTGCCAATGTAAAAAAAATAAAATTTTAATTCAAAAATAAGATGGGACTGTTAAGAAGCTCACGGGAAGTCACATCGCGGTTTGTGATTACGCAGTTACCTAAAAGGCACGTACACAGGTGGGGATAGCAAACGGAAAACAGGGGTAGCTTCGACGTTTTTCACAGCGGTAGGTACGGTGCCTGAGCTGTCCTTGTACCACCTCAGTAAACTCGTGCAGACGATTGATCGAGAGCTACGATGCTAGGATGGCTAGGCTGTCAGAAGATGGAGTAATGACATGTTGGTTCGCTGGAAGGATCGGGTCTCCCAAGTGGTCCTCCAACCTTGCTACCACCACACGGGGTATCTGTGCATTATCGTACTCAGTCAGGAATCAAATAAATACCGGTTGTGTAGCCACTTATACAGCCCTCGAACATTGAACTCATCTCACCTTCGAATGGGCATTTCTCACAACATTCGGTCGTTGGCTTTGCAGCATCATTCTGCGGAACTCGAGACGGATCGGATCTAAGAAACCGTATTCTAATAAACACTTGGTGCCACCCATGCTAATTAGCAGATTGATAATTGCATCTTCGAGCAGCGAAATGCGGAAGAATTTGGACGGGAGAGGCCAAAGATCGTGCTCTGTCAGTCCACGGAGATATTGATTATTACCACAATCACAGTCAATTGCGTATCCCGGGAAGCGGTCATTAACCCCTCCGTGAATAGGTACATGCCTGAGGGGAGGAACACAAAACTTTATCGGCGATAACAGGTCGCCACAGCTGGGTGCCCGGACAATCACGCGCGGGACGTACTCAACTCGGTTCCAGGTTTGCTCTCGAACCCTTCAAACGCCAGGCGCCAGGCGGCCGGATCAACCGATCAACCTTAGGTACATTTCTCAGCCGCCAAAACCCAAAAAAAGAGAAACAATGGCCTACAGAGGTATTGTTCCGATTTACCTTCCTTAGCCCGTCTTTTGCTCCCTTCCCTTCTACAGTATTCACTCCTACCACAAAACCTCACACTGTCAATCACTCTTACTGCCTCATAAGGTGCAAAACACTAAAACCCGCTTGTGTGCAACCTAGTAGTAACCTCCCAGCCGGACCTCGATCCCGCGCAAAACACATTTACCGAAGTCAATACTCTCCTCGACTTCAATACCACGGCCATCTTCAACCGACCAGTCTTCGCCGATCCTTGGCCGCGGCCGTCAAGTCCTCCGAACCCAAACCCGTTCCCGCTCAACCACGAACAATACTCAAATTACCAGTTACCATCCTTACCCGACCTATTCACTGAGCGTCAATTCCCCGACCCTTTCGATCCCTTCCAACAGCAACTAAACTCGTTCGCGTCACATTATCGCCACCACAATCCTTCACCACCCGCCACCAACTACAGCCACAGTCAGCAAAGGCCTAGTTGGGCGACGACTAGACCAGAGCCTGCTGGCCTCAGGTTGGATTTGGCTTCGCGGCGACCAACGTCAGATACCTTTGTTCACAATCCTTCCCCTGCCCCACTACCAGCTCAGCAACCGAGACAGTCGTCATCCGCTGTCCAAACTACTCATACACAACAACTGCCTCAGCCAAACTGGTCGGTTCTCGAACCGAACAACGATGATTATTATCTAGCAGCTTTGGCTAACGGCGATTTTTCTTCGCCCTCACTTCCTCCGATTAATAGTAGCCCCCTCCCGCCCACACGACCACAATCCTCGAACCTACCGAAGCCTCTGGAAGTAGGCGAAGCAATGCCAGGAGTCGGCTCTCACAGTCGCAGAACTAGCAAAGGGCGCCTGGTTGACTTGACGAAAGAGGAGCCAGATCTTGATTCCACCTCTGGCGTTGATCCCACTACACCAGCCATGCCGAGCACCAGAAAACGAAATGCGACTGCTGCTAACGCCGAAACTCAGTCTCCGGCTTCCAAGCGTCGACGGTCTTCTCGTTCTACTCCGTCGAGCTCCGGCCGAGCAAGTAAGGCAACGTCCAAGCAAACGGCCACCAATGGCACAGTTTCCTCGCCGTTTGCCGATGACGAGCCCTTCAATGAGACCGCCAATGCGGACGCCCACGAAACTATAGATCTATCTAATGCAGCCGAAGTTCCAAAGGAGTTGATGGCTCCTGGGGTCGACAATCGGGTGAAAATAGGCAATTTTCAGTGTGTTATCTGTATGGATGATGCCTCCCACTTGACTGTCACACATTGTGGTAAGAAAACCTTGGCTTTGCTAGATTCGCAGTTCTAATCGTGGGGCTACGTTACTGACTAACCTTATCACTAGGCCATCTCTTCTGCTCCGAATGTTTGCACTCGGCACTCCATATAGACAATATGAAGAAGACTTGTCCTGTCTGTAGAACGAAAGTCGACCCCAAGGAAAAGAAGGGCAGGAACCAAAAATCATACTATCMCCTCGAGCTGAAGATTATGACCGCGAACAGGAAGGGAAAGCGGCCTGCCGGTCCTCCTTAATACTAACAGACATCCGCATCACTGTCCACTAGACGTGCAGGCACAGTTTAGACACGAAGCGATAAAATCCTGCGGCAAAGGCTTCGACACCTGGGTAAACGAAATAGAGCGTTCCGTTATAGTCCCGATTTGCTCTCCAGGAGGAGGAGGGTTTTTTAATGTTGGCCCATGGGAAAATGGACATTGGTAATCATGGACTGGCATTGCACCACACGACGGGTATCGGGCGTGACACGAGATATTTGCATGGATAGGGGAGTTCAGTGATAAACACCCACGGCATGATACCCCATTATTTTTCTCGTCTCAGATCGGTCTAGGGGAGGTTGCTTTCTGTTCGCATATTCCCCGGTCATCTTACGGGGACTGGCACATTGTACAATAAACCGAGCATAATAAAACAGAGCAAGGCATCGGCGACTTCCTCAAGTGTCTTCCGCGATCTGAAGAATACAAGGATGTACGTCCCCTCAAAATAAAATAGAGCCTTCCGTGCATCATGGAAAATTACTGTAGTCGCCGTAGAGTAGGCTTCGGTTTGTGCAACTGTATATTGGGAAGAACGCCCCCACGGAAATACGTAAACCAGGTAGGTTGAGCATTATGGATCTGAGTAATATGCACGTACACGTCAACTCGTGCATTCGAGGCATATATAGTGTGCTTCGAATCCACAGGCCGCAACAGGTTCGCAGCATAAATAGTACAACAACGACCAGTAAAATGTAAACGTCTCTATTTGTAATACGCCTATACCACACGCCGTACCCCTATATAACCAGTAAACCAGTAAACCGACGGATTCGAGACTACCTTGTTACCTCCCACCTGCCTCTAACATTGGCAGAAAACAGAAAAGAAAAATTATAATATGCCGCTCCTATTATCGTCGGCGGGCGAGTCGGCCAACGCATCATCGCCGCCCAACAAGCCGCCACGCTCGCCAGCGGCGCCAGCCACTAGGCCGTCGTCGCCATCGTCATCATCGTCGCTACCGTCCCCTCCGCGCACCCCCTGCCCCGCCATGCCAGGCCTCACGCCTCCCCGCCGCGCCTCCTCCGCGCCGTTGAGTACGTACCAGCAGTCCTTCTTGGTGAGCAGGCCCTGCAGCACGCCGCGGTCGCAGAACAGCACGTAGCGCACGCCCAGCTTCTGGAAGTACGAGACCGCCAGGTGTAAGCTACTGCGGCTTGGCAGCGTGAGGGGCGTCTGGTCCATCCACGGGCGCAAGTCGAGGGKGGTCCGCGGGTCCGCGAGGGGTTGGTGGGAGAAGAATGCCTCGGTCTCCGGGGGGAGGGAGCGGGGTGGCTGCGTGCTAACCGCGAGATTGTAGGCCAGCTCGGCGCGGCTGATGTATCCCAGCAGGATCGCGTCGCGCGGGTCGCTGACGACGGGGAAGCCGCGGTAGTCGCATGACTCTAGGACGCCACGTAGGCTAGCGATAGTGTGTCCTGTGCCTGTCAAGACCACTAGGTCCTCGATGCGCGTCATTATCTGCGAGGCGGGGATGTCGGGGACGTGCTGTGAACCGCCGCCTTCGTCGCCCGAGTCGAGAAAGGGGTACTCGTTGAAGTGGATCCAGCTTTCGTAGATGCCACGACGCGAGAAGGCGTCGCCGACCCATTTGGAAAGCATGACGGCGACCATGATAGGGAGGACGTATGTCAGGGCGCCCGTCAGCTCGAACATAATAACGACGATGGTTACGGTCATACGCGTGACCCCCGCGAGGGTGGCAGCGGCGCCGATCATAGCGTACACGCCTGGGTTTACGCACGGCCTGTCAGGCTCGCAGGTGCTAAAGGCGAAGAAGTTAGGGTGGTTGTGCTGCCAGATCTCCATGATGATGCCAACTGCGCGACCGGAGAGCGCACCGATGGCCATAGAGGGTAAGATAATGCCTGCTGGTATCTGCAGGCCAAAGGTAATAGACGCGAGGAAAAAGCCAAGGACGGCAGCGAATAGTAGTAAGATGATAGTACCGGCCGTCGCAGCCCCTGTCTTGCAGAGGCTGAATGGGTCATCAAGGACCAGCGCACAATCCGAGAAGAGTGAAGACACGAGTTCGGAGGATTGTKCTCGCATGTAAAAGTTGGGGTAATTGATGAGAGCCGTCAAGAGGGCTACAATGGTGACTTGTGTCAAGGGTCCTGGGAGCCAGGACGCTGATTTCTTCCATTGTGCCACACGCATATTGGCTTTGATGAAGAGCCCGCCGTAGATACCACCCAAGATGCCGAGGAAGGCGAATGGTATTACCTCGAAGCCGTGCCAGCCTGTGCTGAATTTGACTTGGTACAGCACAAGCTTACCAGACCGGAACGGGTCGAAGGCTTGCAGCACAACGGCAGCTGTCATGGCACACACGAAGCTCTGCCACATGGTTTTATCGGGGAAATAATAGGACAGCTGTTCAAGACTGAACAGCACACCCCCAATAGGGGATCCGAATGCAACAGAGATGCCTGATGCTGCTGCTGCAGACAGGACCTCTCGTTTTCGTGCTGCTTCAAGTCAACATTTCTCCTATACGTATATGTCCGCAATACACACCTTCATTGGTATTGATATTCGGGAATAACTTGATGAATAAATTCGCGCAACAACAAGCAACATGTACTAAAGGGCCTTCCTTTCCTAGCCACATGCCCGATGCGACGGCAAGACACTACCCTCAGTTAGAAAAGATTCGTCCCAGAATGAAGCAGGGCAAAATTTACCAATCCTAAAGACTTCGTGACCAGTGTCCAAGCCCCTAGGAAACGCCGAATGACGAAGCCCCCTAACACCGTTTTTATCTCGGGTATACCGCTGTGCTTAGCATAAATAGCATACTCCTTGACCAGGAAACCGGCACACAAAGCAAACGTAACCTGCATATGGGTCAGCAACTTGTGCGAAGAAATGCTATTCGTAGACTTACAGAGAGTAATAGAAAAAAGAAGTACTCAATAAACCACTTTCCACTGGCTGACCCTATCCCTAGAGCAGCGGCCCATGGCTTCCATCCTAGGCATTTGTCACCTTGGTCGTAGCCCCAACAACAGAATTGCTTGTTTAGATAGAACGCTCCGCCCTCAGGTCCTGAGGCGCAATAACCCGTCTTGATATCTCCTAGCCAGTCTGACGCAACATCTATGCCCGCTGCGAGCGCACCAACAGCTATCCCCGTCAGTACGAGGATGACCCATACTTGGCTAGAGTCCAACAGCTGTTGTATGTATCCGATTATACCCGTCGCGCTCGAGTATAACACTCGTAGACGTTGTCGCTCCTTTGTGTATTCAAAGATCCAGTCGATCGCCGTCAGATCCTCGTACCCTACTCTCCGCCCCGGACCCTCCACGTACCAATCTAGCGGTGCCCCTTCTTTTGGGCCACTCGGCGAATGAGACGCATTCTCGGCTCGTTCCGGATTCAGGCCTTGTAGTCTTGTCGGCGTCGCCGTCCCAGAATGCGAATGCGGCGACCGTGGCGATGTTGCTCCCAGGCGATTGCCTGTCAACGTAGACAATAACCGGCCTGGGCGTGAGAAAATGGATTGTTTTTGTTTCCTCTTGAAACTCATAGGCTCTGAAAACTCCTCACCCAATGGGTCGTCGCTTAGTACGCCGTCATCGTCATCGAACAAGTTGTCGAGCTCGTCTCTATCGTCATGGTTGGGGGGTCGCGGCTCGTTGGGGGACCTCGAGGAAGAAGACGAGCCTTCTTCCTCGTGCATGTTCATGAAATTCCTGCTGCTTGCCATCTCGAAGGCCCTGGGATGCGATCTGCCATATCGCAACGACCTATATAATCTTACTGTCGCGAAATGTAAAGAGTTGAGCTAGTTTCACAGCAGCATGGCCGATCATGGGCGCTGCGGGTTTGCGATCAGCACGAGGCTGGTAGGGGTCCCGATCGCTGCACGTACCTTGAGGTAACCTATTATTAGTTGGATGCAGCGAACCTTAGTTGCGCGATAACGATAAGAGAGTGATTGTTACCCGATAGCGTTACCCGCTTGAAGCTGTGACCCAATGACTTAGTTTTAGTAGCGTCATGCTACTTCCACCCATTGGCTAAAGAATGCATATAGAATTGTGAAGAACTTCATAATACATACATGTAACTAGCCGTCTAAGAATTGCTATAAAGAAATCAAACGAGAAATTTTAAATAATTAATTTGGGTCTAATCCGAATGAGATAATTCAGTTACTTTGGTCTGGATCGATTAGACTAACTCATCCTCAAATCGAACATTGGATATCGAACGAATGCGATATATAGAAATGACACCAATCTAAGACGTCAACCCCATATAAGTGAGAGGCAACATGGAGGCCCCGGATGTTTCTAAACTACAAGTACAAGACAATGGTGATGGCGCATCGAATATCACTACTGCTCCAACGATAGAGAAGATTCAACGACTTCTCAAAACCAAAGACGACACCTCCAGATTTGTCGGCTTAGCCCTTCTGAAATCCGTCTTGGACAACTCCCCAGAACTACAGAGCGACAAAGAAGTTATTGTTTCGCTATGGAACTGCATCTCGCCAAAGTTTCTGGACCGGCTATTACGCACCGGCTCACAGTCCGACCCGGAGCAAAAGAATTCGAAGGATATGCTTGACTTGGCAGTCGCTGTCATCCACACATTCGCTATCCTGCTACCCGATGAGGCGAGGCGCAATGAAAAGCTTCTTGGGCGGATACCAAGATTAACCAGTGCCGTTCTTCATAGGTAAGTGGCATCCTTGTTCATCTGCGACGCACGTACACTGACTTAAGATCAGCTCCAAAGAGACAACTCCTATCATCATAGAGACGTTGCTCACCCTCATCACTGTTCCCGAGGGTGCGGCTATCTTCGCCAAGCTCGAAGATGATGATTGGGCTCCCCTGATAGAGATCGCGCCGGAACACTCCCATGTCCTCACGATCTTCATTTGGGCCTGGGAAAGGGGCACTAGGGATCTTGAAGATGAAAAGGCAAGGGAAGCTATGAGAGCAAAGATTGATAGTGGCATTCAGTCTTTCGTCTCTTCTTTCATTGGTACAGATGCAACAAGTCTCCTCGAATTCATATCTCACGTCTTACGGAATCTAGACGAGCGTGTGAGTCCCCTTATTAAACGAGATTAGCAAACATTTTCTGACTATTCTTAAGCTCATACCACGAAACCCCAAATGGCTTGGTTCGGTTGCCAAACTCATACGCAACTTGTCAACCAATCGTCCAACAGCAGCCAGTCGTTCTGCGTACACAAATTGCGCAGGCGCTTTACTTCTTATATATCCAGAGTCGACACCTCAACTGCTCTTTCTTGATGAGAAAGACTCATCGAAGCCATTTTCTTATCTCTTTATCAACCTCATCCTAGTTGACCTGCGCGCAACCTTACCCTCTCTCCTAGCAAAGCTCAACGACCCGGAGTACCCACGAATTTCACAACGTCTCACATCCGCCCTCGATATTCTAACGGCTTTCATCGGCCAGCTCATTGCCTGGATGGAAGAGCTAGACAACCCTGAGCCAGGCACAACCCCAACAACTACCTGGCTTAAGATGCCTCCAGATCTCGTCCTCAAGCTCAGCAGCTCCATTGCCGAAACTCTGGCCGTGACGATGGAGTATCTCCGAGACCGTTGGGACGCGTCAGTAGCAGGCGCTCAGGGGCTGCATCCGGAAGCGCGTACGGCTAGCGCGCATACCGACTTTGGGTCTCGCAAGACGCTTGCTTGGGACACGAAGGACGAGAGTGCGGCGACCGACGCCTTCATCCTATCCGCCATTCGCGCGATAGCTCTCTGGGTTCGTGATGACGACGGTGACGTCCTGAGGAAAGAGGGTGCGGGGCTGATGGACATGTTCATGGAGCTGTACCAGAGCAGCAGCTCAGCATCGTCTCAGCCCAATGGATTGGACTATAGACTACCTATTCTCGCGGCCCTTGAGGGTGTGCTGCGAACCTCGAAAGGCATCCAAGCCTTCAATTCGTACAATGGCTGGAACATTCTATCAGCGGATATGCTAAAGATCCTCGAGCAAAGCTCAACTTCTGCTATCCTACAGGAAGCGGATATCATCCGTGGTACCCGCATCGCTCTTGTGCTACAAATAGTAGCGGAGAGTGAAGGCGTCCCACCGGAGGATTGGATGGGGATCGTGACTGCTGTGGCCGCGTATAATGTGCCCATGGCGGAGGGAAATGCCAAGGACGGAACACTTCTTGATTTCCAAGCCGATATCCTGCAGCTAGCCACGACATTGCTGACGAATGCAAATTCAGGGATGAGGAAGCGATATGTGCATTCAGCAAGCGCGATTCGGGGAATTGCCGAACAGCTAAGGGGCAGGATAGAGGGKGATAGTGAGACCGCCAAGGAGTTAGACAATGTGCTATCAGCTCTGGACGCGTAGTCTAGGTACTAAATATCCAAACTGCAATATATTCATAACTGACCATATGGTGACAAGATGTCTAACTTCCCTTGCGTATAAGAGTGTGTTCTAGGTCCGGCGATAACCCCTACGTAGTTCTGCATCCAAACCCTGATCAGTCTCACAATAGAGGTTTCAATTTATGAAAGTCTAAAGAGAGCACCTAGATATTTAAAGCCAACATTAGATGTTGGATCTTGACCCGGTATCTACCGTAGTACAATGTTAGGTGTTCAAATTGCCAGCTATAGATATCTTAGGTGACTGATTTTGACTATTAAGCCATCTTCCTTGCCATTTTTACCTTTTGCAACTTGAAGATTATTAACATCGATACCTGAGTACCTCCCTAGGTATTGCATATGGAGTAATGGGTTGATTTCTCTCCGACTAGACATGGCATACTACTGCGGTCGTGACTATTATTAACTAAAGAGTATCTTCTATAATTCCATTAATCATCATTAGGACCAGGCTCGAGCCTATAATATCATGTTACAGGCAATATTGCTGTCCAGAATCCCCCTTCGATGGAAAACTGTCCTGTGGGATCGAGACGTCACCGCTATTTGAGGGCTGATTTCAGCTCATCCACCAAAAAGGACGGGTCTTAAACCCGATTTTGCTAAGAAACACTGTTGGCCCATCGAAAACACGATACTAGTATAAATGAGATGAATGATGCAAAAGCGGCTATAAGATAGCAATGTTCACTATACCCGATTAGCTTTCCATACTATCTCTATACAGCAAGACGGCGGTTTCGAGATTCAATAACTAGCACACGTGCCCTATTACCGTAATCGGCATCGTAGATTCACGGGGAAATGAAGCACGGCCACATTAGCGCGACGTCGCGGCAGACGGACCAGTTAAATTAGCTTCAAGCCCCAAGGGCCTAGATCAAGTTCGTATCAAGCGTGCCGAATAGGTTAGACTTCTGACCACCCGACCAAATACCCTGATGGAAGCGAGGAATCATCTTGCTGACGCCGATCGAATCCTCCGAGCAACGGGGATCCATCACTGCTACTCTGCAAATGCCCATTTTGACACGTCTAAAAATAACAGATGCAAGCTGGCGAAATGGGGGGATAGAAACAAGGTGGCAGCATTATATCGCATTGCGTTTCTCTTTCAGGGACGTGATGGATGGGTTCGTTCAGGGGCTCTTCAGTCGAGAGGCTCGGAAGCAAACAGTATCATGCCGAATGCTACCCACCTAAGGTAAGGGGTCTCGGGTCTTGCATGAAGTTTGCTCGACCAAACCTGCGGTAATACACACACCCAGGGCTGCATATCCAGGATGCGTTACTTTCACCTTCCCGATCTCCCTCATGAGCCGCACACGGGTACGGGATCGGCACATATTCCGCATCGTCCTCCCTAGGACTCAAGGGTCAATCATGTAAATCACGCATCGCACACCCCAGCGTAGGACGTTAAGAACATTAACATCCTCCTCATTGGTTGGCGAGGCCGGCACAGTTTGCTATCGAAGCAACCTCCCCTCCTCGACTCCTCACATAACAGGCAATCAACACATGTGATGGGAATCGGCACGGGAAATGCACGGGAAATGCGTGATTTTGTAGACAGTATTACGATGAGATTACATCGTGTGTGTGTGTGTAATAATATACATACATATCGAATATTAATTTTCCTTCAATCATACCTACCCGTAAGAGCGCAACTCGGCGCTACCGTTGAGATATATACAAACAAAAGAGGTATCTTTCTGTGTGACAAGCAACAACGCCCGCTCCTCCATCCTCCCAGGTTTCCCAGTCCCAACTCCCCCCAGCCTCTCCCCAGCTCCACGTGAAAAGTAGTATCGTAGCCACGCGCGTCTAGAACAGCCACGACACGTACCTCCTGTAGAACCAAGAGAGGCCCTTGAGCTCCTGGGGTCTGGCCGCGCGCTCCGCCGCCTTCGCCGCGAGGAATTCTTCTTCTTCACGGTCGATGATGTCCTTGCCGGTGTAGAAGTCGCACTCGTGGGGGCGCACGCCCTTGCTCTTGGTCCAGAGCTTGTGGCCCAGGATCAGGATCAGGTAGATGGGGATGCCAATGTAGCCCGTGATAAAGGTGGGGTACTTCTTGTTCCAGTCGCCGACGAACACGTCGTAGTTCTTGGTCAGCGCGATCAGGCAGCACATGAAGAGCGCGCCGTACGAGCCCCAGATTCCGAAAGGCGCCGTGTAGGGCATGATCTCGTTCTCGATGTTCTGGGCGCGGCGCGCGCGCACGAACCAGATGTGCGTCACCAGGATGGAGATCCAGGTCAGGAGACCGAAGATGGTGGTCATGTTTACGAAGTAACTGAAGACGGCCTTTGAGTCGTCTGACACGTTCAGGAAGGCAAGCAGAGCGACGGCAGCCGAGGKGAAGAGAGAGTATAGAGGCACGCCATTGCTGTTGGTCCGTCGGAAGATGGACGGAGCAGCGCCGTCAGAAGATAGACCGTAAAGGGTTCGGCTGGCAATGTACAGATCGGAGTTGGCAGCTGAAAAGACGAATAGGAGAATGCAAGCGTTGAGAATGTGGTCGAGGACCGGGATCTTGGCGAGCTTGATAGCGACGACGAATGGAGAGGCGTTTGCGTTGCCGGAGCTGTTGTTGGCGAAAGCAAGTTCCTCAGAGTTGTACGGCACACACATGCCAATCAACAGGATGCTAATAACGTAGAAGAAAACAATTCGGTAGAATGTAAGCTTGATGGCGCGGGGGATGGTCTTGCGAGGGTTCTGAGCCTCGCCGACCGTGACACCGACCAATTCAGTACCCAAGTAAGCAAAAGTGGCTGTGACCATGGTCGACCAGAATCCAAGGAACTCGCCCCAGGACCCGGTCGAAATGTACGGCGCAAATGCACTATTCCTTGGTCAGCTCGGACGTTTCACCAAACGTTAGGCTGTCTTGGATAGCACAGCAGAAGAACTACATACCCAGGATCATTCCAGTACCGGAACCCTCTGGGGTCGTGGTCTGCGCCACCAGCAGCGATGATGAGAGCCAAGAAGATGACGCCAACAATGACGACGACCTTGAAACTGGACAGCCAAAATTCGAATTCACCAAAGAACCGAATACCAAAATAGTTGATAGTCAAAATAGCAACGAGGAATATAGTGATCCAGACACCCGGATTGACCCGGTCTCGAGGCAGCCAGAATTGGATGACCAATGCGGCGGCCGTAAGCTGATTAGGCGTGACGATAATGTACTTCAGCCAGTAACTAGATGTGCGGATGAGAGGTTAGTTGATTGGTCGACACCTTAGCCACTCCGTCGACGGTGCGTCGCACAGCATGCAAGATCGCCAGTCAGAATACGGGGAGGGGGAGTGGGAAAGTCCTAACTTACGTCCAGCCAAGAGCGAAACCAAGCGAAGGGTCGCAGAACCGAGAAGCGTAACCGGTGAAACCAGCAGACATGGGGAGCCAGGCGGCCATCTCGCCGAGAGCGGCCATGACGAGGTAGACGACGAAACCGACGATCGAATACGAGATGAAGATGGAGCCCGGACCGGCTTGCGCAAGGGCCTTGCCGGTGCCGATAATGAGACCTGTTCCGAGAGCGCCACCAAGCGCTATCATAGTAATGTGACGAGCTTTAAGGCCACGGTGCAGCGACGTCTCGGGCGAGGTCTCGATACCGCGGACTGGTCTGTCGAGATCGATATCGCTATACGCCATCTTCTCCTTGTCGCCGGCCGGCGACGAGGCCGCCGACCTGTGAATCATGCTGGAATGGTTCGAATGGTCCATGATGGGACCTCGAAGTTTCCGACAGTTAGTATGCGAACAACAAAAGGGCGACACAACAACGGCCTGTGCTCCCAAGTCCGATGCTTGTTGAAGAAGAAGAGGCGGAGGGGGGAGGGTGAGAAGTGGCTTGGGGGTGATCCTCAGCTAATAAATATCCATACTATGCATAGAACATGTAGGTTGGGATCCGACAGCTGCAGGTAACGAGACGTCTTGCAATCTGTCAACCAATCCCGACTCGCTTTTCCGCTGGTAAGCGGAACCACCACACTACTACGTAGCAGCAACCTAGCAATGCTAACCACCACTTCAGTCTAGTCCCGTCGACCTCTTGCAGGCGGCGGGGCGTTGCTTATCTCTGCCAGTCTCGTCCGTCAGCCACTTGCCCGGGAGCATATCATTGACCGAGGGGCGGCCAATGGTCCGTGGAGTAGCCTGTTCGACCCCTAGCCTAGAGGCTCTTGGCCCTTCTCCTCATCGGACCCCTGCCGGCTTGCTTACCTACACTAGCAGGTAAATACCAGGGGGTAGGCCGAGTAGGTAAGCAGGGTTCCCGTCTCTTGTTGGTGACATGTCGCGTGCCCTCTGGACTTTCTTCGGCGCCTTCATCATAGCCACCTAACCAATCTGTGAGGCCATTGTAGGGCTAATGTAGGATATTCAGGAGAAGCTTGTATGCTAATTGCCCCGAATACTACGACCTGCAGCGTGTCGATCACATGTGATGTTTCATTGTTCAAGCGTTGGAAATAACTGCATCTTCGCTCGATGCCGAACGGTGCCTCTGATTCCCCAGACGGGCGGGCCATCGTCATTTTGCGACGACCGGGTCGACCAGCCTCTGCCAGTCCCTCCCAGCCAACCAACTAGCGTACCGAGATGGCATTAGCCCCTAGTGCTATGGTTTCATGGTAGTTTATGGAGACCGACAGCCCACAACGGTCTAGTTTGCACGGCTCTAGATAAAAGTTACACGGATGGGGATGTCCAAAGGCGAAGGGGGCTCGAGGGGAACCTTAGCTTGCGAGCTTCTAGATCGGGCAAATCGTCTGGGGCAGATTGCAGTCGGAGAAGCTGATAGGCTGAGATTCTTATTACCTATGCCAAGGGTCTCCAAGCTGGCCAAGCCCTCGAGCGACCGAAGCCAAAGGCTCAGCACCCACTGAACCAGCTAATTGGAGCAAAGCTGCGAACAGATCACAGTCGATAGCGGCCAATCACAATAAGGCTAGATATCACTACTATATAGTACTGTGGCGAGCAGACCATGCAATGCATTCAAGAGCTTCTAGACTAATTCCGGCGCACAAACCAAAACAGGTTCGTTCTTCCATTTCAGAGCAAACTTGTCACATGATGACAACTCCTGCTGTTTGCGCCTTCGCGGCAGCTTGGCAGTTAGAAGTTAAGTTAGCTTTATCAACGGCGCAGCGGCGCCATACCAAGAACCGACCTCGGTTTTTATGACGCCCTATCAATCCTATTATAATCAAAGCACATAAGGTCCTGTGACAGATGCCGCCTAGGGGCTCGAGTCTCGAATACATCACTTGGATATCTCGGGCGCCATATAATTCTCCTCAAGCTGCCTCCGTATTCTTTAGTGGAACAGGATTGGCGCCGGTCTCTTTTCTTCGTCCAAGCTTCCGCCCTCAAACTGTAGGTAACAAAATGTGTGTTAGTTAGCCCGCTCGGTGTGGAACAATAACTTAGCAAATACCACAAACTTACCTCTATGAATCCAGTCGCAGTAATGAGGACCATAAACGCCTCAGCCAACTCACTGACACGTTCTGAGAGCAATTCGTCCGCCTTCCCACCACCAGCCCCAATACCAGCTGACCGTTTTAGGACGTGCATCACCAACATTCGATGCTCGGTCAAGAAGCGTCTACCTTGCAGCACGTTATGCGATCCTCGACTAACTATCGCGGCACCGACGATGCGGGCTACCTTGACCAGGAGAGTATAGTGCCTCTCGAGACCCCTAGTGTCTGACGAATCAACCTGCAATTCCGGGTCCACTGAAAAGAGCCCGGACTGCTCGATTGCTCGGAATAGATTCGCGTGCAGAACATTCTTGGCACCCACACGCGTTTGGCATAGTTGTAACAGAAGAGCGAGCTTAGCGTTGAGGTAATTCTCCTGATCTGGGTCTCCTGGAAACATGGCTGTGAGATTACTAGCTTTAGATGATGTGAATAAGATGAGAGTCTTACCTGTCCGATTGGCAGTCTCCCATTCTGCCAACACCCCACGTAGAGAATCGACAAGTATGCTGATGAAGTTCAACCTGTTGAGTGCCTCTACCACAAAGTTATCGTTCTCCTGCTTGCCAAGTTGGACTAGAGTTCCCAAGAGGATCAAAGCCGCAGATTGACATGCCGCGTCCCCGCCAAATGCATCGTCGCAGACGACGTTTAGCAACTTTTCACCGAACGCCTGTATTGTTTTAGTCGTCTTTTGGAGGCTTGATGAAACTCCTTGTCCATGATCCACGAGTGCCGCCAAGTGGCGATAGCAGATACTGTAATAGATTGCACGCAATTCTTGATTGCCAGCCCATTTGGCGATCGCGCTTAGGCAGATCTGGAGAAGCTGGAAGAGCTTATCGCTGATCAAATTCTCCACTGCCCGGCTCTGTTTGTCCGTCGAAGTCATCGTCGTGAAATCTAGTTCGAACAGCAACACCTTGGCAAGCTTAGCTAATTCTAAAGCGGCACTAGGGTTCTCCGAACCGTACATTTCGAGGTTAGGGAGCGTTGCCTGTAGGGTTTGCAATATGAACGATACTTTGTTCGTGCCTTTGAAGTCGTTGCAGTCAGTCATCACCATTAGAAGTTTCGTCCACGATGCCAGAACCCTGAGGCTGTATGATTTCACTTGCGTGAACCTATTCAAGTACCTTAGGTAGTACAACAGGGTGTCTTGCTCTGTTTCTATAATTGCCAAATCCTGTTGCGAAACGAGTTGGCCGGTGCTGCGAGCCTCGTTGCGTTTCAGAAGCAATATTTCCTCTACCTTGCCCAAGTTGTATACTCGATTCGAGTCGTCGTCGTCTTCTAAACATGGACTTAGATCAAGTTCTCCAATGATGTTTAGTTCGGGCGGAGAGGCTGCGAAGATGCTGTCTTGAGGTAGGGAATCTTGAAACTCGAAGACTGAAGGTACTGATATAACGTCTAGCCCCTCAACCCTAATTTGGCCGCCAAGTGCATCGAATATTCGTCGCTTGAGTGCAGGAGTGTTGCCATGAGAGACACTGCAAAGCTCGCGGGTAACATACTCGAGAGCCATGGCTCGCACCGAAAGATAATCGATGTAGCCCTCAGCTGCCGGGAATGTGAGGAAGTCTGGGCCGAGGGCTTCGCACCCATCCCATATGAGATTCTGCTGGGCAACCAAACCTTGTATCAAGATGTGGAAAAGGAAGTCGTTTTCTCGAAGTTCGTCGAGTACGATGCTAGCCGAGAGCGGAGAACTCCAGAGTATTCTGAGAATTCGCATGGCCTTATACTTGAGACTGATGAGCCACTTAGCCATATGTCCCTCCTCGTTTGTCAGTGGAAATTCTAAAATCAAGGGTAATAAGGTATGGAATAGAGACGACCTCTGGTCAAACAAGCTGCCAGGTTCGATCTCAAGCGAGTTGGCCTCGCAGCGAAAACCGAGGAGTAGATGAGCGATGGTGGGTCGATCTGGGTTCGCCTGCATGCAAGAGTAGAGGAAATCGAGGATATAGATTTTGATCTGATATTCCTGCGACTCCTCTTTCCTGTAATGATCTAAGGGAGTCCTAAGTTCGGCCATGAAAGACCCAGCTATCGTAGTTGCGTCGTTGCCCTCTTCTAGAGCCATAATGGCCTTGTTGCGGTGAGACTGCCTGGGAGATGCGGATTGCCATGTGGAAACTGCCCTGGGCGACACCGATATTTTCTCCAATAGTTTGAGACTGGCCAAGGTCAAACCCGGATGTCCTATGCCACAGTAGCTACCAAGGTCGGACACGAGTGCCATGCTAGTCATGAGGCCATCTTCTATTGAGGTGAATGCACCATTCGATGCTGGTATATAAGGCGATCGGCTTTGTGATCGAGTCTGCGGCTTCACGATCGGCCGAACGAGGTCAAGATAGGTAGCTTGAAGGTCCAGAGCTTTCGAGACGAGCTCAACCGCGCGCAGAACGCTAAGAATAAGAGGCGAATCTGGAGCTGCTTTCTGAATGTCTGCTGTATCTTGATGTATCGTGTCAAGGATGCCCTTCATGAACCTGCTGTCATACATCCACTCCATGATTCTAGCAAATGGGTGAAGAGTGACATAGCTCTCAAGGCTTGTGCTTTGAATGGCAAAGTCCACGTTGATATTGGTTTCGTTGCTGAACACAATCAAGTCCTCGTTGAAGTTGGAAATACAAGTAAATGCAAAGTCCAAACAATACAGTCGCAATATTCTCTGTTGTACGACTTCTAGAACGTCATGGGCCCGTACCGAAAACATATGCCCCAGCGCGAAGTCGATATACGGTTCGATTCCAGGGCGTATCCGAGTGGAGGCGCCAAGGTTCTCAGGGTAGGGTAGGACATCTTTCAAGGGGCTGGATTTATCAACTGGAAGAGATGTCAAAGCGACTAGGAGTTGGATGAAGGCGCTGGCGTCGTCAACATGTGGACTTATCTCCTGAAAAAGTCCTTCCATATAGAAAGACGGAGGCTGGGAGCTAGCAGAGCCTGGGACCCTGTTCGATGTAGATACAAAGAAGTGCCCTGAAAGGCATGATTCTAGACAATTCCACATGACATTGTTGTCCGCTTCAACCTTTCGACTGAGGAAAGAGGCCAGAGCTCTAAATATGCACGCCCTTATTCGAGGTGCAACCTGACTGCTTATAATTTGGAAGAGCACCTGAAGTAGCTTGGCTTGGTCCGTTAGATATGCACGTGCAGGTTCGCTCTGGGTTGCAAGTTTAGCCATGAGACGCAAGTAAGATTCCAGCATTGCTGTTAATTCTGGTTCAGTCTCAGCCTGGTCGACATGGACTTTTCCGGTTCTGTGCATGCTAACCTGGGCTGCGGCAGGGTTCTCTCTGATTTTATGGGCGAAATATTCCAACTCGTTGTAGATGTGGGCCCAGGTAATGGTTAACGGCTTTCGGATCTGATGTCCCTCGTCTAGAAGGAATTTATGTGCAGCCTCGGCATACTCCGGGGTCTCAGCTAAAGACTGGAGCATCTCACAAAATGCGGCTTGCACAGGCGTCGTTGCCCTGCGAGATGCCCACTGCAGAAAACCAGCCAGGTTATTCTCAGGGTCCGTCCAGAATTCACCTGCAGCATTAGGCCGACCTTCGAAAGAGTAGGCAATGATAAGAAGGAATCTCTCCAGGTCGTAATCTTGCTCCTGAGCTTGGCTAGTCTGGCGCTGTTCATCCTCTTCAATTTTCAGCCTTCGAAGAACGTCAGGCATATTAGATATGAAGGCATCGACGAATGTCTCGAGTTTTGCCGCAAGGCGGGTCTGCAGTGGCTCAGAGAACGGAATGGCATCCGCTGGTAGTGTTGGGGTCCTTTTCCGAAGCCATTGTCGTAAGGATTTTCGAGCAGCATCCTCCCATTCGGAAGCCCTGACATCAGCGACAACCGCCAACATGAAATCAAACGCGCCATCCTTCAATGCTTCAGCGAACTGCTTCGACCTTTGTTTGTCCTCTTTTCCACTTGTTAGTCGGCCTGGCATATATCGGATTTGGGGGGAGATCTATTACCTTCATCAATATCAACGTCGAGGACAGAGCCGGCGGCATCTTCCATATACCAGCCGCTGTATTCGGCAATCCACCAGGCCCTGATTGCAGCATGGAGGAAAGGTAAGGTCGGCGCGCTCTCTTCTGACTGTTGGCAAACAAGACGGTTCAATTTTCTCGCTTGTTCTACGCTTCCTTGACCCTCTGTTGAACCGAAGACTGTAATGAAAGTGCCGAGGACGGGTATCAAGTGCACTTTAGAAGTTAGCTACAGCACTCGCTTCTATTAACAATAATTATCATGAACTCACCCGTGCAGGAGTCATATCTAGTGGCCTGCTTCAGCACTCGAAGAAAATCAATAAAGTCGCGCTCATCTGCCACGTTCTTCTCGATAGCGTAACAGAGAATGACCGAAAGTAGCTCATGCTGCTGGGTCAGGCTCACGAAAGTAAGCTCTACAGTCTCTTGAAATTGGGCCTCACCGGCGCGACCTAATACTGCGGCACTTGTGACCTGCTCAGAGAGTCTTTGGAGCCACACCCTGATGTCGTGCATTGTGCCCATGCACGTAGGCACGAATCTCGGTTGAGATGAGGGATTTGTGATACCGGGAAGATTCTCCCGAAGAATATTCTCGCTAATATATGGACCAAGGCTTCCAAGATCGTCACCGTCGTCTTCATTGAGTAGCTCACTCTCTTCCTTTGCAAGCTGCAGAAGTAGCAGCATGCAGTTGAGCAAAAAGTTCCTCTGTTCATGGAATCGGATAATTGCACATTCTTTCCTCGGGCGTCCTAGAATGGTCTCTTCGTCCTCGGCAAGAAGTGTCAGCTTAGCTGCTTCGATTTCGTCCAAATCTAGCCCGTCGGCAACTTGCAAGACTAGTTCCTGGAAATCTTTGTTCAAAGAATACTCTTCGTCGAGGATAGTAACCTTTCCTGCAATTGAATTGTTATTAGGCAAGCAAATCCAGGCCAAGGGGGGATAAGAAGCGACACACCTGACAGTACGGCATCTCGACTTTCTTTTCTCCTCCCAGGTTTTTCCAATAGCGCTCGAAACTTGGGGCCTACTACTTCTAGCAGGGGATTTTGTGGGAGCTGTGATAGTAAAATACGGCCTTGCGATTCGCGATCGGCTTCGAGGGCCTCGACTATGGTGACCAAGTCTCTATGCAGAGCCTGGAGAGCTTCCAGACTGCCATCATCCGCCATTGTTCGTACTCTCAATATATCTATCGCATTGTCGCGTGGGTTTTCGGGAGAAATCGGTTCGCGGTGCAATGGATATGCACCTCTAGTCGAAAAGTAGGCGTTTGTTATTGGTCTAGAGGTACGGTTCTGAAGATAGGCTGGTATTGTTTCTTGCACGATGCAGAGGGGCGCGACGGCAGTCTGGTCTTTACAATTGAATTCCACAAGAAATTGATGCTGGACGTGTTCGAGCTAAGGTAAGGTACCTAGGTCCCCACTCTTCTCTTTCACCGTTACCTCATGTACCGCATATACGGGGCTTTGCAGGACCCGGTACCTAGAGTACTTCGATACATTCACACAGCTAAGGAAGGCGGTAAGTTTCTGCCGGCAAATCAAAGTTTACATTTGTACCCGTCTAGGACTTTATAGGGCAGCTTTAGCGCGGGTTATGCAGGCGCAGGTGGAATAAACAAAGCTCAGCTCAAGCTTGCACACCTTTAGCAGCTTTGCCTCAGATTATGCAGCCTAGCCCGAGATACATATCTCGTATACGGCAACAGCTCGGTGGAAAAAAAGCAAAAGTTGGAGATATTAAACAGGATTGTCTTAATTAAGAGCATCTCGTATCTTCCATCACAATCAACTTGCCGTTTCGACTCTTCATATTCACAAGGTCCCTAGTAGCAGCAGGGGCTGGGGAGTTGACCGAATCTTGGTGTTTCTTACCAAATCTACAGACATTTGGATTGGTAACCAATGACAAGCTTCACGGTCTGCCTAAACAATCGAGTCAATTCCCTCTCAACCATCAAATAAGATGGGACCGTACGGCCACATCCAACGTCTAGATGAAGTAGTATTATAGTGTTTCTCAGTTTCAGACTGGCTCGCTTCCGGTCTCCCGAATGGTCTATTGGTTTGCTATAAACTAGTTAGCTACCTGTAAGTAAGGTGAGACTGAAGCAGCAAAATGGCTCCTCGACTTAGAGCTCGACAAATCACCATGGATGGCGCTCGAAGTAAGTTTTCATTGTCTAGAAAGAGGAGCTAGGCGAAGCTAAAGTGAGACAGTCGCTATCGAGAGCAGTAACGGCACAACACGTTCATCCGGCTTAGATGGTGAGACCAAGCTTGATTCATATCCAGATGACAATGCAATAATATTGACTTCTCAGATCTGATTCACATATTCAAAGAGCAAACGAAAGCCTCAAATTTGTGAGCAATTATCAACGGCTCTTACCTGGTTTCAAACTGACGCTTCCTAGTTCAACTCTCGATGACAAGAGCTACCACATAACTTTTGAGGCCCTGTTTCGGTGTGCTCTAGCTGAGAAACAAGCTTACTACGGAAACAAGAGCACCGCTGCCAGCAGACTTACCAAGTGTGCGGAGGCCCTCCGTCTCGGTATTGAGCTGGGGGCAGGGAAGATAAAGCGAAAAACCGTTCTTGCTGTGATTGACCACATTACCCAGACTCTGCCACACACCGAAGACGATCTGGTCCCTCCGTTGGTTCAAGATTATATCAAAGCACTAGCCGCTCTCCTAAGCCATGCCGCTAATGTCGAGCTTCTGGCTACTGGTGGTGGCGAAGGCTGGTTCACGTGCGTCGACTTCGCCGTTGATATCTTAACCTTGTACCTAGCGGCTACCGATAAGGATTCGGGTCCTTCACGGGCTTCACCTGCACCTGGGGCGGGCCAGACGGCGTCCTTGACGTTCTCAACTCCCAGATCTACGTCCACGTCCCAGCGATCCAGCCGAGTTTCACGCAGCCATCTACCGGATCTTCTGCAATGCCTCGTTTATCTCGCATCTGCCCCAAATGCCCCCCTCTTGCAGCGCTCAAGGGAGACATCATCTGTTATCATTCAAATACTCCAGCTCCGTTCCCTCGGGATCAGTCAGCTACATCAGCTAGCCTTCGCACTGATTAACAAGCTCTTTGTGGCGTCGCAGGCGGATGATTCTACCTACGCGAGCTCTTTGGCTATGGACTCCTTGCCCTTGGTTAGCCAGTGGTGGCAAACGAAGACAGCCTCTGCACACGACGCGCTTCTCAATGGCGTGCGTATCGAAATGTTGAAGCTCCTATTTAATTTGCATCTCCAGCTTGAGTTTCTGGTTAAGCAGGGTAACAAGCCTTCACTTCTTGGGGACATCGAAAATTTGGCGGAATTATTCTGGAGTGAATATTCGAGACGAGAAGAACGCGCCCATCTTCAACAGGACGACTTGACCTATTCTTCTGAACCTAGCGGTAGTACAGAATTCCAAGTACAATTGTTTTCTTTACGGCCATTCAATATCGACAGCGAAAAACATTGGGCTGTGGTGCATATTTTAGCTCTTCTCGAACGTCTAATGTGGAAAGGTTCTCAGCAGCCACATGCAGCCTCAACTGATGGCGAGCAGCCGCGGAAGAAGCAGCGAACAACCGCAGGATTCAGTCGGCTTCGACAGAAACTACGCTCCATGGACCAATCCATACAGTATACCGCTCTTCAAATTATACCCTTCTTCGTCTCGGACCTCAGAGTTGATAGCGACGAGATGTCAGAACTTCTGTCATTCTTAATGGGTCAGATCACTAGCAAGAACAGCAAAGTATCTACATGGGCCATGATTGCTTGCGCGAGGTCGGTTATAGACTTACAAACGTATATACCATATGCTAACCCTTAATTAGCTTAACCCCGCAACCCAGCGCCATAGATGGTACCCTATGTGCTCTTTGGAAGCAAATATGGCAGATT
The DNA here is from genome assembly GCA_000931505.1 of Hypoxylon sp. E7406B. Classification (NCBI taxonomy): domain Eukaryota; kingdom Fungi; phylum Ascomycota; class Sordariomycetes; order Xylariales; family Hypoxylaceae; genus Hypoxylon; species Hypoxylon sp. E7406B. Next base: position 82,625 of record JYCQ01000019.1, on the reverse strand, counting down.
GCAGTACGTGCTGTCAGTATGACTACAAGCTGCCGAGCCTCGAGCATTTTGCTCCATTCCATCATAACTCATGAATTAGTATCATATCGCGATATCGCCGACGACATCAATAGTATGATCATGACTGCTGATGTGAATGGACCGGCGGCCGTAGTAGATTCTTCTCTCGTATTGATGACGACCCTTCTTAATCTTCGAAACTTCCAACTTCCAAGTGCTAGTTATGCGACCTGCAATCATGTAGTCCGCTGGATGTTTTTCAGATGGGATCCTGGTAAGTAACACTCGATATTTTGAATATGGGTTTGAATCTAACCGTTCGACAACCATAGCCGACGTGGCCTTTATATCATCATATTCTAGTCACGTCATGCCATTAGACATCGTTAATCTACTGCGAGCGGCTTACGGGGACCAAGAATTAGCGTTGTGTCGTCCGTCTCAGACGATTTCGGGGCAAATTGGGGAGACTCTGTGTCTCCTCCAGAACCGCGAGAGCCTAATCAAATACCTGCTTCTTTTAGACTCTGATACTCCTGAAGCTTCCTCGGACCCAAGTCTCCAGCTATCCGTGATTTCGGCCACGCAACTCAGCGACGCCTCGAACGCCCACGGCACAAAGAAACTCATAGCTGAGCTCTTCTACGCAAAACTGGAGGAAATCAAAGCTCTATGCGAGCTATGGGACAAGCAAAAGGACAAATCAGCCCAAATCACGCCAGAGAAGCTACGAAGCGTCGTTTCTTCTTTAATCATCGGTGCTTTTATCCTCCCCGAGGTTATGGACGTGAATTCAAGGCAGTCCCAAGATATTCAAAGTTCGTGGTCCTTAATCCTCCAAGCTGCCCTAGCGTGTATCTCAAATTCATCCGAGAGCCAAGCCCTGTATGACTGCCTTCTCATGTCAGTCCGATCTTACATGCCAGCATTGTCAAGTACCGAACTAGGTAAGCTGGGAAAGGAATGGAAGTATTTGCACCAATTCTTTAGTGAACTCTCCAATGCTTTTCGTAAGAGAGCTGGCAAGAGATCGTCTGATAACGATGACGACTTCATGGATATTGATGATGAGTTCGAATCTAAAGAGCGTCGATCGAATGCATCGTCCAAATTGGTCGAAATATCTCGGCATGAGGCCTCCATTAATCTACAGGCAGCGTCCTTTTACTCGGACACTATTCAAAGGCTTCATCTCCTCGGCATTTTGCATGAGGATGGCGGCCAAATTGGACTTATCCCGGAGTCGTTTCTCGATGAATTTTTGGAATTGCCTGACCAAGAACTCCTCTCGTGTCGCTCTTTGATTCGGGAGCTATTCGACTCTGATCTCATAATCAATCCCGACGATGCGGATAGAGTAATCGTTAGAATAGGCGAGTTACTTGGCAGTGCATCCTTTTCAACTTGCGAAGTCGCTCTGAATGCATGTCTCGACGTGATGGAAGGCTTGATGCCAATATGGTCCGATAGCGACGGCGAGATATCATCTCGTGTGGGTGATTTGTACTACTACTTCCTCAATTCAGGACTCAAGAATAATATCCTTTCGTCGACCCTCCAGATGTCGCTAGCTCGGCTGCTCCTCCGTTTGATTCATGTCAATGAGAAGTATCCAGAAACAATGAAAATGGAACCTCCAAGCACGTCACTCCTCAGCATACTAGAGAGCGCGACGATCCCCGTAAAATACTATATCGGAACTCGTTTGCCAAGCTTATTCGCTCGATACGTTCTGAAATCTCACGACGAAGTTCTAGTTGATGTCCTAGAGGTTCTCCCGAGCAAAAGCGACTTTCTTGAGGGCATAGCCTTGCGACTATTTGTGCTCGCAGAGTTAGCACGGGTATGGCCTACTCTCCTCCGACGAGGCATTTATCATATTTTCGAGATACCTGGAGAAATCCCCAGCTCGAAGAATCATGCGGCACGTTGCCTTAACAGAATATCCGCTTCCCTGAATCTTGAAAATACACAGCAGTTGTTCGATTTATTTGCGCCCCAGCTACTTTATACATGGCTTGAAATTAAAAGTATCGACGACATCCCATTCACGATCTTTGGATTCTCGGAACTCGAAGAATTACTACAGCGTGCACAAGCTGAACTAGTAGCTCTTATGGTGATGCGAGGACAAGACGAAGCGGCGGCAGAATTGGCAGCAGCTCTTGGTGACAGTTTGCCCCAACTCATCCAGCGCAATTTCTCGAGAATTATGGCGTACAGCATAGCTCACGACATCAGCGTGCCCAAATCAGAGCAGCCACGAAGTGGCGAAAGCCGAGTACGCAAGATCATTGGTCGAGAAGCATTCCTTGAAGGCGTATACATCAATTTTGCTGATATCATTGGTCTATTTTTCAGCCTCATCGACCAAGAGAACCCAGTCGAGGAATCGTGGGCCAAGGACCCGAACTTTAAGTACGCAGCTGAGGTCATGGCAGAGATCAAAAAGTGTGGCCACTCAGCAATCGGCTTGTCGCCTAATCAACAGCCCATGTTCAGGGCCAAGTACCTCACAAGAGAAATAGCATTGCTTTGCAGTCGAACAGAATACGAAGTTTCCACGCTGTGGACACCGGCCCTCGTAGTTAGCGTTGCTAGGAAATTACTTAATGGCGTCCATGCAGCGTTAGGACCTTTGCATACGTGCTCTGTCCTTCGAAAGATCCGCGTTCTTATCTGCCTGGCGGGCCGACATGCTTGGGAATCCTATCCTTTAGAGATGCTCCTACAGTCCATACGCCCTCTTATCGTTGATACAGAATGTGCAGACGACGCACTTGGGATGAGCCAATACCTTCTAGAAAAAGGGACAGAATCATTGTCACAGTCGCCGTCATTCCTTGCTGGATATGCTCTGTCTGCACTTGCTTCACTCCGAGTATTCCTTGAAACCAGTCAATCCAGCACAACCCAGGAAAGTCAATTTAAGGCTACTATGAGCAAAGCTCAGAAATTCCATACGTGGTTTTCAAAATATCTAGAAGATTACGAATCGCCTTCCTTTCGGGACGTCAAACAGCGTAGCGCCTTCGAGGCCATCACGGGGTCTGCGGCTCACGTTCGATCTTCCGGAAATGCGGAGCGAGGCACATATGAGAGCAGGCTTTTGCTAGAGATCTTGCAGGATGGAGTGATTGGAACCCAGTTGCTGGATGAACCTTCACGCAAACTAGCGCTGGAAATGCTTTGTAGCCACTTCACGATTCCGGTCTCGCACACGGTTGACGTGATCGGTTCCGACGATGAGGCATTGGCCTGGGTCCCTGTTGTCTGGAAGAGCTGCCAGACACAGAACTTAAGTAACGAGTACCTTGCTTGGGCAGGTCGGGTTGTTGGTAGGGGTTTCGCCGCATCCGGTCACATCGACCAGGACCTGCTGCGAGAGTCCGAATTGTCGCGATACTACAACGGATCAGCTGATGCCTGCAGCTCAGAACTTGGCTTGCTAAGTCTTTTACAGTCTTTGACATCCGACAGTGATTGTTACAAAGCCGGACTTGCAGAATCAGCGTTAAGGACGATTGTCTCAGACGCCGCGGCTCAAGGCGATAACGATTTATTCATGACTTGTCAAAAAGTCCTATCCGACCAACTCCTTATGACTTCAGATTGGGCACCGTATCGAACTCCACCATCCGATAATCCGCCTGTTAACCATATATATGAAGACCATGCCCTGTCTAGTGAAGCTTTTGAGAGCACGAAGTGGGCTCAAGGTGTGACTGTGTACCTAGCACAGTTGTATCCCGAGAAGGTTATTCTCAATGCTCTGCCTTCAATACTCACAAATATAAAAGGCTTTGCCCAGCAAGCATTCCCATATATTATCCATCTAGTCCTCCTATTCGAACGGGAAAGGCAGCAAAGTGCTAAACGCAGCCTCTCAAGCTCCCTCAAAAACTGGCTAAGGCTTGATTCACTCGCAGCCAAAGAGAATACGAGCCTCCTGATCAACGCAATTCTGTACCTGAGGACGCAACAATTACCAAAAGAAAATTCCATAGCTGATCGAGCCCAATGGCTCGACCTCGACCTCCTTTCAGTTGCCTCGGCTGCTGTAAAATGTGGCATGTTCAAAACAGCGTTGTTGTTCGTCGAAATGGCATCCGCCGAAGGATCACGAACGTCCCGACGTTCTTCTGCTGTCCGGGCTCAGGAATCCACGGACGTCTTGATGGACATATTCGAGAATATTGATGATCCCGATGCCTACTATGGTCTCAGCCATACTTCAAGTTTGAGCAATGTGCTAGCGCGACTTGAATATGAAAAAAACGGTAGTATGAGCCTAGCATTCCGTGGCGCACAATATGATAGTCACATTCGGAGAAGAGATCCAGCCGCCAATATTGACAGTCAGTCGCTTGTGGGAACACTCAGTAACCTGGGGCTATCGGGGCTGTCACATTCTCTTCTCCAAACTCAGCATAACCTAGATGCTTCATCTGCCACCGTGGAAAGCACATTTAGTACTGCCAGACGACTGGAAATTTGGAACCTGCCGGCCCCAACGACCATTGGAAATCCTTCCGTCACTATATATAAAGCATACCAGGCTTGGTACCAGGCTACTGAGCTGGGCCCTGCGAGAAAGGCTACTCATGATGGCTTTAGCGAAACTATGCGAGATGTAGTCAGGATGGATCTCAACCCAGCCCGCCTCCGTCAGCATCTCGGGACACTAGCCGTCCTAACAGAACTCAATGATGTTGTTGAGATGGCTGACTCAACTGAACTCGAGAAAATATTAGCAGCGTTCACAAATCGCTCCAAATGGATGAAAAGTGGACGGTACGTGATAATCCGCCTCCAGATTGGTACGATTATTGACAAAATATAGGTACGAGGATGTCAGCCAAATCTTGTCCTGCAGAGAAACGACCTTGAGCATGTTAGCCCAGACTTCTCAGCGCCGCAGTATGACAAAAATTAACCCACCGGAAGCGACATTGGCACAGATTAAGTCAATGCTATTGTCATCTAGCGTATATAGGTATCACCGAGCTACGCAGGAATGTTTGAACATTGCAACCTCTCTTACGGACCTAGTGCCTCCCAGTGCAGACCTCGGGTTGCATCTTGATTCTATCGCAAAATTTGAGGCTTCAGAGTCCCTCTGGGATCATGGCGAGATGACATCCTCTATTCGTATGCTACAAAGCATCGACGAGGACCCGAACCTCAAGAAGCAGACTATCCCTATTAGTCGGCCGGACCTCCTCGCGAAGACTGGATATCAGATTTCTGTAGCAAAGCTACAAAAACCTGACGCAATTCAGAAAGACTATTTACAGCCTGCGCTAAAGGAGCTCAAGGGTAAGACTGATGGTCAAGAGGCCGGCAAAGTCTACCATCAGTTCGCCATGTTCTGTGATGAGCAGTTGCAGGATCCAGACGGGCTCGAAGACTTGGCTCGTTTGCAGCATTTAAGAAAAGGGAAGAGCGATGAGGTTTTGCAGCTCAGGGGCCTCATCTCCAATACGAGGGACTCGCAGTCGAAGCAAAGATACCAAGGCCATCTCGCCAAAGCAAGGCAGTGGCTCGAACTGGACGAGCAGGAGCTACGTCGTGTTGAACAGAGTCGAACCGAATTTGTTAGGTTAAGTTTGGAGAACTACCTTCTGTCACTCGTGTCTTGCGACGATCATAACAACGACGCTTTGAGATTTACGGCCCTTTGGCTAGAGCGGTCGACTGAGGACTTCACCAACGAGGCCGTCAAGAAGCACATCGATAAGGTTGCAACCCGGAAGTTCGCGCCGCTAATGAATCAACTTACTTCACGCCTACTCGACCACAACAATCTCTTTCAGAGACTCCTATTCGAACTTGTTTATCGTATATGCATTGACCATCCTTACCACGGGATGTATCAGATATGGTCAGGAATGAAGTCCCGCACGAACAACAAGGACGATGTAGCCGTGCTCCGGCAGAAAGCGACGGCAGAGGTTGGAAAGAAGCTTGCCCAAACTGAATCGGTGGGGACAATATGGGCTGCTATTGATAGGACGAGCAAGGCCTACCACATGCTGGCAATGGAACGGGATTCTTCGCGCTATAAGGCAGGGCAGAAGATCCCCGTCAAGGATTCCAGTGCTGGTTCTAGCCTTGCAAGTTCCCTAACGAAATGGCACATACCACCACCTACAATGCAAATAGAGCTCCAAGCTAGCCGGGACTATAGCCATGTTCCGTATATTTCCAAGGTGGAGCCGAACATGTCCATCGCTTCCGGCGTTAGCGCCCCAAAGATCATCACTGTGGTAGGCAGCAACGGAGAACGATTCAAGCAGCTTGTCAAAGGCGGCAATGATGATTTGCGTCAGGACGCAATCATGGAACAGGTCTTTGCTGCGGTCTCATCCGTACTGAAGCATCATCGATCTACCCAGCAACGCAATCTCGGAATCAGAACATACAAGGTCTTACCCCTAACTGCTGCCTCCGGACTTATCGAATTTGTCTCAAATACCATACCACTTCATGAGTATCTCATGCCAGCGCACGAGAGATACCACCCGAAAGACCTCAAAGGTTCACAGTGTCGAAGGGAGATTTCGCAGGTGCAGAGTAAATCAATCGAGGCACGTGTGGCCACCTATAAAAAAGTCACCGATCGGTTCCAACCGGTGATGCGGTACTTCTTTATGGAGCATTTCGTCGACCCAGACGAGTGGTTCGCCAAACGCACAGCCTACACCCGAACCACTGCGGCAATTTCCATTCTGGGCCACGTTCTTGGTCTTGGTGATCGTCACGGCCACAACATTCTGCTTGATTCCAAAACTGGCGAGGTAGTCCATATCGATCTAGGTGTAGCCTTTGAAATGGGCCGCGTGCTACCTGTCCCGGAGCTTGTACCATTCAGGCTCACGCGTGACATAGTGGACGGCATGGGTATCACCAAGACTGAAGGAGTTTTCCGGAGATGCTGTGAATTCACATTAGACGCGCTGCGCGAGGAGACATATTCCATCATGACAATCCTCGACGTGCTGCGTTACGATCCCCTGTACTCGTGGTCCATCAGCCCCGTTCGCATGGCAAAACTGCAGGACCCGCGGCGGGACGGAGAAGGGGAAGGGGCCGACACGGATATCGACTCTAAGAAGAAAAAGCCGGCCGGGACCGTGGGTGTGGTGAACGAACCCAGCGAGGCAGACCGGGCGCTCGAGGTTGTGCGCAAGAAGCTCAGCAAGACGCTGAGCGTGACCGCCACGGTCAACGATTTGATTAATCAAGCGACAGACGAGAGGAATCTCGCACTTTTGTATTCTGGTGAGTCCTCATTCCGTTAGCTGAAACCTCCTTTAGCGTACACTGTCTAACAGAATCTTTCTTAGGTTGGGCTGCTTATGCTTGAGCATGCACATTACTCCGAGATGATACCCATGTAGATCGCGTCGCTTTGCTGGTTTTTATTAGGTCAGATGCTTGCAGTATGTATCATTATCAGGCGGGAATACCCCCTTTGAAGGCACGAGGGGCAATTCTAGGTCGCAAATTCCTGTATGTCGGTGATAGACGTGATGCATAAAGTGTCTTAGCCTTTATTCGAGTATGTACACCAGTAAACCTCATCCATTGGACTCAACTATCCCTAGATAAGCTAGCCCAAGAGACACGGACAACAGCCCGGTGTGCACAAGAGTGGAATTCTGCATTGTCGAGTGATATGCGGCATGTAGACTACTGGCACCGTACCACCAAGATCATGCCGTGATTTCCGTGCTAACGCTGACCTCCTGCTCCTCCTTGGCGGCGGCGGCCTCGGCCTTGGCGCGCTTCTTGCGAGCTCTGCGGACCTCTATTTCGATCTGGGCCATCTGGGCGTTGACGGAGACCAGCTTGGGGATGACTTGCTCGACTGCTTCGATGCTTTGCGCCTGGGCTTGGCGTAGGGCCATGGGGGTAAGCAGGCCGAACCATCTCAGAGGGTCCTTTCCCTTCGCTTTCCGGGAGGACGACTCTGTCTCCTTCTTTTCTCCTACTTGTTTCACGTCCTGGATACCATCGTCATCAATGGTTGCCTCCTTCTCCGAGCCTCTTGATGCTTGGGAAGAAGATTTAGGTTCCACGTTCATGTCACCTGTAGTGATGGTGAATATGGGCACATCCTGGTTGCCGCTTGTGGCTATTGACACTTTTCTGATAGCCTGCATGCGCTCATCGTAGTGGTCCGGGCCGAACCGCATCCCGCGCTCGGCAGCGAAGTTTGCGCGTGCTATGTTTTGGTACATGCCCGCTTGTAAGTTGTTGAGCTGATCCCTCAGTGTTGTGTATTCGTGGAGCAGGTGAAGGTAACGCTCTAGGAGCTCATCAATGTGATGGGTCTCCATGATGGCCAATTGACATATATCCCCTAAATCAAGAATAATTCATGTGGGCTGAAAAGGGGTCGTCATTCATAGGAATTCCTTGATAGAATTGAGTTCATTGAAGTGACGGTAAGTCGATTATTGAAGGTTGATGAAAACGCCACACTTGGCTCCGCCTGTCTGTGGCTTCGCTGGAGTCCCTAGTTGTCCGTTTCCCATTAGGCTCTCAGAATTCCATCTGCCATCACCATTCAAACGCCTTTTTAGTATTGCGAATAGATCGAAGCTATCCTGTTAGAATTTTATATGGTTGCTGCAGCCTACCATGACATAGTGACCGCCTGGTATTATACTCTTCTACAAAACGCGCCGTTCATCAAGAACTCTTACCTACTGAACTATAGAGGGTCCAAGTGTCTGCAAGGACACAGTACCAATGGCACTGCCCAATTTGACCTTGAAGGATTGTGTTTGGATCTAACCTTGGAAAAGGTTGAGAATTACCAAAAAGAATTGGTTCCTCTCGGAGATTCATTTGCCTGTGCCTCTCTGAAAGCTTCTACACGGTCACTTGGGTCATCCTCCCAAGGGCAATGCCAGCCACCGTTAGGGACACCGCGAGAGAGTCCCAAGGCAATCGATCAGGTATCACAGGAGACCTCCCAAAAGACCATCTTCATCATGAAGGTTGCACTCATCTTCCCCGGTGTCACCCGCTATACCTGTATCTGATTGACCAACTCCTCTATACAAAACCAAAGTCGCCTGACGGTTGCCTCGCATAACTGCCACGTAGTACTAGGTAGTGTTCTTTCAGAGCGCGTACAGGAAATTCCATATGATCTGGATGAGGAGATGCCAATTGGAGCTGCAGATACCCTTCCCTAACCCTCTGATCGACAACTCCGCCACGACGGCGATCTTCAACAGCCTAGCTACTAACGCGATTACACCAGATATGTATGTATCCTTCGCCTTTCTCTCTTGCCTTACTCCGAACATATGAACACTCAACTTGGGACGGCGGGKAGATGAATATTCTTGTGCCGAATACTGCAACTCTCGCTCCGAATCTATATTACAGACATGGACGCGTCAACGAATAGTTCTGCCAAGCGAGACCTTTCAGTTGGATCGTTGTGTACCACTGCATGTTCTGTGCGCAGTGGTCCTGATCGTGTAAAGCGTATCGAATCTAAATACGGTACCGTATCTCAGCTTGGCAGCTGTCAAAGTAAGGCTGTCAGAGTCCTATGCAGACAAGGCGAGGTCCCAGTTTGCCCTTCATCTTCCAGGCTTGTTACGTAGACTTGTTCTAGAAAAGCGGTGGAGGGTCTTTGCCTTATCGCGACTTTTACAGCTGTAAGTACCCATTTCCACCCTACATACCGTCATCATGAAGGACCCTGATGACGCATAAATAATAAACAGCCGGGAGAACGTGCGCCATATGTATCCGGTGTTCAAACTAACCGAAAAGGTACGATGTTATTATGCCTGCCTCGAGGCTTGAATAATGCAATAGACTTCCATAGGATTTCACTAATGACATGATAGTAAGAAATTGTAATATGATTCACTAACCCGCCCAGCCTCCCAGGTCCTTGTTGATTTCCCGGATCCCCTGAACAAAAGCTCCGGAAAGCATGGCGCATAATATGGTCAAGGCTTGTGTCGACTGCCGCAGACTTGCATTTTGTCGTTGTTAGCGAATGATGGCTCTGGATGGTGAGACAAGAGATTCTGGAACATCGCTTTCTTTCTCTTCTCCCTTTTGTTCAATTTTTATTTCTTTGTTGATTATCATATTTGCACAATGACTGGGTGCTGTTGTACGTAGTCGAACGCGTACTCATAGATCAAGCCAACCCGCCATGCCCGAGGAGCGATAAGTGATATTTCCAAGTGCTTGGGTGTTGATATATTCGTAGCAACTTAAGATCCCCTAATCCCCTATTTGCATCACCCTGTTAATTGCACGATCCCAAAGGGAACTAGCGAACTAGGGGAACTAAGACGGTCGCACTGGGGGGCGCTAAGGAATTAATAAATTAGCACGGTACGTACCCCCTTATCCAACGCCGGTGCATCAAAGTAATGCAAGTGCAGGCCCAAACCATTGAATGTCCCCAAGCCCGCACCTGCAATTCCCACGCCGCCTCAGGGAATAGAAACCACAGCGCGAGCGCCTGCCGAACCAAATCCCAGCCAAGCTCTCCCAGCTTTCTTTCCACTGGGCCTGCCAATCTCGTTACGTTGAGCTTCCACTGACGCTGACCCTGCCAATCGTCCCTACCAGTTCCCTACCGTTCCCTACCAGACCCGTCCCGTCGCCCTCGACTCCTTCTTCGTTCCGCTGATACTTTTTCGACTTCCCATTACAATTCTCTTTGTGATACTGCATTTTCTGAGCCGAGTCTCGCCCGTCTATCCTTCACCGCCGCCACCTATCGAGGTTTAGACTTGAGACATCCTTCTCCCCCAAGCCCCATAACCCCTCTGACTTCTTTTTTTTTCCTTCTACGCCTAGTTTTTTTTTGCGAGACAGAACGGCCGATACCCGCCGACATTTTCCAAGCCTGCTTGCGATAAGACAACTGCTAAATTAGGGAGAACATCAACATATCGCTCCTGCTCCCGCGAAGGAGCTTCAGCAAGTCAACATGGTGGTTGCAACAATCAAGTCAGTTCCCTCGTTGCCTTCTTCACACCCCCGTTCAGATGTTATCATCGATTCCAATACACCCATTCCAATCATAAAACGCGCGATTGCATCACAGACATGTCTCGAGGCGTGCGAATCTCCATGTTTCATACATACATACTTAACGCCAACTTCAGACGTAAATCACGCGTCATTTGCTTTCTCATTCATCTATCACCATGCGTACGCCTTGGTATAAAGACTAATTGCTAATATTCTGCTTCCACTAACAGGTGCGTGGTTGTTGGTGACGGTGCTGTTGGCAAGACATGTCTTCTCATCAGCTACACTACCAACAAGTTCCCCTCTGAATACGTCCCGACCGTCTTCGACAACTATGCTGTCACGGTAATGTGAGTTCCAAGACCCAATTCCGAACTATACTTCAGTCCAACACTGCGACCAACGACATGTTCGAGTTATACTGGCAAAATCGCCAATTGGATAATCGATGATGGGATTTAAGGTCGACGTGAAGAAGGCTGACATGTGTCCTACCTTACAGGATAGGAGATGAGCCTTACACACTTGGACTATTCGATACTGCCGGACAAGAAGATTACGATCGTCTACGACCTCTGTCATACCCGCAAACCGACGTCTTCCTAGTATGTTTCAGCGTTACATCGCCTGCCTCGTTCGAGAACGTCAGAGAGAAATGGTTCCCCGAAGTTCACCACCACTGCCCTGGCGTACCCTGCCTCATCGTCGGCACTCAGACAGATTTGAGAGATGACCCCAGTGTCCGGGAGAAGCTTGCTAAACAGAAGATGCAACCGGTTCGCAAGGAGGATGGAGAACGGATGGCCAAGGAGCTCGGAGCTGTCAAATACGTAGAGTGCAGTGCTTTGACTCAATATAAGCTTAAGGATGTGTTTGATGAGGTTCGTGGCTTCTCCCTGCATGGATTGAGCCAATACTGACTGTTTCTAGGCGATCGTTGCTGCGTTGGAACCCCCCGCGCCGAAGAAGAAGCCCCACAAGTGCCTCTTGCTATAATGTCGCCTGGTTGGATTACAAGACATTTCCGCCTTTGATCCTTGAGCACGCTTGAAAGGCACTGCCTAGAGATTGGAAGGTACAAGGATATGTCATTCTTGGGCATTTTCCACGACATCTGCATTTTTCGTAATGGGCGATTTTTAGACATTTGCGCTTGTGATACCACAAGTGGATAGGATTCAGAATGAATCAGCTGCGCGGAGGATATACCGCAGCAGTGAGGCACCATTGGGACAGCTGGACAAGAAGACGCTCGTACACCAGAGCTCTGGATCTAGTCTGCCTAGGGAGAAAGCCTCTTATTTCAGTCCAGAAGTTCTTGAGGGTCCGGGATATAGAGACAGAAATACACCAATGAGAAGCAGGGGGTTCGTCTTCGATATGAGAGGTGGTGCTCCAACTACCACTTTCCCTCTGAACAACAAGAACTTCGGAAGTCATACTACCCGCCCTGATTCTGTTTTCTCTTTTTCTTACTACTTTCTAGCAGCCAGGGTTTGGAGGGGAAATTCATGAACGCAGGCAGGAATTCGATAGGATTGTTTGGCGATCGGAGTGCATCTGAATTGATTTGATCGTCTTCCCAAGATCAATGCCTTGTGACCTTAAGGAACGCGAATTAGTCTAATTCAAATTCGAGTCACGCACACAAAACTATCTTCTACCTAGAGTCTTCTATTAACACTTTTTCCAACCGCTGCTGCTCGAGACTCACGTGTTTTCATCCCCCCTTGAATGTTCTCTACACTACGCGCACCTCCGCAAAGAGGAAATACTGCCGATTGACGACAAATATTCCCGACTTCTACCGATGCCATTCCCGAGCCCCATCCCGTAAGAAAAGCAAACTGCTGTCTCGGTCAAGTCAGGGCAAGACATGATCCACGTATAAGGCACCGGTTTGCGAGAAGTCCAACGTGGCAGAGGCTAGATCGGATCCATGCAGATGGGATAGGTAACCTCCGATACCACGCACATACATTAAATCTAGGTAGAAGTCGGAAATGTTTTCACCTTTTTTTCTCTCTCTCATGCTTCATACAATATACTTCCTATAGGTGCGAGTAGGCGCTTATTCACTCCAATGGTTCTAAGTACCTGGATTCGGCTGCACCCTTACTGCAGCTAGCTGTCTACTAGACCCGCATATACATACTATGTATATTGCATGCTCACATATACCTACACGCTACCTCCTACATAGTACATATATGAGTGAGGTAATTMCCTCGGCACTATTAGAACTTTAGACATCTGTGCCTTTCTTAGGTAGAATGGTTTAAGATGGTGGCTTGTATGCAAGTATCGTGAGCATTAACCAACAAGCTGGTTAGTCGTATAACTGATACATCTTACCTCTCGAGTCGTCGTCCTTCCCATCCACACCAATCCTCCGAGACATCGGGATGATGATGACATGGTTGCGAAAACAGAAAAAAAAGGGCAAGGCAGACTAGCGGTTCTGAGTTCCGCCATAGGTTGATAAGAAAACGCCATGTTCGTAAGCCTGCATATGACACTTCACACTAATTGTCTGCCTGGGTACAGCCATTGAAGAAGTGTGACGTGGGGTCTTGTTTCCGTTTTCCCTCTGTCTCTTCCTCTTCCGTGCATGATCCTAGACAACATATGCACTCCAAGCTCTATGCCGATTACATACACTACCTCCTATGTAGCCAAGTCCATGGAGACCGTTGCAAAAGAAATAGTGCTGCAGCAGTAGAAGCCTAGGCCGGCGCTGGGATTGCTGCAGTTGCTCTATAGGGAAACGCGGCGACCAATAGGACAAGACAGACACTTGCCTGATACCTTTTTCGTCTTTGGTTTGCTACGGGCCGCCGCCGAGCCCAGCTGCCTTATCTACTCCGCTCCGGTGCGGATGGTAGATCTATACACTACCTATCTATAGGGTATAGGGTTAGGTAATGCGAAACGCCCTGCTCGTATCTGTATCTCCATATCCATCTAGAGATAAACTTTCTACGATTCTAAAGAGGGCTGTAGACACACGCTTCTACATAATTCCTTTGCCTTGATTTGCTTCCCTTTGTCCTGCGATTACCTTGCGTTTGCCAGCTTTGCCGTGAAATTCGTATTTAGGGAGTAAGGGAGCAAATGAGACCGAGATCGATTGTCTGCCTTGCGTTGAGCTGTGGCTCAGCTCTCGTGCGAGCTTGCAGCGGCCACGGACATGCGGTTAGGGAATGGAGTCAGGAAGAACTCGACGAATTAGAGAGGAAATGGGGGACGGAGGTAAGTCAAGTCGCCTCAATTCGTCTATTCTAGTATAGGTGCCTGTTGAATATGAATAAGGATTAGATGCAAGTGGAGTGGTTAGTGGTTTATTATGGTTGAGAGATATGAGACTACTGCCATGACGTCCATATAGAAAAGAGGCAGAACTATCCTCCTGCAAGAATAGTCGCCGCTCAAGATATACCTATTTCAGCTACTCGATTCACACAGATTTATACATGCTGACAATCATGCTCGTAGTGGGGATTTTCGGGAATATCTGCGTTCGCTCATCTGCCATATCACAAATGCTTGACGACACCGAGTGAGCTATTTGACATCGCCATCATCGGCGCCCCCTTTGATACTGCTGTAAGCTATCGGCCTGGTGAGTCCGCCCTACAACCACCTCTTGTACTATCAACTCGATTCCCACGGGCATCATACAATCTACTCGCCTACCTCTACTTCCCCTATTCTAAACCTCAGCCATTAATGAAATATCAGGCGCTCGTTTCGGGCCCCGTGCTATTCGCGCGGCTTCTGCAAGACAGACATCGTTCCGGGGCTTCAACCCACGGGCCGGCATCAACCCGTACCAAAACTGGGCGCGGATCCTAGACTGCGGCGACATCCCCGTCACGCCGGTGGACAACGCCGTGGCCCTCAAGCAGATGACAGCCGCGTTCACGGAGCTAGGGGCGCGCCCTCCCGTCTCGCCGCTGCTCTCGAAGCCCAAGCTCGTCACCCTGGGCGGCGACCACAGCCTGTCCCTCCCGGCCCTCCGAGCCATCCACGAGATCTGGGGGCCGGTGCGGGTGCTGCATTTCGACGCGCACCTCGACACGTGGCACCCGGCCAAGTACCCCAGCTACTGGGCCAGCGAGCAGGCGCGGTTCACGCACGGGTCCATGTTCTGGCTCGCCGGCGACGAGGGGCTGCTGTCGAACAGCTCGCGCGCGCCGAGCGTGCACGCCGGCCTGCGCACGCGGTTGTCCGGGCTGGAGGACTACGAGGATGATGATTCCCAGAACTGGGTCAGGATCAGCGCGGACGATGTGGATGATATGGGGACTAAGGGCATCGTCGATAGTATCATGGAGACGTTGGGGACGCAGGATCCGGTTTACTTGTCCGTCGATATCGATGTGCTGGACCCGGCGTTTGCGCCCGGGACGGGAACCCCCGAGCCTGGAGGTTGGACGACGCGGGAGTTGATTCGCATTCTGAGGGGTATTGAAGGGCTGAATCTGGTTGGCGCTGATATTGTCGAGGTTGCGCCGGCGTATCAAGGGGTTGGTGAGGAGACGGCGTTGGCGGCGGCGCAAGTTGTCTTTGAGATACTGAGTAGTATGATTAAGAAGGGGCTGGGCGAGATGGGGAAGACTGGGAGCAAGGCAACTGAGGAGGAGGGGAGAGATGAGTTGTGAATAAGGGGTTCTCTAGGTTGAGAGCTGGTAGAGGAAAGTTACTTCTACTAAGTTTCCTGGTCCTATGTTCACTCTGGGGTATCACACGATATGAATATCTGGAAGTGGCTAGGTGTAATGTTTTATGTGCCTAGGTAAGATAGATACAGGAGGGKGCTTGAGCCCGTTGTGTGTATGGACTCACTGAAGTCATTCCAGGATAGAATACCTTACGGGGTCGGGTATAACCATTGGCAGCAGCGACATTTCATCTTTCTGTTTAGATGAAGACACATTGCGTATTTACCCTTCAATATAAGTTCAGATATCGCGTATCTTGTAGGTTAAATAAGGATGACTCGACGTCTGCTGAGGTCATACTGCTCTATTTATACTATGCCGATATCGCACATCAGCTTAGTATAACTCCCAGGTACAGTGCTCTCTGAGTGTTTGCAGTAAAACCAAAAGTATCAGGTACCTATCAGCGATTTGCATACGACATTTGGGAGACCCTTGAAACTGTGCTTGATGTTACACAGGCCTTCGGAACGTAGCTTATCTAACAGGATGAAGGCCTGAAACTGATATCAATCCCCTTGATTGGAGAGCGACATGGAGTGTGAGTCAAGTACGAAGCACTGATATGGCCGGATAAAGATTGGAATGATTTATGTGCCTTAGGTAGGAGCGAATGAAAAATGAGTCAGGTCAATTGATCGCTATCAGGTACTGAGGCCAGAMCTCCCCGCCATAAAAATCGCTGGAATTTTGATTACCCCACCAACCCACCATCGACTTCCCTATCAATTTAGACTGCAATTTGGACCAGTTTTCCACATACATCCCACCAACCCACCATCCCACCTGCGAAGTCAACTTGGTAGCCAGATCGATCCAGTCTTGAGGAAAGACTACCCAGAACACGCAGCGCAGTCATGTCCGCCGTAGAAGAACTGGCCCAGCGGGTCAAGAACGACGCCAAGTGCTACGTCGACACCGATGCGGGCAAGGACGACGAGACCGCTGATGGTTCCGAATTCAAGCCCTACAAGTCGCTAGCCTACGCGTACATTCAGAACTTCGAGAAACCCACACCCCAGTACCAAATTCGAGCTTCCGTCACTGGCCCTGTTGGCCCTGAGGAAGACCCCTCAGTGCGGCTGCTATGGAAGGAACCCGCGAAGAGCGCCGTCAAAAAGGCCCAGGGTGCACTCGACGCCCATAAGAAGAAAGTCCAGAAGCAGCAGCAGGCTGCGGCTGCTGAGGAGAAGCTCAAGCAGCAAAGACAGCAGACCCTTGAGGCTGCAAAGAAGGTTGTAATAAAGCAGGATGAGTCACTGCCCAAGCCAGTCAGGATCAAGATCAACCGCAAGGACATCGAGCTTGGAGAAGGCGATAAGAAGGGCACGCGAGTCAAGGTCTTCGGGAGAATCCATCGTCTGCGGGTTCAGAAACAGGCTACCTTCATTACCTTAGTTGACGGATACGGACAACTGCAATGTATATTGGCTGCTGGCGACCTCACCAAGACCTACGATGCCCTGACATTTGCTCAGGGCACGTCTCTCGCCTTGTATGGCGAGATGCGCAAGGTTCCTGCCGGACAGACTGCCCCTGATGACCGTGAATTGCACGTCGATTATTACGAGGTCCTTGGTTCATCCCCGAGCGACGAGGAGGCTATCACCAACAAAGTCTCGGCCCAACAGAACCAGTGGGATGCTCAGATGCTCGATAACCGACACTTGGTTCTACGTGGCGAGAACGCCTCTGCGCTCATGAAGATTCGTGCAGCCGTAGAAGGAGCATTCCAGAAGGTCTATGAAGACTTACAGCTCACCAAGGTTTCGCCGCCTGCTCTGGTGCAGACTCAAGTCGAAGGTGGCGCTACTCTCTTCAGCGCCCCTTATTATGACGAGACGGCCTACCTGACCCAGTCGTCTCAACTCTACCTTGAGACGGTTATTCCGAGTCTAGGAGACGTCTACTGCATCGAAAAGTCTTTCCGTGCAGAGAAGAGTCTGACGCGCCGCCATCTTTCGGAATACACTCACATTGAGGCCGAACTGGACTACATCGACTTCAACGACCTGTTGGATCACCTCGAGGAGGTCATCTGCCGAGTTATTGATATTGTTCTGGCTAACCCTACCATTGCAGCTCACCTGAAGGAGCTCAACCCCACATTCCAGAAGCCTTCTCGCCCCTTCTTGCGTATGAAGTACAGCGACGCCATTGACTGGCTCAACGCGCAAGATCCTCCTATCCCCAACGAGGAGGGCAACCCTCACGTGTTCGGAGATGACATTGCGGAGGCTGCCGAACGCAGGATGACGGATATCATCAACCGACCTATCTTCCTGACGCATTTCCCGGTCGAGATCAAGGCCTTCTACATGAAGAAGGACCCTTCAGACCGACGGGTCACTGAGAGTGTAGATTGCCTGATGCCAGGTGTCGGCGAGATTGTCGGTGGCAGCATGAGAATGGAGGACTATGACGAGCTGCTCGAGGCATACAAGAAGCAGGGCATCGACGCCAAGGATTACTACTGGTACACCGACCAGCGAAAGTGAGTTTTACTCTTTTTTTTTGCCTCTTGGACATGGCTTTCACAATAGAGACTAATTCCATTTATAGGTACGGCACTTCCCCTCACGGTGGATACGGTCTTGGCCTCGAGCGATTCCTCGCTTGGATCGCTAACCAACACACTGTCCGCACGACGTGTTTGTACCCTCGTTTCATGGGCAGATGCAAGCCTTGAGCGGTGATAAATGTGTCTTCCAGACGATGGACCTATGTGCCAGATTTACCGCTGAAACCTGAGAATTGCATACGAGTATGGAGACGGTGGGACCAAAGAAGGTTGTGATTGGAGTTAGGGAAGGCGGTCAAGCTCATGGGCTTGTAGATGTTGCTTCTGATACTAGGCATTGAAGGATAGACCGGTCCGCTGAAGAGGACACGTCAATTACGATAGTCTGAGAGACTTTTATGGCATTTCCCCGAGTGAAAAGACTTCCGGTGACCGACTCTTTTAACGGCATCACGGATCATAGTCCATTGGTTTAGAGCAGCTACTCATGCGGGGGCTCACTATTGCAAGGAAGCAAGTGGGAATACCGTCGATCTTTCTCGTCAGCCGCCCCCAACCCATACGACAGCACCTATGTAGCCGGCCGTCCTAAGCAGACTTCCCTAAGCACCACAAAGGGGAAGTTGGGCTTCTATGGTTCTCGTCTTAGATCGTATTACGTACACATCACTCTTCATCGTAAAACCGGATCAAGCGAGATAAGGTATATTGGATGGGGTCGGCGTCTATGATTATTACATATGCACGAGAGGCGTTCGAAATTTGCGAGTTACACACATCACATTATTGAACAACTCCAGCGGTATGTAGGACACGCCGGCTTGCGCAGTGACTTTGACCTGCCAATGTAGATCTTGTCTTAAGGAAGCTAGTAATCCGTCGGCCGCCACCTAATGCGCCGTGATAGTTCGACGTAGCTCTCTGGGCTGTAGGTCTCGAGTGGATATCGTGTAGGACTTGGTTCCTGTGAGTTCTCACGAGAGCGGGATAAAAATGGAAGGACCCAGATCCATACGACGGTAAGTTTGTTCCTACAGGTATTATCTGCTGCGTGGTCGTACTGCATTCGCGCTAATAATTGCGCACCTCGGGTACCTTGCCGTAGCGCCGCAGGGACCGCCTACTCGGTGGGGCGGGGGGKGAGAGTTTGGGCTTATTATTATTTTTTTCCTTCCTTCAATCGGGAATTTCGCTGGGAAAATAGGGGTTTCGGTCTTGGCTGCATTTCGACATTTTGCCTAGCAAGCAGTGAAGCAAGCAGCAATTGGGATTTGTGAACAGACATGAAGTCATTTTAAGGGGAAAATATTGGGAAGCCGCTAGCATTCACTGCGTTATGTACGTATGTGTCTACCTTTTATTAGTGTTTGCAAGACAATACGAAGATGGCCCTCCAGTTCTCGGGTCTACATGTAGGGGACCACTCCCCTATGAGACATGGCAGCGTCGACTGCCGTTTAAAGCATAATATTACAGGAGGTTAAGCGGGGAGGTCAGAAGATGATACAATCAGCTTTCAGAGTTTCAAGTCGCATGGGCGCACAGGTAGGCTACCTGAGCTAGTATCCCCTAAACGCGGAGAATATCGTCTCGAGGTCACGTTAGCCTAACGTCCCTGACGAACGACAACGTGTGATGTTGACGGTCGGTGAAGTCGAAGGGAAACTGATAGGGCTAGGCCTTGTCCCAGATGTAAGGAATTCGAAATCGAGATGGCCGCGTATGGTCCGACCCCGCGAGACCTAGTGAACCATGGATGCTTGACTGTCTCTGGCACGTATCTGTGTCTTATTACAACCATGAATAATAAGCTTACTTGAAGCAATATACAGAGTAAACAGAAGGCGAAGGGCATGAGTTTGTTTCTACATACCCCGATACCAATGGAGATTCCTTTTGCATACGCATGCTAGCTAACATATGCAACCTTGTCACCGAGTCGCATGCATTGCTGCATCTCCCCCTGATCTCTATCTGCATAATGTTTTCAACGGTGACCTGTAACTTGTGTCTAGACCCTGTCTGACCCCTGTCTATTGGCACGAGTTCTCGACTTCCAGTACCGAGACAGTGGGCTATGGCTGATTGTTTGGATGACAGTCCTTCTAGAATCCCATACACGTTCGAACGGTTCTTGATTGCGATGAGGATTGGGAGATTACGATGTAGAGAGATAGTAACTGATCAAACCATTTTGCCGTCATCTTACCGCGAATTATTACTTGGGATATTTTAGGCATGGGGGAAAGGGTCCGTGGTACAATTGGATGGGCCTTCTCGGCGGTCCAAATTCTTGTCAAATCTTAACCACGATCGAGGAGGGATGAAATGAGGCTGAATTTTGTCAATTGGTAGGGTAATCGTAGCACTGCTCTCTTACTAAGAGGTCAATTGATTGTATCTCGCCCCTATTGAATGAACTGACTCGAGCAGTAGAGAAATGACACTTAACACGCGTATGAAAATAGCAGTCCCTGACCTGAAACTAAAAGATTATTAGCATTGCTGGCATGTATCTTAGCATATCTCACTGTATGGCAGGGKACCTTCCGTATTAACTATTGCATCTAGCGTCAACGCGCCCCTGTCTCGTGGCAGTCAAGTTCAAAGGGGACCACTCGGATGGGCCAGATGGGTACGCGGAAATAGCTGGGACTTGGTATGGGAGCGCAAGTMCCGTCCGTGGGCTGGGTTACCCAAGCCGGTAAGGGCCAGAAAGAGTGGGTGGAAGGAAGCGGTTCAAAATGGGTTTAGCAGGTGCAGGCTGTTCATTAAAACTAGCGCCCCCCATTTTGGCCATTCTGGCAATCTGCACCAACCCAGTCGGCCAATTACCTTCGTCCATTTCTCTGCTCGTCTCCTTCTCTCACTTCCTCCCTCCAGTCCTCTTCTTTACGGAGTAGTCCAGTCTCTCTCTTTCTTCCCCTACCCTCMCCTCTACTCCTCTTCCTCATCCTTATTCTMCCTCTTGTATCTTACCTATCCAATCCTTCTTTACCCGTCTCGTTTCTAGAGCTCTCAAAGATCCTCGTTTGGATCTTTCCAGCTATTTATTTGCCTACACTCATTCGCTATACTTTCTTAATATTCTTTATAAACTTCCTGCGCCAAGATTCCCTCCCTTTTTCGCACAGGAGACAGCCACCCGTCAACTAGACCTGTCTGCGCCAGCTTAACGTAGCGAATCTACCAACCTCGCCCCCATAGGAAATAGGAACTAGGCGACAAGAGCTTTGTCGTCCCTGTTACTTATCGACACTCGTTCCTGGCAGATCGCCGTTCGCTCGCTTTGGAGGATAATATTCGTCTTTGTTCGACGTGCCCGGATCAACGAACTAGATCAAAGGACATTACCAAGCCAGACGGGAACTCCATCTCCGAGACCAATCATCCTCGTCTCGCCCTTCTATCCTGGCCAGCTCAAGGTGGTATCGTCCGACGTCCGAATTGCTGCACTCTCTTCGATATTTTTAAGCCTCAGCCGATTCGATTATTGCGCGTAATCTTAGCGAGACCGCCATCTATTGCATATAGTCTATATCCATCTTCACCGGTGGTGCCTCTTTCTTCGACTAGAGATACCCATTATCTTTTTCAACTGAATCATTGTTTGGACAAACTCGAGGTTGTTCCGTTTCTGCTTTGGCCAACAGCTGCTGTAATATCCAACATTACTTGCTACGTTAGGATCCTACGCACCTAGGGTCCTATTTCTGCCTTCTGCCTCCGTGCCTATTTGTGGGCACGTCTAATCTTTCAAAACGGCGGTTTTATCACACGTCTCTCGGGACAGCCTTGTCCCTCCTCATCTTCTCGGGATGCAGGACCTCTCAGCCCCTGGTGGTATTCCCACTGGTCCTTCCGCCAACTCGGGAAGCCGATTTGGTCACGCGTCTAAGCCTTCGAATAGTGATACTGGATTTTCCCACGGTGCTTTTACCTCTAATATCTCTGGGTTTGCCGACAGGCACCCTCGTCGTGGGAATATTCCTTCGATCAACACCCAGCAGCAGCTGAGTCAACCCGCTCACAACAACGCTCACGATATGACAACCCCTGGTACTGGTTTTGATATGCAGTTTACGCCTCTGCTTCCGTCCCAATTGCTCCTCGGTAGTCCCTTCCAGCCGGGAACCCCAGCTGCTTTTGCCAGTCCTCAGTTCCAGAACATGTCTGCCTTCCAGCACGGCCAGCACCATGCCGGTCAGCAGCAGCAGAATAACGTATCGAGCCCCGTCCAGCAGAATCTGTCTCCTCAGACCTACCAATCGATCGTGTCTCCTTCCACCTACGGCGCTCCCCAGTTCTTTCAGCCGCAGTCTCCTACTGGCTCCTTCAACAACATGAACGGTCAAATGCAGATGCAGATGCAGCCTCAGTCGCCAACCTTGAGCCCTGGCATTGTTACAGGAACCAGCAGGACGGTCTATCTTGGCAACATCCCCCCGGACACTTCTGCTGAAGAGATTCTTGGGCATGTTAGAAGCGGTCAAATCGAATCCGTGCGATTACTTCCCGACAAGAACTGCGCTTTCATCTCCTTCCTTGATGCCAATGCTGCTACTCACTTTCACTCTGATGCTATTCTGAAGAAGCTCTGTATCAAGGGTCAGGATATCAAAATTGGCTGGGGCAAGCCATCCCAGGTCCCTACTTCCGTCGCCTTGGCTGTGCAGCAATCTGGGGCTTCTCGAAATGTTTATCTTGGCAATCTGCCCGAGGATATTCCCGAAGAAGAGCTACGCGAGGATCTTGGCAAGTTCGGCGCCATTGACACAATCAAGATTGTCCGAGAAAAAAACATTGCCTTCATCCACTTCTTGTCTATCGCTAATGCGATGAAGGCTGTTCAGCAACTGCCGCAAGAACCCAAGTGGCAATCACCTCGCCGCGTGTACTACGGCAAGGACCGTTGTGCCTACGTTTCGAAGACACAGCAGCAGAATGCTGCCCAGTACCTTGGTATCGCTCCAGGGTATGCTCACATGTTGACTGGCCAAGATCGTGAGGTCATTTCTAGTGCCCTCGCTCAGCAGTCTGTAGCAGCAGCAGCCGTTGCAACCACAGCAGGTGGTATCAACAACCTGGGTAACCGAACCATTTACCTAGGTAATATTCATCCGGAGACCACCATTGAAGAGATTTGCAATGTTGTACGAGGCGGTTTGCTTCACCACATTCGATACATTCCGGACAAGCATATCTGCTTCGTTACCTTCATTGACCCAACTGCGGCGGCTTCTTTCTACGCTTTGAGTAACTTGCAAGGCTTGATGATTCACAACCGTCGTCTGAAGATTGGCTGGGGAAAGCACTCTGGTGCTTTGCCGCCGGCAATTGCCTTGGCCGTCAGCGGCGGCGCTTCCCGAAATGTCTATATTGGCAATCTCGACGAGACTTGGACCGAGGAGAGGTTGAGACAGGACTTTTCTGAGTATGGTGAGATCGAGTTGGTGAACACTCTGCGCGAGAAGAGCTGCGCTTTCGTCAACTTCACAAACATTGCCAACGCCATTAAGGCCATTGAAGCTGTTCGAAGCAAGGATGAATACAAGAAGTTCAAGGTGAACTTTGGTAAAGACCGTTGCGGAAACCAGCCGCGACAGCTCCAGCAGCAGGCCCAGTCGCCCCGTGGAGAGGGTGTGGCCTCTCCTCCCCCAGTCGGTAGTGGAAGCGGTAACTCTCCTACGAACCCGACTTCGCCTCAATCCGCCAACAATGTGAGCTTGTTTGCTAACGGCAACAACCCGCTCACCCTGTACTTGAACCAGGTGTCTCAACAAGCTCAGCAGCACCAGCAGCAACAACAGCAGATGCTAGTTTCTCAGCAGGCTGCGTTGTTCGGCACCGCGGCATCCTCTCCTAATGAGCTCTCCCTTGATGTTCCCCAGTCGGCAACAGTTCCTGGTCATGGCCAATCAGCAAGCATCTCTAATGGATATGCCAACAGTTCCGTCTCCGGTGCTACGACCATTGGTGGCCTGCTCGCACCTGGAAACTCTCGAGGCCAGCACAACCGTGCTGTGAGTCTTCCGGTGTTTGCACCTGGTTTTGAGAACGGGGGTAACAGCCCTGTCAGTGCCGTTGGGGGACCTATGGAGGGAGAACGCCGAGGACACCAATATCAAGCCAGCTTCGGTGGCATGGGCTCCGGCCTTGGACTCGCACTGAATGGCTGGGTTGAAGAGGAGGTCGCCAACTGAATTGACACGTCGCTCCAAAGGCGACTACCTGGGAAAGATAATATGTTGTAATCGCTGCGTTGGTTTTCTTCGGCGTTCTTTATTCAGCTTGGTTGCCAATTCCTGTATGATCTTTGTAAACCCTCTTGAACAACTTTCCCGGTCATTCGACCTATCGAGAAAAATGAAATCCCGCGGTTAATCGGCTTCCGCCATCCAGGGAGCGTGGCAATACCCAGAGCCTAGTCTTGGGTATTATGGAATGTGATAGGAGAAGAAAAAACAAAAACTTAGAATCTCTGAAAACGAGATCTGGGTCAGGTCTGATAAAGGCTCCTATCATAGGTGAGATATGAGGATAGATGGATGCAGAAAGAGGTGTGCCCGACAGCAATCTTGGTCGTCGAGGGGTTATTGGTATCTCGGTGTCTCTAGCTTTGCTGTCATTGCATACATCTGTCTGTCTTAGAAGGGTTAGGAGGGTATAATACAACAATCAAACTACTCTCGGAAGTCATGATGATCTATGTGCATGTTGAAGATGTTCATGATATGTTTGTGCTTTTACTGAAGACTCTTGTGCTACCTCTTGTAATGGATTATTTTAAAGTACTGTATTGAACATCTATGTATGGCTTTATGTATTGTATCCTCATCTTCTATCGACGTAAATGTGGATTGTATTCTTTTTCTCTTGCCAACGAACCAATACCGACCAAGTAACGCCTTTCTGTATGCTCTGTCGTGTACTCGTAGTCAACATTGAAGACCTATTTGATCCTGCAGGTATGTACCTCCTAATGAGTATGTACGTACGCGGCCTCATCGCTCGCAAGATGCACTAAAACAGCCACAAAACGCCCACATGCACATTTTCTCCGAACGCACCCAAGCATGCAGGTAAGGACACATGCTCCGAAATTGTGCTTACAGGGCGACATGTTTACCATTTACGAATCCTGTCATTTCCGATCAACGATGTGGCTCGTGGCTTCAGCTAATAACCAGCCGGCTCGGGTTTAGCCGGGATTGCGGGAGCTTGGAGGTTGGCTCTGCATTCCTGCTTCCAGTTGCGCGGGACGAACTTGTCGACAATGGCCTTGAATGCGTCCTGTGAGATTGTTTGTCGTCAGCACGGATACGTAATTTCACGGGCATTCTAGAAGGCGGAAAGGTAAAGAAGATGGGGGCCCCTATTTTTGTGAAGTGTTGCAATGCACAAATGGTGTGTGTGTGTGTGGACTTACTAAGGTGCAGAAACTCTCGTCGCCCTCGAGATGCTTGCCCGGAGCCTTGCAGCCCGGCACCGTGACGACCTCATCGTTGTACCGTATCCGGACATAGTAGTCCTCCAACTTGGCTCTCTCCTTCGCCGACAGCTCCTCACTTCGCTTGCGACCTATGCCGGACGGGGGATTGCCGGGCTTTACAGAGGACCACGATGACCAGGGCTTGAACCAACTGGATTTGTTGGCTTCAGAACTAGTACTGCGGCTCTCTGGAGGCGGGAACGTCGGGKACCCTTGCTGTTGTGAGCTGGCCGGTTTAGCTGCAGGGTTTGCTTTTCGGAACATCTCGATGGCGATGTGACTTGTGTAGGGCGGCCACTTTCTGTCCTCGTAGGCGCCTAAGCTAGCCAGCACAGCAGCTAATGTGGTATCGTGACATCCGCTCAATCCGAAAGTGATAGGTGTAGCGCCCTTACCTTCCCTCATGGCGCCCCCTTCCAACTTTTTTGCGACCTCGTACGCGCCGTCAGCTGTTGAGCGTTCGGCACGTCCCACCATACGTCCAACGATATCCCCCATCAGGCCGCCGATACCAAGTGCGCGGTACTCCCGGCTCTCCTTGTAGCCCGCGAACCACTCCTCGACGCCGATCTTCTCAATGATCTCCCGAGCCTTGTCATCGTAGAACTCCTTCGGCAGCCGTGTCTCCGGGCCGTGCGCTAGTGTGGAGTTGATGGTGTCCATGATACCACTAAGCCGTGGCCTCGAGTCTACAGCCACGCGACGAGAGTCGTCCGGCATCCACTTGCCCAACAATTTTGTGAGATACGCCATATCATCCGTCTCGTTCCACCGGTCAGCTGCCCGTTGGGCGAAGGCTCGGGATAAGGCTGCGAAACGTCGGCAGTTGCTGTCGTTTGGGAATAGGGTCTCGTCGCCCGGGGCTCGTGTCAGGATGGCGGGGGCCGGGAACGCGGGCGCTCGTGTATGAGCCGGGTATAATCCGGTGAAGGTCTCTTGCACCGAATCCAAGGCTCGTGGGATAGGCGTCGCGCGAAGATAGAGGCCGTCAGCGTTCAGCAGCACTGGCGGTAGGAAGTGCAGCCGGTCGACGTAGAGAGACCGTAGGCGGACCCCAAGGTCGAAGGTGGTCTCGCGGCCCTTGTCTGTTAGCATGCCCATCTCACACACGCCGTCCAGCTCTCCGGCGGGGCCCGCAGCCAGCACGGGCTCATCTTGCGGGCCGAAGGTCTCGAGGCGGCGCTTCCACTCGAACGTCGAGAATTGATGGTGGTGACGGTCGAGCACGGCGGACTTGAGCTGCCGAACAGCGGAGCAATAGGGCCAGAAGGCGGGGAGCCCGGCGTTCTGGAACCGGGCCGAGACCGGGGAGCGCTCGCCGTGGCGGAGGAGGATTTGTACAAGTTGTAATTCGAGGTTGGCCGGGTA
This sequence comes from Hypoxylon sp. E7406B, assembly GCA_000931505.1. Taxonomy (NCBI): domain Eukaryota; kingdom Fungi; phylum Ascomycota; class Sordariomycetes; order Xylariales; family Hypoxylaceae; genus Hypoxylon; species Hypoxylon sp. E7406B. Next base: position 55,489 of record JYCQ01000019.1, on the reverse strand, counting down.
CAATGTCTTGAGTTCGTCATCGCTGTAGGGGGGACGAGGAATGAGAGTAGTCATTGTGAGTGAATGGTGATATGTGGTCAAGGTTGGGATTGTATTGGATTTAGGAATCTCAGGTTAGAAGGTTTGGCTACCTATGAAGCTACTGGTTTGAGGTAGGTATAGCTCATGCGCTTAAACACAAGACCAATTAAGGCCAACACTCGCAATTATATAGGAAAGAAGTAGAAAGGAGAGTATATGACTTCAAAATGCACATAAGACTCTGACTCTGACTCTGCCTCTGCCTCTTTGTTACTTGCTCCTTCCTGAACTTGTTTGGTCTTGAAGCTTGGGAGTCAAGAAGCTACAGTCGCATACATAGTGGGGCTGCTTCAATGAGCTGCAGATTGGTCCAAGCTCCCCCAACGTCGGCAACAACAACTCCGATCCACGATAAGACACCCGTTATCCGTAAATTTTCACCACACGCCGGCGCCGGCAAGAAGTTCGAAGTAGCCGTCCCAGATTCTGCGACCCCGCGAAACCTGTCTCTCCTCTCCAATGCTATGAAGGGCTCCAGATCCGCCTGCCTACTATGTCGTCACATAGTAGCGACGAAGGGCGGCTCACGTATTCCCCAATGGCAACCCCAAGTTTCGCTGTTTTCGACCACGGTTCCTTCGAGAAGCGACGAGCAGACTGCAACTCGAAGCCCCGACGAACCTATTCCTTCGGACGTACCGGTGAATAAACCGGACCTGAACAGGGTTCGGAGAGTAGTGAAGAACGAACGGCAGGGCTCCTCCAATATAAAATGGTCTCAAAATAAACTAAGAAAGCTGCCAACCAAGGACTCAGCTCGGGTGGACGCACTGTTCCGGGAGATCATCCTTGAGCAAATTGGAAACAAAGATGTGACAACCCCAACCACATCTAAAGGCGCCATTATGGACCTAGCTCTCGTCAAGGCCATTGGAGAGTTAGAACAAATGATGGCAAGGGGCGAGTCGGAGATAAATGCGTTTTCATACCTCAAGACCGAGATATATCCTATGCTTCGGGAACCGGATATCACCATTCCCCAGGTTTTCTATAGGGTAGTGTCCAGGCTCGTGAAGGAGGTCGCTGCTGCCAAAAGAGAAGCCATGCGGTCTCCTAAGCTCCCAGGAGTCGCTGAGATTTTTCGAGTCTACGCAGACATTGGTGAGATGAAGCCTCAAGAATGGATCGCGCTTGTGGGAGAGTTAGTGAAAAACATCGTGAGGACAGGTTCCTCCGCTGAGCAGCAGGGGCCTGCCGCGGACGATGAAGGACTTATTACCCACGACGCGATGCTCGCGGATCTTGTCGACTGCTGGAAAGTCCTGTCTCTGCCGAAGGTCAAACCCAGAACCCCTGATAATGGGATAGCTGATGGTTTCTGGTTTCCGAGGCTTGACAAGTTCTTCTTAAGGAGGTGCTCCGATAAGGGAAACTTCCCTGCGGCCTTAAGCAGCATTTTCACACATTATCCTCCAAATCAACTAGGTGCTCCTGTGGCTGTCCTAGCTATCGCCACATATGCTTTACTGCTCGATCCTCAACGAAGTAATCCGGGTGTCAGACGGAGCGCCGCGCGTTTCATTAACAATGTAGCATACCTCATTACGTTCGTTAATTTTCGAGACGCGGCTCTACAAAGGGAGATTAGGCATAATTTCCCAGAGCTGGAAGACTACGTTATGACACAGTGGCCCATCCTGAAGAAACAACTCCAAGAGAAAGTTGAGTCGGTAACTACGTCTACAGGTCACGTACAACCCGGTGAATTCCCCCATTCAACTAGTTCAGGGGGGATCTATCCAGCCGCATTGGGGCAGAGCCTTAGTCTGGCTTACAGGTCCAAAAATCTTAGCGAAGTAGACGAGATTTGGCAGAAGTTCGTAGGACCTGATAAGGACATTTACCCGGAGAGGGCTGCAGAACTTAAGAAATACCCCGATCTCTTCGATTATTTCATCAACATCCGGATGGCATTGAACCAGCCGGACCACGGAATACACGTGTTGAATACCTTGCGTAAAGTAGGACTCAAACCGACGTTGAAGACATGGAATACCATGATCGATGGTTGCAAGAAATCTCGCAACCTCAACGTCATCAAAAATTTATGGGCAAAACTTTCGGGGTCCGGAATGAAGCTAGATACCAGATTATGGACTACTCGCGTGTCTGCGCTGTTTGAGTGTGGTGATGTCCAAGGGGGAATGCAGGCGTTAGAGGAGATGGTGGCCATATGGAATAAGAGCTCAAAGGACGAAAACACAACTGCTGTCAAGCCAACCATTGAACCCGTTAATGCCGCCCTTGTAAGTCTCGTACGTCAAGGCCGAGTCTCTGCCGCTGAGAATCTGCTGGCTTGGGCTGACCGGCAGGGCATCAAGCCTGATGTCTTCACCTACAATACCTTTCTTGGCCGCTGCATTCGCGATGGACGCAATAAGGATGCGCAGAAGCTCTTTGCCACCATGCGAGACGCCGGTGTACAGGCGGATGAAGCGACGTTTACCATCATCCTCGACTCGGCATTCGAACGGGTAGCGCCGGATGACGTAGAGGAACAAGCTAAGGCAGTTATGGGAGTCCTTGACGAGATGAAGGCGGCCGGGTTAGAGGCGAACCTACAGACTTATGGCAAGATGATCTACAACTTGCTGCGGTGGGGTGACAAGGCTAAGGAGACCGTGAGAGCCGTGCTCGCGCATTTATGGAGCCGGGGCTACGAATTGTCTCCGCATATCTACACGATACTTGTAGAGCACTACTTCGCACGGCAGCCCCCTGACTTAGACGCCGTCGAGACCCTCCTACAACGTCGCCGTCTATTTGACCGCAACGATATGGACAACACCTTCTATGATCGCGTCATCAAGGGGTACGCCTTAGTAGGTCAAACCGACAAGGCTCTCGAGATATACTACAGGCTCGCCTATTCCGGTGTTTCTGTTATCCTATCTACACAGTTGGAGCTGCTCCTCGCGCTACTTAAGCAAGGCAAGGTGGAAGATGCAAGGGGGTTGGTCGCAAACACAAAAGAGATGCTTATGGAATCGCATCGCGGAGTAAGCGACATTGAGAACGCGGGAATCTGGGGTCATCCATTTTGGAGGTTGGCTGCTCAGAATGGGCTTTTCGAGTGGAAGGACGTAGTCGACGCCGCTGTTACTAGCCAGCCTTCTCCTTCCTAGGAGGGAGCTGGTAAGGATTTTACGGTCGTGTATGTACATATCCGTGTATGAGCTATAGTGACTAGACGTATAACTAGATAGTAGCATACTCCCAATTGTAAATCTTGTAGAATATGGACCAGCAGTGCCATTACTTTCGAGGAAACTCCAAACGAAACGAAACCTTCAGGCCCCAAGGGAACTCCGGACTCCTGTACCAACATGTAAAACGCGATATGTTTCTGTCATGACTCGTCCATCCGATCTTCCCTCGACGACGCTCCCGCAGCAGCAACAGCATTGGAATCTTCGTCGGGCCCTCCGCCCAGGAGCGTAACGACCTGCTCCAAGCCGCCAACCTCGTCCCTAGCGAGATTGCGGCCTTCGCCCTGCCACTCACCATCGCGCACCTCGCCGTGTTTGCCCAATTCCAGACCCTCGACCGTCTCCAGGTACCGTCTCGTAGCGCCTTCGACGTACTCCAGGCGCTCGCGTCTCCAGCTCTTCTTGCCGCTCCCGTCCTCGCTGTCGATCTCCATGGCTGAGGAGTCGTTAGCGCGGTTGGACGCAGAGGGCGGCGGGAGAAGGTCCGGCGTGAGGTTCCGCAGGGACGTGGACAGCGCGCGCAGCGCCTGCATCTGGGAGAGCGTGAAGGCGGTTGTCGTGCTGAGAGGCGATTCCGAGCCTCCGTCCGTGAGGGAGCCCTTGTTGTGCAGGAAGGCGAAGGGGCTCTGCTTGTGCGTCTGGGGCTGGGGCTGTGCTTGTGGTGGGATCTGGCCGGGAGACGTTTTCTCGGCCTTGACTTGCGAGTCGGAGATCCCGACGATGGTTTGAAGCTCGGCGAGCAGCTTTTCGTTGCGCGCGCGCTCGGCCGTGAGAAGCGCGTTGAGGCGCATGCTCTCGCGCAGCTTGCGCCGCAGGTGGTTTATCGTGTCTAGGCTCGGCGCATCTATTCCCCCAGTTAGCCATAACCATCCACGCGCTCCCTATCGTTGATTTTGGATTCAGGCATACTTGGCGAAGGAGAAAGGTCAAGGCCCTCGTAGTGCGAGAGCCGCATCCAAGTTCGTATGTCGGGCGGGCGCACGCATAGGATGTTGCGCAAGACGTAGATTTCGAACTTGTCGAAGTTGCGGTCGATGCTGGCGCAGAGAAGCGTCTCAAGCTGGTGCGTCCCGGATTCGATCTCCGTCTTAGCCGCCTCGGCCGGATCTAATTGTTGTTGCGCGTTCGCATCTTTTCGAGACGAGGCTTTAGGGGGCTTGAAGCCCAGGCTCGCGGGCGGCGCATTTAGGAGCCCTTGTTCAACGCTGTTAAGGGCGCGCTCGGCAAGGATGTTTATGCTGTTGATTATGTCGTCGATCAGACTCTGTACGCAGGAATTAGCATATGTCGGTTTGTCTTGTGGTATACTTCGGGAGGCATGTTTATATTCGCTGTCTGCGGCGAGGGGAGGTACTAACAACAGGGGGGTATCCAAAGTGCTCCGTCAAGAGCTCGGTATCTGAATTGGTGGACGTCATGGCGGCGCATCGTAAATCTTCAATCTCATTGTCCTGTTCGTCACCGTTGCCAGAGCGTCTAAGATTCTACGGACTAATTGATGGCAACACGCGACGCGACTAGTGTCGGTAGATATCGATAAAAGTCAATATTTGGGTTGGGTGGTGGGGTAAGTTGCAGCCTCAATTGAATGCACGGGCGGAAGTTCCCGGGCTGAACGGAATGAGGCGCTCAGCTGTGGCTCAGCAGAACTACGTCATACCTAGAGATCGTCATGTATCTAAGTACACATAGTTACGAATCTTGTGGAACATCAATGTTGTGAAATCGTGACTACATACATGTATGTACCTTCTACTATCGCGACCAGCTTAGCAATGTTTACAATGATCTTTGAGCAAGCTTAGTAGGAAATAGGGACACGCCAGGATGTCAGACTGGAAAGAGATTGTCAAGCATGGATGGCACCCTGAGAAAGAAGGGACATCCCTTAAGGGGCAAGTGGTAAGTTTATCTTGTCTAATATGAATGTCTCCTCTTAGCATGTGCTAACACGATTATCAGAAGAGTCTTGTCGGCCGGGGAGATAAATCTTCATCTCACTCGTCCGGTAGCCACTCTGCCGCTCCCATATCCACGCTACGTGATCCATCTTCCTTCGGCCCTCCCCCGAAGCGAGTCGGATCTACTGGAGCTCAGAGTCCGGCATCACCCTCATCACCGTACCAGCCACCAGCCGGACAAACGTACGGCGCTCAGCAGCAGACAGAGGAGCCTGTCGCTGCGCCGAAACCATATATTGTTAACACTACAGGACTATCAACGACACATCTCCCTCCACCGCCAGTACGAAGAGACAGCCCAGACAAACGAGGCCCAGTCCCACCTCCACCCTCTTCAACAAAGCCAGCCGGGCCGCCATCGTTACCGCCTAGACTCCCGCCACGGAGCGGAAACGCATCTCCAGCCCAGGCACAAAGCCCGGCTTCGACCGGAGGCAGCCAATCTTCCGGTTACTTGAACCAGGGAGCTATCGATCGACTAGGAGCAGCAGGTATATCAGTACCAGGATTAGGAATCGGCGGGAAAGTACCTCCTCCGCCYCCCCCCCGCTCACCCACCACAACATCATCCCCATCCACAGGCGTGCTACCGCCAAAGCCTTCCAGCGGGCAAATCAACGAATTACAAAGCCGTTTCTCTCGCCTCGGTAAGACTTCCTCCCAACAGGAGCCTACGACTGCGCCAACGCAGGGCACTTCGTGGGCAGACAAACAGGCAGCATTGAAGACGGCGTCGAATTTCAGGAAAGACCCTTCGTCCGTGTCGCTGGCGGACGCCAAAGCTGCCGCCGGGACAGCACACAATTTCCAACAGAGACATGGGGACCAAGTAGCGGCGGGACTAAAGACAGCAAATGGATTAAATCAACGATTTAATGGGGTAGGGGATAACAATCATGAAACGGCGGCATCACCAACATCGCCAATGGGCCAGATTACGAGTATCATAGGCAAGAAGAAGCCTCCCCCTCTGCCGCCGACGAAGAAGCCGCAGTTATCCGGCGCGGGTAACCAAGGTAGTGGTCCGCCTCCGGTACCATTGGCTACAAGACCTAAATTTTAATAAACGGCTCGGGATACCATTTCACTCGATATAGACATATGCATTTTAATTGGCGCTGAGGGTACAACAAGAGATTCAGTCAGATGTCAAAGTCACATAAAGGGAGTTACTCTGAGAAACTTTCAAATACTCGCAATAGAATGGCATTTGCCCTGGAATTAGGCTTCGGCTGCGCTATGCACCGAGTGGAATTCGTCAAAGAACGAATTTATGTAGGCCTATAATCTGCGTTTTATAGACATAGAAAAGCGTGAAGTCGTTCGGTGTGTCGTGTATGGCATTCATTAGTAGGTTTTTTTGTCCTAAATATTAGGATCTTAAACCTTCATCTCCTCCAGACCGTGCTTCCAGACGGTAACGTAGGGGGTCACGCCATCCTCGCGGTAGTTGAGAAGGACAACCCTATTATATCAGTGTCAGTTATGGTTCTTCCACTGATGGAGATACCCAAGATATAGGATATGAGCACCACTCACATTCCGTCAATGTCCATGCTCTCGCCAGTGTAGAATTCGTAGTCCTTGAAGTTGGAGATGATCTTCTTCGCGAAAGCCTGAGCCTTGGTCTGGAAGTCCTTGACCTCCTCGTCGGAGGCTCCCTTGTCCTTGAGGTGCTTGGCGAGCTTCTTCATGTAGCCTATACTTGCAAGTTTAGTCGATACCGCCCCTCTTGCTCAGGTCTTGGCAATGGGGAATCTATCTTACCCTTAAGATAGGTCAAGTACGAGGACTTGTCGAAGCTGGTGGGCTGGAGACGGAAGGAGTGGATGATGTTGTTGACCTTCTGGGCAGAGTCCTCGACACCCTCGTCGGCCTCCTCAGCAGAGGCGTTGGCGCCAGTGTCTGTGCAGTCCCGTCAGCATTTATATTTCMCCCTGACAGAGTGTGTTCAAAAAGTTCGGTAAGGCAGAAACATACCAACATCGACGGCGCCGATTTCAATCATAGCACAGTCGGCCTCATAGGCGACTCCATCGACCTCCTTCAGCTTGAAGGAGTCGGACAGGAGCTCATCCTTGGCCTCAGTGAGAGCGTCCTACACGGGAGGGGTCGTTAGTACATATGTACACGTTCGCAAGACGTATTTCCAAGTCATGGTACGCGAATTACATACTCTGAAAATAATCATGTTGACGGTGGTAGCAGAGAGTTCTGATGAGCGATAGACAAGGAGAGGAAGATGTGAGTTGTCGAAGGATTGTCGATGGAAAGCTGGTTAAGTAGGAGAGGAAGAGGACGGCTTTGCGACAGGTAATGAGGGGCAGATTTTCCACTGGCGGAGACCCTCAAAATTTTGGGCAGGAGGAAAGTGGGAGTTTGAATGGAGGGGCGACCGCGCTTAACCTAGTTTGGCGCCCCGATTAGATCTAGAATTTTTTGCTCCGTATTTCTTTTTTTTTCCTTGTTGAATCAGATGTACCTTGACATTCATTATCTAAGGCATTTATCTGCCTAGGCATCTGAGGCATCCAATCTATTGTATCCATTATGTGCCTAATGACAGTGCGCGCTATAATGCACTTTTAGCTGGTAAAGAGGTAGGTAGCTTCGAGGCATTGTTTGCCTACCTGCACTATTTTTAGGGATCTAAGTTGTTACAACGGAATTTATACACTGCAGATTCTCAACTCCAAGTTATTATATATATGACACAGTTTAATTCCCTCATTGACCAGAGAGGCACAGCTTCAAATACTTGGAGTACAGACTCGTTGATATCGGATTTACGAGGTTTCGTAACAGTGCCTACAGCATTATGCAGATGGAACTTGGATAAGTATCAGTACAACAAATCCATTTTGCCACTAATGCCTATCATGCAGAATGCACAATGTTTTAAGCTATTCGGGAGCTTAACTTTGGTAGATAGACTTTCAAAAAGCAAGTTCCTCGCAATGAAAGTGCCCCCTAAGGTCCCATCATCTCGTTTGTTTATTATTGCCTATTCCCTCGGTTGCCCTAGGTATCCCAGGGTACCTACGTATATAGACCCATCAAGCTCTTCAGATGTGATGTCGAGTTTATACGATATGTAGGTACAAAGTACAAAACAACAGGTGATCTCGGACATTGACGGATGGCGGGAGACCGAGATTGATAAAATTGATAAAAAGGGGGTCCCACTACAAGATGCACTGACAATGATATGATGACGGACCACTTAAAGACCCAATTGGCATTTGCGCCTCGCACGCGCCAGAACTTTATCCTGCCTTAAGACTCGTAAATAATTCAACTCCCTACAACCTTCAAATGCTTATCTAACTACTTACACTCCTTTCCTCATCGCGACGATCTTTTACTCCCCGCCGCCTTTCTCTCACCACCAACGCCTTATTCTTTTTAACTTTACTCCAAAGACGCCAATTCTAATTCTTCACCACGCCTGGCACCCCGTCATGACTTCCAATACGACGTCCGTCACGGACCTTCCGCCACTCCCGTCCTACGAAGTTGTTGTCGCACCAGACTTACTATCATGGCTGCCTGACTTCTACCTGTCCATCCTCGCACCTACAGTCGCGTACTGGGTCGTGTCCATCTTCTTCCACGTTATCGACACCTTGGACCTCTTCCCGCAATATCGTCTACACACGCCTGCCGAGATCGCCCAGCGCAACAAAGCCACGCGATACGAAGTCCTTCGCGATGTTCTCTTCCAGCAAGTTATACAGGCCGGCATGTCCTTCGTTCTAGGCATGACAGATCCGCCTCAATATACGGGCATGGAAGAGTACGATGTCGCCGTCTGGGCAACGAGGGTTCGCTTGGCGCAGAGAGCTCTGCCCGCCCTTCTTGGTGCGCTCGGAATCAACGCCGCTACTATTTCTAAGAACATGGCTGTTTCGCACCCGCTCTTAGCCGGCGTCCTTGCCGGTGGACACTATCCTTTCCTCACCACCGAACTTGCCGGACCAGACGGAATCTCGGTCCCGGCTTTTGCCACTTGGGAGCTTCTGGTCGCCAAGGTTATCTACCACGTTATCATCCCGGCGTTCCAATTCTTCATTGCCGTTAGCGCCTTAGACACTTGGCAGTACTTCCTTCACCGGTTGATGCACCAGAACAAGTGGCTATACAGTTCGTATCCCAAACCCTCTCCTATCAGTGGATTGTAATAATTGACAAATCTTATAGCCACCTTCCACTCGAGACATCACCGACTCTATGTTCCGTACGCTTACGGGGCACTCTACAACCATCCGTTCGAGGGTTTCCTCCTTGACACGGCTGGKGCTGGGCTTGCGTACAAGCTCGCATTCATGACTCCAAGACAGGGAATCGTATTCTGGGTTATGTCTTCAATCAAGACTGTCGACGACCACTGCGGCTATGCCTTGCCCTGGGACCCTCTTCAGCATATCACTTCGAACAACGCCGCCTACCATGATATCCACCACCAGAGCTGGGGCATCAAGACAAACTTTGCCCAGCCGTTTTTCACTTTCTGGGATAGACTGCTAGGAACCATGTGGCATGGCGACACTTCGCTAAAGTACGAACGATCGAGGACCAAGGCCCAAGAGTTCTTGGAGGCGGAAGCCAAGAAAGCCTCGGCAAAAGCTCAATAAACCTGTCACATTCGCATCGATTAGGTGCAGACGTTCGTTGTATCATGCTAGGGTCATTCGTTGTTTTTACGTTCTAAGGCGTGATAGGGTATTCTGGATTGAACTCGGTTTGAGGTGTCATGAGATCTATACATTCAGGGAGCATGGGACGGGCGTTTCTTTGAGTCTATCGCAATGACGCGACAGGGCTTTTCAAGGGTATTGGGACACCTTTTAGTCCCATACCTGTAAAACATTTAAATCTTTGACGTCTTTGGATGCGGCACCAGGCTCTTCGCACTACTCGATATGATTGATGCGGTAAACGAGCAGCCGATGTAAGAGGTGTAGGAGAGAGTAATGGCGTTGGTATTGGATCCGGGGAAAATCTGGATGCGTGGCACTTTGACTGTCGACAGTCACTGCCATAGCTCCTCGTAATTAATAATACCACTCAACCTCATTCGTTTCCATCTCAAGCTCAATGAGATATCTACGCATTTGCAAATATGTGATAGCTTAGACTCTTGTTACATCTAGCTTCTTGGTACCTAGATATTACCAGGAACAGCTTGCTGACGTCAGACATTAAACCAATTCCATCCTCACAATTAAATCCTTATACACATTATCCGATTTTTTTTAAGCTATAGCTATCTCATCGACCTTCAGTTGAGGCAGAAGATGGTTCAATGGGATTACGAAGCGCCTAGCTGTGTGATATCATTTGATGTCCCTTACATGAAGTGGCACAGAGCGAACGAAGAAACCAACTCGACAAGAAATAAGACTGTTGCTTCATAAACATACCCTAACCTCGTCTTCTCTCATTCCCACCTACTCAATTTCGTCACCTAAGTGTAAAATCACCTCCACTCGCCGACTCGTGTAAACAATGGCCAAGACCTGTTTATCCATAATCCCACTCACCGTTTTCGGCGTGGTCGAACCTCTCCTGCTGTATGTGCTCAGGCGTTGAACCTCAATTACATTCTATAATAGATTAGGTAAACATGACTAACCACAACCGCAGCATCTGGGCCTACATAGTCGCGCTCCAGGACCTACCCGCGTACTACTCGGCACAAGCTCCCAACGTCCCGCTCGCCGCCGGAGAACAAGTTCCCGCGCAGGGCGTCGTCCTGCTGCTCCAGCTCGTCAACGTGTACCTGCTGCTCGCGGCCGTCGCCGTCATCTGCAGCTGGACGTCGCATTCCACGGTCGCCCGCTGGTACCTGATCGCCGTCGCGTTCGCGGATTATGGACACATCTGGGCGTGCTACCGCGGCGTCGGCCCCGAGGTCTTCTGGGATGTCGACCAGTGGAACGACATGCTCTGGGGCGGCGTTGGCGTGAGCGCCGTGCTGAATGCGCTCCGCTGGCTCACGGTGCTCGGGGCCTTCGGCGCGCTGCGGGATCCGCGGACGCCGACGGGGGCCCGCGCGAAGAAGAACGCGTGAGGTGGGCTGGGAGTGGGTTAGTTGGGTTGAGATGAGCGTGTTTGTGGGTTTGGGGGATATCCGTGTGTCGTTCGGGCGTTGGGATGTTGCGTGTTGGTGGTGTTGTGTTGGATCTCCCCAGCGTCGGAAGAGTTCGCTTCTATGCCCCCTTGCCTTGGCGCGTAGGTGGATATTTCATATGTTGAATTAACACTGTCTGCTACAAACAGTTCGTGCCAAGAGAGGGAAGCTATGGCTGGAATAGTTACTACATGTTACTGTCACCTATCTGATGTACTGTATTATAGACAGCTCTAGCCAGTGGAGGCATTCGGCGCTGTTCCCAGGTAGCTTTATCGATCTTCACTCGAACTATAAGATTCCAGAGGCATTGGTCATCTTGGTACGATGCGGGCTGTCAACTATTACGGATTCAATGTAGAGAGTAGTACTCATCAGTTAGTCCTAGGCATCAATTCCTCCGTCTTATCTACATAGGTACTCTCGACCAAGCTGTACAGCTTCGGTGGGCATCTAACTAGCTTTATATGCTAGGACATATATTCGAAATTATATCATTAGAGGATATAATCATATTTCGCTTACCCAAGCATGATTGGAGCGTGTATGCCAAGGTTCTCCTCAGTGCGTCTACCGTACAATGCTACATGTATTTTAGCACGAGGGACCTCAAACCACCCTAGGCATTGAAATATGAGAGTTGTAGAAGTGAAGCTATATACCATGGCCGGATGCTAATTTTCTTGTTAGGCAGACCTAGGAATATACTATATACGTGTATAGGAAGTTAGCAAGAATGATTTGATAGCAACTAGTTAGTCACAGGGCTATTGTCAATGTCACATTCTGCAAAGCACTCGATTTTTTAGACCAATATTACCTGGCACCGTTGGAACTACGCAAATATTCTTAACTTTATATCCTATAAGGTATCCTATATAATGGTTCCAAGAAATAATATATATGAGACATCTATTACGGGATGATACAGCCAAAGGCAGACACAGAACATGCCGGCTCAGGGGCTTGACCCCCAAGGTATAACACCTTGCAATGTATAGTAAAGACTATGAGACAGCCAAAATCCGGCTAGATTAGATAACTCTAAGTCTCGTCGCACCCGTGAACTTCGTCAAGCACCCCAGTGCCCTCTTTTAAGAGTTGTTCAGCAATGCGACATTTAGTGTTTGTGAATAAGTGAGCGGAATTAAAGTACTAAAGGGCCTGTAGATATTGACTCTCTGCCGGCCCTTTATCTAATGTCACCTTGTTACATGTGGTATGGTAGTCTAGAGCTCTGCTGCCGGGGGTCGATCTAACGAGATCTAGAGCGACTCTCGAACAGGTCTTACAGTCTTCATCACTACTACAGAGCCTTAGCTTGTACATGAAAGCTTGGGTTCCTCCTATCCAGGGATCTGGAGGCAACCCCTTACTCCGAAGGGGTGTGACACTCTCATGCTTCACTACCTAGACATGTCGAGCGAATTAACAACTCAAAGTGTTTTGGAAATTCTACCTACGGCCGAGGCTAACAGATTCGATCATCACAGTGCTACGAATGCCTACTATGTCGACAGGAGTGAAAGCAACGTGGATAGTACTCGTAATCCTAGCCAAGAGTAAACCTTCCATTTGGGACAATGATTTGTAATAGGGTGTTATCATGCCATTGGGGGCCCTCCTAGAACACGCTTATTCACCACCTGCTTAACAGCGTTTTCTTACTCCAGAAACATATAGTCCAACAGTGTACTATGCCCTTCCTATGAAGCATTCGGTCTCTTGACTTACATGGACATTTCGGGAACGTATGAACACCTCAGGTAAGCTCCATATAGTCAGGAACTTCCCCTCGGTGACCAAAATTTGTACGAAGGAAAGGGGCATTTCAGACCTAAGGACACATGCTATAAACACCTAGAAGTTACAAGGTAGGGTAGATCACTACCTAAGTAGGTATCCTGTACGCCATTCTTCTGCGCGGTGTGTACTACCAACCAGCCAGGCAATATGTTACAAATGTAAGTAAGAGTCACACGCATCGGGCGGAATCTAGAGCTTTGCCGCGGGAACTGCTTGGTTTCACCAGGTTAACTGCCTAATCAAACCCGTTTCAGTGACACATTAGCACAGCATTGAGAACAGAGCCTCGTTGCCGAGGTGTCACAGATTTCATCTGTACTGTGACCAAGTTTCCTGTAAGGAGCTACTGCACAGCAGGCCAAATCGGGGATATACCACAACCAACAGATGATTACTAGAACAGACTGTCACATGTTCCTGCAAATGTTAGGGCTGAATTCCCCTGGCTTGCTGTAAGGCACGTCGCTAATGCTGCGAACCTCTTTGGGCGACCCGTTAGCAAAACTTCGGAGATCTCGGATGGTTGGAGTAGGGAGCTTTGAACAAGCACTGACAGAACCCCTTACATTGCTGACATTTTGTCCACGTCTGTAAGTCAAAGCCATGCAGAGGACTTCCGACTTCTCATTGTCTTAAAGCTAGATGCTTTCGATACCTAACAAAGCTAGGTAGGTACCTAGCTTGCGTAAGACCAGGGGGAAAGGAGAGATCTCTAGGAAACGACGGATGAGATATTCTTAGCAACCTTAGCCATACAACATCTCAAATCATAATCAAATGAGGGAATAAGACATAGTAGCATTACATGCAAGGTCCCGAGATACAGAGGGAAGTCTCGGAAGTGACGGTGTCGCTACATATCACTACAGATATTCCCGCGTGGAAGCATGAATGATGAGACACACCTTAACCATTGTCCGTCCGGAACATGGAAGCAACTCCTCCAGCTAGAGCATTGATTGTGGATTTCAGTTAAGACGATTTCCGCTTAGTGCTTATACGTGGCCGCATCACGAGCTGCTTTTAGGAACGATGGGTTCGATGAACAATCCTTCAGCGTGGATTCATTAGCAGTGGATTATCTTCGTCGAACAAGTCTTCTCTTGGTGCCCAACGCAGAAAGTGGGCTAGAGACAGGGCTAGCTTTCAGCTGTGATGGATCCATGTCAGACTATAGGCTATGGTTGATGCTGACCTCGATGAATGGGATAATGGAAAGAACTTGGACGGCGAGTGGATGCATATTCCTGACCTAGGTGACTAAAGCTCTGAGCCAACACCGTACTGCAATTGGTAGCACGCCTCGTACCTATCCAAGAAGCAATGTTCTTCGACCACGTCAGTGCTCGGCAGTGGTTAGCTCGACCCAAATGGGTGCGGTCGAGAGACCAGCTAAATCCATGTTCTCCTCGGAGTAGAAGAATGGAACAAAGGCTTAAGACTCATCTGTGGTGGTGAATCAGAAGATGGGTAGCTTGCTTTTCTGGCAAATACAAAAGTCTGCCCCCACGCAGTCGAAAAGCCTTTGCTGATCATGTTTACAGCTCTGGAGCTAGAGAAAGAGTGTGGGTACTGAAGAAGCTGAGACCTCTTCGGATAATAGCATCGTCTTGGTGTCAAATAACTTGGTGGGACATCGTACTTTGACCATAGACTAATCGCCGATGGTGGTACCTGGGGAAACCCCATCATATTGGCGTCGGGAATCTCGTTGACTAGGATATTGTGTAATGATTTCTTACACATCATCGAGCCGCTGGCCCGGCAACCTGGGGAACTAATATAGCGAGCTTCCAGAAGCGGCGCCTCAGCACGTTACACAGGTAGCTGAAATATGCGCCCTTGCAGATCGTGATGTTTCACCGGGGAGGTTGAAAGACCTACATGGAGCTCGCCGCGGCCCACGCGCTCTAGGGACCTAAGACGCGAACAAAGATTCCTGGAGCTTGTAGGTTCAGCTCAATGGCTTTTTGCTCCTTTTTTCACAGTTCCAAGTTTCTGCAACCTGAGCTGTTGGCTTCAGCCAGAATGTAAGCCACAAGCTGTCCATCAGCGACCCCCCTGGTCACCTATGCCGAAACCCGGCGTCACCGTAATTATTCATATTATGACCCTTGTCAGCTCCCGCATAATTCTCATTCTCGTCGACTTATCGCCAAGAATTAAGCGTTACGCGTGAAGGGAGCATCACTGGAACGCGTACGACGCTCAATGCTAGATGGAAATTACGTCGATAGAGTTCGCCTGGATTGCTTTTCTTCAACCGTTATATCGAATGAAGGGACGAGGGTAAAGTTGTATTATATGAGCAGGTGGTTTCTTAACAGCCTTGAGGTAAAATGACTCGAGCCGAGTTTGACGACCCCATTGATTGCTGAATGGAATTATTGTTTCACCGTGCTGGGGTGTCCCAGATTCCAAGGGCTCACATGCAGCCGCCTGGTCTTCATGAGAAAAGCAACGCGACGCGAAGATCCTGATGCCACAATATTGCATTTGTTGAGCTAGGTAGCTGCGGGCGGATTGGCCAATTGGATGAAAACAACAAAATCTTCAAACAATATGGCGTCGACTTATTCAAACAGACGATGCTGTCATTTGTCATTGTATGTCATCCTGAGACATGGGCTGGTCTGGAAAGCGGTCGACAGGCTGTCGTTAACTGGCAGCGATAGGTTCAAACCTCAGTAGAGACTTTACCAGACCTGGAGAAGATGTGATTACATGCAGTGAGCTGCAACTGGGTTTAGCGGATACCAGTCGAATGGCTCACGGTAGCTCATCATGCAAGCCACTAATACAGACTACTACCGACTACATACGAAATAGGTAGGTAGAGCTGTGAAGCTCATGCTGGTAAACCCCGACTCGCTGGACACAATGCCGAAACATACATATTCTGTGTATGTACTACTTCCTATTTGGATAGGGTTTATCAAGATCACCTTGTTCACGAATCTTGCTCTGTACCTTACGTACAGGCCAAGAAGCACATGTATCTGAGTCCTTTGCTATCCCATATGCCCGAATGTATTGTAAGTTACAGTCGGTGTATTAAAACAATGAGTGAGGAGGTAGTATGGATGTATTGTTGTACGGTTTCGGCCGTTACTGCTATTAGGTACATGTAGTTTGCAGAGGGCATTTCAAAGTCGCATGCGGATATTTGAAGTACACTGCCAGTATTGGTAGTCTCAGCCAATCACATCGACTTCAGGGGTCCCCCTTTTCCCTTTTCGTCGCAATTAAGCCCCCGACTTTCCCTTTACCGGACAAGATCTGCCTCTCATTAGTCCCGTCAAACTGTCGTCATTTCCTTTTMCCTTGACCCTCCAATACCTGTATCCCTCACGGAGCGTCCAGTGATTTCATACAGACCGAATTGTTTCTTACGAGCATCGTCATTCCCTATCTCACACATGTACCTGGTTGCATCTAGTCACATACATACATACATACATACATGTAATCAAGTTTGCACTTGTGAAATACATTTGTACAATCTCAAACATGACCCAGGACTGAAGTATCAATGCAGCTTTTCCCGCTGCTCCCGTCTTCTTCAGGCCTAGAGCACGCCCCGAAGTTAAACAATCGTAATTGGGTTTCAACCGTCTCAGCCTTCTAGGTCCTCCCCTAACTTGCCCCTGAGACTCTAGCGACGTCTCCCTTTCTACAAGCGACGCATTCGGCTTTCTGTCTGCGTATAACTTCTACACACTCCTCCTCAATTAAATAGACCCTTACATTCGCTAAATCGGTGCCGTCGTAGTTCTCAATACATACTACCGGCAGCGTGAGAGAAGTGGTCTACTTGCTACACGGCCTTGGAGGACCCTTCCAGGATCCTAAATTTCGCTTGCTTGCCTTTAGGCGCCGTCCCGCTGAACAAAGTCGACTTACGGCGCTTCCGTGAGCCCCCAACTCAGGGTCTCATTGGCCAATTCCTCCAATCGCCCAAACTTGGAAGAGTTGCATTGCACCACTGCTGCGTTCCTGCGTTTGTCGAAACATTACAACCAAAGTTAGCAACTGTTTCAGCGGATCTCTGGTTCTAACCTTAGAACTCCCGAAAACGAACGGCGGCAATTGTCATTATTTATATTATCTATATCGAGCTGCGCCGTGTTAAATACCGGCCATATAACCTCGATTCAATCTCGTCTCTCCGTCCATAATACGACCTCTTCACTCGTTATGGATCCCACTACGACACTCTTTACTTTTATGCTGTGAGTTTTGGTGTTACAATATCACCGCTCTTTTCTTACCCAGCCTGGCGCTTGCTTTCGTTTGGTCGCGGCCCTGTCGTCTTCCCTGTACCTTATCACGACGCTCGCTATACCTCTCTGCATTCTTTATGGCATCTATGCCCGTATCCACCCGGCGTTTTCCAGATTCGATCAATTAATAAGTAGACACGGCATTTATGAGGTGCCACGGCATAAGCCCTCATAACAGTCATCATTCTAGAATTTCCGATCGGCTAGGATTTGGGGATTATTAAACCCAGCGCATCATCTCCGAGCAGGGGTTCCACGCGAAGGTCAGATATTGCCTGCCTGTACCAACAACAGCATGTGGCTCAGAGTCCGCMCTCCCTTGTCAGCCCTGCCATAGTGCTTACCCATTGAGTTGGAGACGAGGAACCCATTTTCAGGCACCATAGCCTGAGAGGGCAGCCAGCCACTGTTCCTGTCAGATTCGCCCAAAAGCAAGCGCTCTAGTCACCTTAGCCCGCTTACAATCCATGTTCCGCTCCAAAAGTACTGAGTGGAATTATTTCATACCCCTGCTTCGTCACCCATTGCGTCTTCATGTGGCATGCATGTGCATGTGTATGTACCTTACATGCCTTTGTTATTATCCGCTTACATTCTTCGCCTGCCTACTTATTATTTACTGGTCGCCCTACCACCGGTGGAACTCGACTTGACAAGGAAGCTTACCAGTCTATAGTCAAACACACCCTTCAGTCTCATCCGTGCGTCTACTCGGGTCTTGGGACAACTTTTCAACATACCACATCATGGAGCGTGATTCTCGACGGGACCGCAGTCAATGGCGGGGTTGCCATGCCTTTAACAACATAATCTGCGATGGTGACCAAGTTGGAAAGCGTACACGCAACGGAGGACTAAAGATGGGTCAGACGTACTACTACTATGTGAGTATATAATCACGAGCCCCCCGCGGGATTTCGTCTTTTACTAACGGGTGCCCAGTATGAGGTGGATGGCTCAACCGAGACATATGACCCTTCCATGCCTACAACCAATGCCTGCCCTTATCTTCCCGGGCAAACCGTCAACACTCTCGATGTTCCCTCGGAACGTCTGTCAAGAATTCGAAGTGTTTCAATGAACTCACTGCGGACTGCCGACTTCAAAACGATGGAGCCCAAGGATAGGTTCATGGCTCCAAGGCCAGCTCCGCCTGTACCTAGCCTCCCGGACCTTCGCGTTGGATCTTCACCAGCACCAGCAATGTCACTTGTCCATAAACGATCAGCCCGCTCACTGTCGCCTGCACCTAGCTGGAGCAGTGCTGCTCGCCGATTTTTAGGACGAAAGAAGGGATGTAACCTAGACAGTGACGCAGGTAGCGAGACTGAGGTCGAGAGTCACTACGGCGAAGAAAGCAGACGTGAACCAAGAAGCACTACACCGTCGGGCAGTGTTCGATCTCGCGACATGTCTCCAGAATCTCTTAGGAGATTTCTGTCTGACGACCGCCCTCAAACGCCCTCTGCTATGGAACTGGCGCCAAGGCTAATAATACCAGATGAGATTGCTGAAGAGAATGAGGATGATGATAACTTTGCGACATCCGCAGTATCCGAGACTGCACCCTTTACGATGCTGTCCCCTCCACCGATTCAACGAAGCATCTCATCCCCCTCGATCAAGGGTTACAGCAGCGGCTCAGCGACGACAGTTGTTCCTGCGGATACCCAGCAAGATGGTGGTGTCACTTCACATCCAATTGATGTTCCACCCAAGATGCCTAGCAATGATTTCGATATTCCTCGATCGCACTTCTCGTACTCAACAACATCATCGAGCTTGGTTTCTCCAACATCACCAGAGTCGATGGAGTCTCGTGATCCAAACCAAATTTCATTCTTTGACGACTCGGATGACGAAAGCGAAGAAGTCTTCTCCACCGAAGATGAATCTTTCATGCTACAGGGAACTCGCCGAGGCAGTGAGCGCAGCATCCCGAAAAATATCCACTCGCCAATTACAGGTTACAGCCTACCTCAACCTGGAACACACAGCGAGAAATACTTGGACACAAGCCGTCTATCGACAGCTGCGCTTGGCTCGCCGGAGCTGGTCGCTAGGCTGGATAGTGGCGTGTCTCTCGGCAACGCCAACCTTCTCGGTCGCCCTGCAATTGATACTGGCCTGGACGACCTAGTCAATGACATGGGCTGGATGGCTGATGTCATTCAACCTAAATTTATCTAAACTTCCATATGTCACAATCTTTTTTTCTTTTCTGCACTTGGTTTCGCGGACTTTAGAATGGGTATAGAATATGGGCTACACGGTCACTGACATTTTGGGCGAGGCTTTTCAAAAGTTTGGAGTTTACGATGTACATCTCACAGCCATTCCCGCCATTACATCATGGCGCTTGGTGGGGAAAGGGAGGATGAGTTTCTATACCCTTGTTGTTTATGTGGAATACGGCCGGTTAGCTTACGACAACAAGCACTGGTTGCCTGTTTAAATTTGTGTTATATACGGGTTGGGCTGGGAGGATCTAATGGGTGAGGGTGTCGGATATAGACTACACTTCTCTTATCATTAGGAGCCTCTTGACAATTCTACGGGGCGGAGTTTACAGGCGGATATACCACATTAGAACCATGTATAATGAGGATTTCACGTGAGATATGGGAATAATAGATAGGCAGGAATCAAGACTATACGAACAAACAAATTCCCACTTCGTTCTATTTGGCATCGACGCGACTGTAAGACGGGATGTAGTGACCCGTTCATGCAGGTACCAACACGTCGGACATCCGCAGCAATCTGACTCATCCATCAAATAGCTCTTGGGTTGGTGGTTGCCACGCTGGAATGTTCTATACTGGGCAATCCGGCAACGTTTCATGAGCTCCATTCACGCTATTCCTTCACGTTCCTGCACCCCGGAAAGAAGCTGACAGGCACAGCGCATACGCTCCCCATGCACGCGCATACGAACCCACCCGCACTAGACGAAAACCAGGAACGAACACGTACTTTCATGCATGGGAGGCGACAACATACCTAACCTAATAACATATACGAATGTGTGCGGCACTTTTTCTTGGGAAGAAGCACATACAGCGTAGTGCTTATTTTTGTTAAGTCCTAGCCCCAGGACTACGGCTGATCCTACCCACGTATATGAGAGCGGCGGGNTTTAACTATCCCGACTTAACGCGACCATCGGGGKTTGGTCATTTTCCGCCAGCGTCCTTCGCTCTCCAATCGATCGCGTGTTGGCTGGCGTACCCACGCAAGGCGGGCGATGCCTCCTGTTAATACGTGGTCGTTGCCACAACGTATCACGTCAGTTCCCCTAAATCGAGATCTCGTGCGGTTATTTCGCAAAATGGGGTCTTTTAATAGCTGGTTTCCTTTTTGCGCCGTGAACAATGATCTTGGTACCTTACATAGAGGCAGGTTATCTGATCAGGTACTAGGTGGGTACCAAAGGTATATATTATAGACTGATATATCCGAATTAGTGAGGGTGTAAGCACGACTCGGGTGTTTTCTAAATTACATGGTTGACTGATAGGACGGCGAGTGAATAACTGTTAAGGTGAGTGAAACACCTTGATGTCGATTTTCACATGCACTACTGCACCCCTCGGCTTGCAAGCCAACTGGCTTCCCGCTTACGTCGGTTGCCCCTACCTGGTAGGTGACGGTTCACATTTGGTTCGTTTCGGTTCGGTTCGGGTCGGTCGGTTAGGCTTGACGAGGTAAGGGGTGGAGGAGCCCGACTGGACGGTGAGGGATGCAGATCCCAGCCCTATAGAGAGTACCGAGAGGCGCATGGCAAGGTTTCGGTCGAGTCATGTGCCTTACATCGTGCCTACAGGGCTTAGAAACGACGTGAATAGTTGGTCAGGTCGTTAGTCACACCTAAGGAGAGGGATGACATTAAACTCGATGTCTCCCTTAACGTTCAGGCTACCCTATGGACGACGCCATCCTAGCGATGTCCAACTTCATGTTTCTCAGATGAAACTGGCAAAGCTGAGACAGTCAAGTTGGTAAGCAAACCAGCAGCCGGGCCTAGAACGGAAACAAATCCGGATGAACGCACCGTACTTGGTATAGTAGACGGTTCGTATCTAGACTAGGTACTACTATGTCTTGTCATCGACCAATTTAAGATATCTGAGCAACTCAACTGGTCCCTATACGACTCTGGACCCCAGAATTCCGTGACCCAAGACAACTTTCCTACCACGTGGTAGCAGGAGGATGGTGGATTGCAAGCCTCTTTTGCCGAATTGAGACTGACCAGCTGTGCTGAAGACTTATTGTCTCAACCTCATCTGAGACCATGGGACGTAAGCCGATTCACGCACTTCTTATCTCTCCTCTATATTGTAGAAGAGCGCATAACGCGCTAAATGCTTTACAATGCTGCCCTGCTTGCGTTATGCTCTAAAAAAGTGTTATTCCCGTATTACGAGAGCGACGACCAAAGCTATCAGGGTGCTAGCACTGACACCACCTACAGGCAACGATTGTATGATATGATACCGCGTACGCCATCCGATTGAAAGTTACAGGCCTCGATTTGCATTGTTTGGAGGATTCAAGCTCGATACGAGTCATCCATGGAAGGGATTACGCTTTGAACAAGACAGAGGCGGAATAGGAAACATCTTTAATGCATGTGAATTCAAATTCCATGTGGTCTCGTTGGGTATCTCTTGCAAGGTACAAAGTCGGTTCGCCTCCTCCAAAACGCCCACCCCCGAGCTCAATCCCAAGTCTATCCATCAACATCGGCCATACAAAAGAAAGATGGTGCCATGTTGCCAAAATTGGAACAAGAGGAATCGCCTGTCTCTACACCCTACCCCGCCTCCTTCTTCTCCTTATGCCATATGCCATCAATACCCCTTGGTAAGATTCTCTGTAGGTGTAAGCACCCTCTAAGGTGTCACAGGATTGGAGTAGACATCCAATTCATAGAGCTGAATCTGAGACCATTGCACTTTTGATTCATGGGGTCGTATATGATGTTTCTTTCCCCTTGTCACTAGTCTTGGATTTCGGGACTAGCCAAGAAGGAAGACTATCGTCTTCCCAGGCCTCGAGGTATTCTCTCTCAAGCTCCAGCGAGAAGTTCGCAGGGTTGCTTCTGTTTCTCTCCAGGATCTCTCGGGCTTTCTTGGCTTCAGATTCCCAGAACTCCTCTACCCACTTGAGTAAGCCCTCTAGACGACCCTCTGCCGACTTTAACATTTTAGCCTGGAATGTTTTGGCGGGCTGCTCTTGTTGTTGTCGGAACAAGCGCTCTTCCTTCTGGACAGCGTGTTTTCGGTCGGCATCCGACAAGGGGAAGGATATGATTTGGTGGTTGAAGTTCAGCGCATGAACAAGCTTTGCGAACTGATGGTGGTTGAGGCTGTTTTGCTGACAATCGAACATTGCGAGCCCCTTATTTGTTGCAAGCACGCGGCAGAGTTCGGTCAAATCTTCAGCTGCGCCTATATCGTGATTTCGAACGCGAAGCTGCCGCAGCGTATTATTCTGCTTTAATCCGCCCAACGCTCCAGTTAATACCCAGCCTAGGTGGCTGTCTTCCAATTTGCCATCGTACCCAGAAAGGTCTAAATATTGCAACGTGTCATTTAATTGAAAGAAGCGAGACAACAGCTCGGATGTTTTGGAACTCGCACGGCCTGGCGGCCCAGTTCCTACCATGCTCAGGAATTCGATAGTTTTGTTGTGTGTAAGTGCCTTAAGTAACCGGTTGAAGTTTGATTCATGCTGGAATAGGACCATGTCAAGATGAAGCATTCTCGGTGCTTCGTTACCATAAATTAAATCAATCCAGTCGGTCGAACCAAGTTCAAGCGGGTTCTCGCTAAGCAACAAATGCATGTCGCGGCCTGATCCAAGCCGGCAAAGGATGCCAGTTGCCATTTCTCCTGAGAGTCCACAGTTAATAAGGACCAGGCGACGCAGATTGCGGGACTCGTCGAGCTCGACAAACTTCATGATTCCGCAAAGGGTGTCGAAATTTATCTGTCACAGTTCATCAGCGTAGTCCTCAATATACTAGGCGTGCATATTACCTTCCATCCGGATAGGTCCAGCTCCTCCAGATGCCATGGCTCAAAGCTTGATGTAGTGCTCCAGGGTCGAAACAAAGGACCATTCAGATTTCCCTTGATTGCATATGCAAGGTTTAAACACTTCAACTTGCTTGCATCGTTAAGCGTCTCCGAGGCCTTTGCTGCCTCTATACGGCCCGAGTTACGTGATACGTCAAGTATTTCGAGGGTAGAACGCTGGTCATGCAACCCCTCCCAGAGTAGTACAAGCGCGTTCTCGTCGAGGTGACATTGTGATACCGAGAAAGTCTTCAGGAAATCTGGCCTGTTCTGCATGACTCGAGCTACTCGGCTGTTAGTCAAAGCAAATTGTTAAACTTGACACCAATCCGCTTACAGAGACTTGCAATATCGGACACGCCCAAGGGATTCCCACTTAGGGTTACCGAATTGCATCGAGTTTGCAAAGATTTCCAGAGAAGTACTACTGGTGGTACAACCTCGCATACTCGGCTGGTTAGAGACGAGGTAGATTTGTCATTTTCAGATACTGATGTTGCAGAGACTCTGCTTAGTACGTTGGTAAGATCGATATGTCGAATGGACTCTGATCCAAGCAGAAGAGCCACGATTTCTTGAAACAGTACAGATGAATTTTCTACAAGCTCGAATTCGGCTCGAGTAAGACTCCGTTTGCCTGAAATAAGGTCAGCTCGACAGTATCATACAGTTATTGTGTAATATTAGTCTACGAACCTGTCCGAGATATCCATACGGTAGACTCGAGTCGCGCTGTATTGTCCACGGCGCCAGAGAGACTCGAGAAATCGATGTCGTAAAATGACAATGACTTGAAGTAATCGTTGAAGCGTAATGCGCGGAAGACGGCTAACAACTGGTATTCGGTGTACTTGGGTTGCTCCTTTGGTGCAAGGAGGCAAAACTGAGGAGCGTGCCGCACATTTTTCCACTTTACTGTCCAATTCACAGGGTAAGTGCAATAGCCTTCAACAAATGCATTAAGAGTCGTCCTGAAACCGCCGTAGTCCTCGCCGTTAGGAAGAGGCATTTGTGGTGCTTCGCCGTCAATGAAGAATACTTCACGTCGAGTCCATAGAGGCCAGGCCGGCTTCAGGTACATATCTTCCCTGTACAACTTCGATGAAATGCTCCTATGATGCCGACTGGCAAGTTCAAGTTTTCTGGGTTTATCGAAAGGTAACCTGCATTTGTTAGAAGTCTGTTGTAAATCTTGCGTTCGATAAGTGCTGAAACACGGCACTACGGGAGAATAGGAGAAATGGAGCTAAGGCTGCCTTACCGAAAGATGAGATCAAATCTCTCATCGTTCAGAATAACGTTGACTCTCGATAGTGTTACCAACCCGAACCGCACCAGGCTCGGTTTAACCTTCTGCCCGCTCGAAGACTTCGTAAATTGGGCGATAAAGCAGAAGTCCTTAGTGAGAGCTATGTAAAAAGATGAATTATCCCGCCAGCCCTTTTTAATTTCGCCCGAGCTCTCCTTCGGTTTCATACATGGTCGCCGAGGTATAATAGGGTATATTTCCATGTGAGCAACTTGGGCTTGTCCATACGGAGCCTCCAGCATCTGCTTAAGCTCGAATTCGATATTTGGCGGAGTTGGATCCTCTAGGACAGATTTAGCACGTATCTTGATTGCGTGCCGGATCTGTTTCAGCCATTCATCGCGTTCATCCGGCAGACTGAAGTCTAATTGGAGGCACGCAAACACGGTCCCCTTTGCCTCCTTTGCCTCATTCCACCATACTTCGATGCCGAATGATGGGCGGGTGCCCTCGTTGTTAAAAACCGAGACGATCCTTTCTAACGGGACATGGAGTTTCTCGCTAGCACCCACATCCTTCAAGGAACTTGCTGAGTCAACAGGTGATAGTGTGTCAACGGAGCTACCTAATGCTGATAAGTGTGGAAACCGTTCGGCAGCAGCAGAACGGTTCCTGAATTTGATTAAAGCTAATGGTGTGAGCACCAGAAATTCCTTCTTCGACCTCAGAATAGAAGTCCCTGGCTGAAGGTGACCGGATTTGATGACCGTCAAAGAATCGCCGGAAATACTGGCACATTGACTGCCAGTACCCGAAGGGCTTGTAGGTCTGGTTGAGGTAGATCCCCGCTCTGTGTAGTCCTCAGTAGAAGACTTGGAAGGTTTCCGAATTAAGTCATCCTTTAACGAGTCAAAAGTGCGGTTTTTTGTCAAAGTTCTCGTTCTCCTCCGGCCCATAATGGGCGAGGGAAGATCTGTCTCGGAAGAGCTTGAGATCTGGGAGCTAATGCTAAGTGACCTCAACTTCAGTGCTTTCATAGCTGAAAACGACGTGCGCCTTTGAGACTTTTGGGACTCACTTCCCTCAGCCATTCGCTGAGGGACGATGGGCTTTAGATCCATGCTCAGCTAGAGCTTGATGTAGAACCTATCAGAATACCGTTCCATAGACAAGGAAGTGAGTACTTGGGGGCTGCAGCGAGTTGCCGTCGGCTGATAGCAGACGAAGCTAGGCAACGGGTTGGGTAGGCCGTCCAATCTGGCACTCAAGTCCTAGGAACGGCGTGAACTTCGGGAAGAACGGGAACGGAGGCGGAAGAGCGGCAAGCTAGGGTGCCGGTGGGCATCAACGCGCCGTGTCCATTGTTACAAGCTTAGCTAATTCCTACTCGATCGGCTTCGTCCCCTTGAGTGTAGGCCCACGGCGAAGCATATTGGACCAAATATGCGGGAGAAGGAGAGGAATTGGCTCACGGCGGAGGCTCCGAGGCACACAATTGCGATAAGCTATGTAGGTAAGTGGTAGTAGTGGTAGTAGTATATGTAAATCGTATCACGATCAGCTTTCAAGAATCGATGGCGCCAACACTAGCGTTGCTCGTTGGGTTCCGGCCTGAGCAGGAACAAAGCCTGATAAGGTAAAGCACGGGCTGTATCACCTCGCTACTTGCATTTTGCATTCTACAACTGGCCTATGAGGCCCCTAGCCAGCAGGTCTCCCCTGGTCTTAATGCAGTGATCGGCCTCCACTACGACCCGCTAACGCATACCTCGACGCCTCGATGATGCTACGAACCGGTTTAAATGGTCCGGCCGGCCAATAGGACGGCGGCTGAGATCATTCACGTCTCTCACAGTGACGTACTCCATTTATTATTACATGAGGGACAGCGGAATCTGAGCGTTCTCTACTTTTCCACGATCTGATGGAGACAATTATCGATGTTACTTGAGCTAATGTTGGTCATTTTCCCTGTTAATATACGGGTACGATAAAATTTCAATGTTAGCATGTACCTATCATCCTAACCACGTCATATGTCTTACTATGATACTACTTGTTCCGGCAAATAGCATTGCTTTCCACTAGTGGACAGCGGCCCGAGGAATGGCTTGAATCAAGTTATAAACATTCATCAATGTGTCTACGAACTAGGGTGTGACGAGACCTTATTCGCGATGACATGGGTGAGATTCCCCATTCGCCACTCTCCTCATCCAACAAACGTTAACCCTAACCCTAACCCTTGGTGGTCTTCACGCCTGCTGTAATGAAGCTAAGCCTATATGGAGTGTAAGTTCGTTACTGACAGCCAAAGGCTTTGTGACATGGACCTAAGACGTATATTGAAAATTCTGGGCTCCCCTTATGCGTGGACACCGCAGAGTAGACCTTTATTGACAGTTGCATGTTTGTGCCTGGCTATCTAATGTCAATAACCCTTACTGCTACAGAAGCACCCAGCGCTTAATTGTTGCTGAGCACGTTTCAAGGCTCAGTCACTTGAGAACTGATCAGTGAGGTTAGGAGATAGGTATTAAGATCTGACCTCAAGCTCCTTGCTTCTGGAGCTGCGCCGAGCCGGGAACCACCATGCTATTGACGCATCTCAGAGCCCAGGGTAGCCCAACATTGCACGTGTTTCCTAGAAGTAAACAACCTTTCGTCCGCAAACCTGCAGCTTGTCTGCAATGTCGATTGGCCAACAGGTCTCCGGTCTTGATATTTGAAGTTTGATGAACCTTGGTGCGGCGAGCCTGAATTAACGAGGATGCCTTGGCATTCAGCGCATAACATGACAGTTGACGTTTTATCCTGGGCTCTACATCGTGAACCTGCTGACAAACTACACGGCAAAGCTTGAGAATAATCCCAGGAACTCGACCAAGCCTTGACGAAAATCCCAGCCCCCATCCTTGAGGATTTCGGGATTCATAGCTGTATACCAAGCAATTTAAATGAACCGCTTATTGCTTCGTCCTACCTCGCGGGAAGCGGCCAGGGCATTTCCAGCCGCAACTCGCAAATATGACCGGACAACAGCATTAATACGGCATTAATACGACTCTGGGGCCTGCTCAGATGTAGACGTGACAATGAATCCTTTGGTCCAACCTTGGTTCTCGGTCCCGGGTCTACGCTAGCAAACTTCTATAGCTTCCAGATCGCTAGATGTCGGATTGGCCCCTTGCCTGAAAAGCTCGGCACGTATGCACGAGTCTTGAACGACCAATTGACTGGGCATATAACGGTGATCCATCAGAGCGACTCCGATCTCACCGGAGAAACACTATCGCGTTGGGCTGATACTGCCGAGCTAAACCCTGCTTGCCGACTCCTGTTATCTACTGACTTAGTAAGACGATCATGTGGTCTCTTATTAGCGACAATATCTTTTTCAATGCGATGCTGCAAGACTTGAAGGATCGAGTCCCAGGACGCGCCCATATGTTTGTGAGGCACAGGTGTCAACAAAGTTGCCCACGAGTACACACCATATCCTGGGCATGAAAAGTAGTTGTATCTATACTATAGGTAGATTGCGGCGGAGTCTCATGAAGAACGCTTTTCTCCAATTAGCAGGAGAGTCGTCCCGAATATAAATCATACACAATACATCATACCTACCAACTTGCATGTAGGTACATTGTATGACCCCACTGAGTTGCACGTTACACGTTACACGTAACTCAGCTGTAAGGGCAAATACATGAGGGAAAACTGACTCTTTTGGGAAACGTTGATTAGCAACGTCAACAATCCTACGTATACCAGACCGCCGGTAAGAGGCGAGGGAGGGATACAAAAGGGCACTAACAATCCGCTTGACGCCCCGATATACCCCATCTTATCCGGCTGGTCGAAACTTGGAGGGTTTCAGGTTGGGGATCGTGGCCTGGCCCCTGTCAATCGGTCCCTAAAATACATCTCCAGGGCTCTTTGCCTTGTCACCCCCTTGCACTTTTCACTGTGTACGTGGAATATGACTCGCTGCAGCGGCCGAGTGGAATGTGAGGAGCGTAAAAGTGCAGCAGTCCAATCAAGATGACGCCGTTATGGGACCTTGACACCTTGTCTCAACTCGTTCACCATATTCTGCCCAGTCGTTTCTTCAACGATTGAGATTAATGACGGCTTATCATATTATTGTTATTACTAGTGGTGCTCTTGTCATGGGCCTAGCCATTCGCATCACTAGTCGTCATGACTTAAAATAGAGCACTATCCAATATGAAGGCAACCTCATATACTACCTAGGTAGCGAATGGTAACCTCGAAGCGGGGGTTTTGGCTGCTGTTCGGATCGATATTAGCTGGTATGGGATGTAGCTAAAAGGGGTACGCACGCCGTGTTCTAAATGGGGGCGGAACAATAATGTCGACGAGTAGCCGCCTGTATATGAGGACTAACACGTGTGTATATCCGGTTCATTATAAGGGGGTTGCAAAAAATAGAGTACCTACACTATCTATGTATGTCGCATGGACCCGAAGGAACATTCTCTGATCTTGCATGGCGGAATAGACGCGCAATGCAAACAGAGAGCAATGATCGTCGTCTGAGCGGTCCCAAGTCCATCAGTCCATCGTGCGTGCCGGCATGTTTTCCACATTACGTATCGACTCACATCGTTCTCGAATCTCTCGTCCGATAGACGATCAGGCGCAATTGTGGATGAGCCGATGACGGGACCTTTTGATGATCCAGTGGCCGTGCGCTCCTTAACGAGTTTCAACTATCAACATCAGCTACCGCCGTCTTGTGCGTCGTCGGCCAATCAAAGGGTCGGGATGCGCATCCAGACAGCTGGTACTACACAGTAGCAATAACGCGGGTACATCAGCAGCCAAGCAGCCCGTCTGTGCCTAGCGGCAGGAGGGKGAAACCCCCGAACCCGACGACTACTGCATGGCTAGGCACTTTTGGCCACCCTTGACCCCTTTGGGCTGGCCGTGCGATCTACTGTGCGGCAGGTACTTTCCCATTGCTCTCATTACGCAGGCAGCCCACCAAAGCACACCAGGCGTGTGGTGTGTGCCTCGAACTTTCCTATTATAAGGAGGTGGGGCTAGTCAGCCTGCAACTGCAACTAAGATCGACCCTTGAAAGTTACACCAACACCGACCTACGAACTCAGGGCATGTCAGGTACCTGTCAACCTGTAAATCGTCTCCTTGCAATTAATTCCCCCAATCCCAATCCTCCCCAAATCCACGCTCCACGCTCCACATTCTCTCTATCATCGACACTCTCTGTCGACTTGCGAAACCTCCCTAATTTATTTCTCGGTTTCGACACCTCGCGCTGGGTAATTCGCTCTTTGTCCAGATTCCCCAGGAAAAAGAGTCGGGAATAAAGAAATACTACTCCCCTCTTTTCAACATAATCTCTCCGATTATTCCMCCCCCCCATGCGTAACTGATAACACTAATCGACATTCATTCACAATGGCAATGCTAGCTTCGAAGTCGTCTTTCCCGGCTTCGCTGGCCTCGTCGAATGCTACCCTCGTCTCCAGCTCACAACCGTCCAATATGGCACCTACGAGAAGAGCACCCGCCGTCCACGCCGCCGGTCAGGCCTTCGCTAGCCCAACCGAGTCCGAATTTTCCGACGTCGACGGCCCTGATGCCGTTAAGAACTGGTCCGAAGACCAGGTCTGCGAGTATCTGAGAAGTGTGAAGTGCGGCGAGTATGAGAAGTTATTCCGGAAAAACAACATCAACGGCGAGAACCTGTTAGAGATGGACAAGGAGGTCCTCAAGGAGATGGGCATTGAGAAGGTCGGCGATCGTGTTCGATTGTTCCTCGGCATTAAGAAGCTTAGGACAAAGGCGTACGCGAATCAGAAGAGGCGCAATCGGGTGAGTACTATTGAGTACATGCGAAGTGCATCTAGGGGGAGTTCAGTAATTTGGCTGAAATGTCTTCTAACGCTTGCTGTCCACAGGATTCTTTTGGAGGATTGGATACCCAATATACCCCTTCATCGACGGGCTCACCACGAACTTTCGGCTCTGGTAGTCGTGGCATGACCGGGTCGTCGAACAAGAGATATTCTCGACAGATTGACATGATGAACCCGGTCACCGAGGTCGCGAAATCCTCCTCACGGCCTAACTCCCCCCTACCTAATTCCGAGGTCCGGACTGCTAGACAGACGAGATTCCAACAGGCTCAACCGTATATGAGCAATACGACGCCTAACTCGATCGGTCGAGCACCTGGCTCGCCTACCATGCCAGGCCGCCTGGTAATATCCCATACGAGAAATGCCTCGAGTCAGGATGGTTCGCTGATGGCTGCTTTACCACAGGGTCAAGACGTCATCCGCGTCATCTCAACCGGCGGCGTCACGAAAGTTGTCAAGATCGCAGATTGCAACACCTGCGAAGAAGTTATGCGAGTGACACTGCGAAAGTTTGCATTACGGGAGGACCATGATAGAAACTATTGTTTCTGGGTATTAGCCGGTGTTGACCCCGATCCTAAGCAATGTCGGCGTCTCGGCGATACCGAGCTATGGCGCATCATTAAAGATCAAAAGCGACCGGAGAGAAATCGTCTCATTCTCCGCAGAGTTCCTTCTGGAGAACCCGGAGAGGCCGAATTACAGCGGGCTGCCTCCATTGCATTGGAGGAGGCTCAGCAATCCCACGCCCGCGCCCTCGAGAATGTGCAAGATAAGAGAAGCCAGCTAAAGGTACAGAAGCTACTGGGTGAGAGCTGGAATGAAGGACTTCAGCAGCCGTTGTCGCCGATATCCTTCCAAGACCGCGAGTGGAACCTTAATAATGCTGCTAGGGACTTAGAACGACCCCCGGCCCCTAACGAAGCCAAGGCCTTCCCGAGGCGAAAGGGACTCCTGAGACAATTTGGTGGTTTGAGACCACCTAGCGAACTGATTGCTTCCGACCTCACATCCTACTTCCCTGATCACCCCAGAGAAGATATTGATCGGACTGCCCGGTTATCCATGCGTAGATCTACTCGATTGAGCAAGGTAAATAGCCGTCTCAGTGTTGCCAGCAACTTAAGTTTCGCATCTAGCATTCAAGATGCGCCGCCTATCCCAACTATTGCGGATTCCTGGTTGAACAGCGGCCAGCTTGCCAAGGTTAGGGCTCGTGATAACCAAGGCCGAATGCCACACTCTTACCGGGACTCCGTTGCCTCTTCGGTTTTAGACACTCTTCAGGAAGAGTCTCCTATCGAACCCAATCGCAAGTCGTATGTTTCGTTCGCCGATAGTGGCTCAGATAGCAATCCTATCAGCATCACGGACCCAGAAGGGCACGTTCGCCAAAGCTATTTTGACGAATCCAGCACCCAAGGCTCTGGCTCTCTAAAAGAAATCACTCAAGCTCTAAGTGAGGACGGCGAGGATGCCGACGAGGAGCTACAGAGCTTCCTAGCCGGAGAATCCTGGGATGATAATAAGTGGATGAAGGGTGCCCTGATCGGTCAGGGATCGTTTGGTAGCGTGTACCTGGCTTTGCACGCTGTGACTGGTGAGCTCCTTGCTGTGAAGCAAGTTGAGGCTCCCTCGCCTGGTGCCAACAGCCCGAATGATGCTCGAAAGAAGAGCATGATCGAAGCCCTAAAGCGAGAAATTGGTCTACTCCGAGATCTGCGACATGCCAATATTGTGCAATATCTCGGCTGCAGTTCCTCGGCCGAGCACCTAAACATCTTCCTCGAATATGTCCCTGGTGGCTCCGTCCAGACAATGCTCAATTCGTATGGTGCTCTCCCTGAGCCTCTTGTCCGCAGCTTCGTGAGGCAGATCTTGAATGGGCTCTCTTACCTACATAATCGAGACATTATCCACCGTGATATCAAGGGCGCCAATATCCTTGTGGACAACAAGGGTACGATTAAGATCTCCGATTTTGGCATCAGCAAGAAGCTTGAGGCTTCAAATATTCTTAGCGGTGCCAACAACAACAAGCATCGGCCCTCGCTTCAAGGCTCGGTGTTCTGGATGGCCCCTGAGGTGGTTAAGCAGACCTCATATACTCGCAAAGCTGACATTTGGTCTCTCGGCTGCCTGGTTGTCGAGATGATGACCGGAACACATCCTTTCCCAGACTGCAGTCAGCTGCAAGCCATCTTCAAGATCGGTGGCGGCAAGGCTGCACCTACGATTCCGGAAAATGCCAGCCCCGAGGCGGTCAAGTTCCTGACTGAGACCTTCGAGATTGATCATAATCTGCGACCAAGCGCCGACGATCTTATGCTCAGTCCTTTCCTAGCCCCTATTACTTAGAGTGGAAGCTACGATTTTACCTTCAGTTCTAATCGGTCGTTTTTCGATACCCCCTTGCAGCGGTTTATATTTCACTTCTCACCGTAACCGAGTCTTTACAATTATTCACGGACCGGGACGTTTCAACCAGGAAAAGAAACCCAAAATTTCCATTTATCGGAATGAGTATGGAGGTCACCATCTGATGGAGAGTAATAGACTTGTCGGTGTCGTACATGAAGAGATGGGGATTTATATGATGCATTGACGCGGCGAATCGGGGTTATAGGTAATTGGGTTTGTCGAGTCCTCTGCTTTCAGGCTTGTGCTATTTACTGTTTTACGATCGGCATTTGAAGCGCAAGTGCAATGGGTTTAAGTGGCAAATGCATGAATGAGAGTAGATGAATTGACATGATTAGGAGGTACTCATATGACTTCTCCGTGTTGCGAATGCGAAAGCTTGTATCCATAGGTGGCACATAGTCTCACAAGAGGCCGTGGAATATAACATAGAATATTTCTCTATTGAAGTACGGCGTTTCCATCAATTCCCATTGGAATCTTTGCTCACAAACTTTAGCATTCCCAATCTCGTACGGATCAGTATGAGGCTCATGACCCTTATGTATAGAATATGAGCCACATGGCTGTTGCTTAGAAAACCCATACTTTATATCCCATTATGAAAAGGATCGCAATTCAGCTGGATGTCTTCAATTTCGACCTCCTCAAGTATCAGTCTACTTGCTTGAGGTAAATACGGTATTCTAGCCATCATCGATAACTGAGAGCCGCGATGTACCTGCCTTGTAGGTCTCCTTTTCGATATACGCTTGTCTTTGTGTGTCCGATCTTTCAAGACCGCAGACTTATGGCATCMCCCCTGACACTAAGACTCCCATTCCGGTCTTGTACCCAAACCTGCCATTTCCGGGACTTTCCATCTGCTGCCTCATTGCCGTTGTCATTGGCTCTAACACAAACTCGGATAGGCTCACTGACATAGAGAGGTGCTAGATTTCGATAATCGATCTTGTAGATTTTCTCATCTGGATCAAGCTGTGATCTGAGCACGGAGAGCATCAAAGTGAGTAACAGAGGGCCGTGGACTAGGAGGTTGCGGTGACCCTCCACCTCACGGCAGAATCCCGGGTCCAGGTGGATCAGGTGTGCGTTGAATGTCAAGGCGCTGTATTGGAAGAGGAGGGTGGTTGTTGGTTTCAGCACGATGAAGAAATCGGGAGCATCGGGGGCTTAGTTAGAATCAGCCACGACCGCGGGGTTCATGAAGAAGTACTGAAAACCAGCAATAAAAGCGGTGATTATGTGATAAGACGTACCCTTGACGATTCTATCTCTTCCTTTCAACGACTTCGCGAGGTTCTGACGAACTTCCTCTTCACTCACGCCGCGCATGAAAACCAAGGTTCTCCGCTCCCTTATTCCCCGGGCCATAGGGAGGCCCTTGAGAACGGTATTCTCGAACTCTTGCTTTCTCATGTACTCGCGCAGCACATCAACAAAGATCTTCTCCTGTCCCTCGGCGCCTTTCACCGTAACTTCATCTATGCTTTCGTTGCATACGACAGACGACGAGTCCAATCGAAAGTCATCATTGAATTCAATGGAACCCCCAGCCCACATGCGCCGCTCAAATGGACCGCCGGGGCTATGCATTGGGTCCGTCCCATCGGGACATAACTCCGAGGCAGCCTTCTGAAGCGGGAAGTATACGAAGTGGTGGCCATCCGGGAGCCTGGTATTGGGGTCGACTTTGTCGATAGTCCTAGCGCCCGTTTGATACGCCGGTGCCTGGCAGCTCACGGGTATGAAGTGGGCTAGAGCAATGTTGAGAAGTGACGAATTGGTGGGTGACATAACGTCCCAACTCAATTGGTGCGCACGCCCCAACATCTCGGTCCTTATACTCTCGAATATGCCTTGGGAGGGGCCATCGGAGCTGCTGCTGTAGCTGCGATACAAGCTAGGTAGATGGAACCTAGGGATTGAGGAGCCAAGGCTCCGGTACCTTTGGAATAGGCGAAAAGACACGGAAGTTGCCTTCATATTCTCATCATTTGAATGTCGAGCCTAGTTATAGCTCTAGGAATTGAATGAATCGGTCTCGTTAGATAGGGGTCCTCGAGGTGAGCAAAGCCGGGGCTGCCCGGGGTGCGCCTATCGATAAAGCTTTTAACAGTGCATGATTGCCGAATCTGGTTAGCACACTGTATGATGCCTGCAACTTTCGCGCCACTATTCCATTAACGCGCTTAAAGTTACTGAAGTCGCGTCACGTCGAGAAAGCCAGTAGTCGATCCTTCTGCCTGTGCATTTGATACAATACCCCAAATTTGTACCACGTGAAACTGTACCAGGGCAGTACCCCAGGTATAGGGAAGTCGCATTCAACCTGACGAACTTCAAATTTCTTCCCAAAACATCAATTCTACCAATCTGGCTTTCCGTCGTCCTCTCGTCCAAATTGCGACGAGCACGCCCGCCAGACTGCTCAAAATGGCGCCCAAGCAAGCTACCTTGGGGTATGTGAAATCGTCGCAGACCACCCTAGGGTGGGTCTTCCTTGTATGTTATACCGTATATCGTGCATCTTGGTAACAATCGTATTAGGAAGTTCTTTGGTCAACCCAATGGCCCCAAGCCTGCGCCACAGCAGACGAAGCTCTCATTCAGTACGAAGTCATCCAAAAAGACGAATGAAGAGCCACAATCTTCCCCTAGCGAGCAAGGACAATCGTCACCGAAAGCAAAGTCTAGCGCTGATGCAAAGGAAAACGCCGACCCTGCTAAAGGTTTGAAGCTTCTCCAGTGTCTGCTTTCCTTCAGATCTAGTACTAATCTTGACATTGCCAGATACGAAGAAGCGAACCCGATCTGGTGCTTCCCCGAAGGGCAAGACGAAGCAATCCCCTACAAAGGTCAAGGTTGAGGCAGAGGAATCTAAAGACGAGCTTGAAGAAGAGGCCCCCGTAGTGAAAAGACAACGCAAGAGCCGCTCTCGAGTCATCGAAGATGATGACAAGGAAGACGAGGTTATGGCCAATACAGAGCCAGCAAAACCGAAGAAACAGTCCAGCAGCGGCAAAGGATCACCCAAGAAGCAGTCTCCAAAGTCTAAGGCTACAAAGAAGGAGGCACCGGTAGCCAAGCAAGAGGATGACGACATTAAGGAGGAGGCTTCAGAATCTGCGTCTGAAATAGAGAAGGAGGAAGAAGATGATGAAGACGATAAGTCAGAGTCTGCAGCGAAGGCCCGTGAAGAAATCCAGACCAAGCTCCAGACCAAGGCGAAAGACCCCTATCCTGATTGGAAGCCGGGTACACCAGTTCCTTACGCGGCACTTTGTACAACATTTTCGCTCATAGAACTTACGACGAAGCGGCTTCAAATCACTGAGTACTGCTCCTTGTTCCTCCGACAAGTACTACGCTTGACGCCCGACGACTTTCTTCCAACGGTACTGTTGATGATCAACAAATTGGCCCCGGACTACGCTGGTATCGAGCTCGGCATTGGTGAATCGCTGATCATGAAGGCCATAGGTGAGACAACAGGGCGCAGTCTTCAAGTTATCAAAGCAGACCAAAAAGAGATTGGTGATCTGGGTCTTGTTGCAATCAAGAGTAGATCGACTCAACCTACCATGTTCAAGCCAAAACCATTAACCGTCAGAGGCGTGCACAAGGGCCTGATGGACATTGCAACCGTGACTGGAAATGGTGCTCAGGGCAGGAAAGTTGATGGCATCAAAAAGCTGCTGTCCGCCGCTGATGCACACTCGATTGGCAAGGCCGACATTCACAAGGATAAAGGCGGGCCAAGTGAGGCCAAGTACCTAGTCCGATTTCTCGAAGGGAAACTTCGGCTAGGCTTAGCTGAAAGGACAGTTCTCGTCTCCATAGCACAAGCTATGATATGCCACGAGGCGGAACAGAAAGGAAAGGTACCTAGCACCAAGGAGATGGAGGAAGCAGAAGCTATGTTGAAGACGGTCTACAGGTCAGTAAGATGCCCTATTGTGGTCGGCTATTCTAACATGAAATAGTGAACTTCCCAGCTGGGATGTAATTATCCCAGCAATGCTCAAAAACGGTATCATGAATCTTAAGGAGACTTGCAAGCTTCGCCCAGGCGTTCCCCTCAAGCCCATGCTTGCAAAGCCTACGAAGGCGATCACGGAAGTCCTCGACCGGTTCGAGAACCAGACTTTCACCTGCGAGTATAAATATGACGGTGAGAGAGCACAGATTCATTATGTTGCCAAGGATCATTCGGAAGAGTACATTGATGCTCTCCCTGGCGCTGCTAAGGAAGCCGCCAAGGGTGTCGCATCAATCTTCTCGAGAAACTCGGAGGATTTGTCAAAGAAGTACCCCGACATCCTTGCAAAACTTCATACTTGGGTCAAAGAGGGCACGAAAAGCTTCGTACTAGATTGTGAGACTGTCGCCTGGGATGTAACTGAGAAGAAGGTTCTTCCTTTCCAGCAACTAATGACGAGAAAGAAAAAGGACGTCAAGTTGGAAGATGTGAAAGTCAAAGTCTGCGTTTTCGCTTTCGACTTGCTGTTCCTAAATGGAGAACCATTAGTCGAGAAGTCACTTCGAGAACGTCGCGAATTGCTTTACGATGCCTTCCAACCAGTGGAGGGCGAGTTTGCTTTTGCAACACACATGAATGGCAGAGAGCTTGACGAAATCCAGGCCTTCCTAGATGAGAGCGTCAAGGCGTCATGTGAAGGGTTGATGGTTAAGATGCTTGACGGCGCGGAGAGCGGATACGAGCCTAGCAAGCGAAGTCGTAATTGGCTCAAGGTGAGAATCTAAGCAATTTTAGTTGATTTTCGTTGCTAACTCTAAGTAGATCAAGAAAGACTACCTGTCAGGGGTTGGTGACTCGCTTGATCTTGTAGTTCTCGGCGCCTACTATGGCAAAGGCAAGCGTACCTCTGTTTACGGCGCTTTCCTCCTCGCCTGTTATAACGCGGCCTCCGACACCTACGAAACAATCTGTAATATTGGCACTGGGTTC
This sequence comes from Hypoxylon sp. E7406B, assembly GCA_000931505.1. NCBI lineage: Eukaryota > Fungi > Ascomycota > Sordariomycetes > Xylariales > Hypoxylaceae > Hypoxylon > Hypoxylon sp. E7406B. The sequence continues at coordinate 17,376 of JYCQ01000019.1, read as the reverse complement.
TCGGAGCAAGTTCTCGAAGAGCTTCATAAGCAGCTTTCCGAGATAGTTATTGACCGTCCGAAACCTTTCTACGCCCATTCCTCGGGTGGACAGCACCAGCCAGACGTCTGGTTCGAACCACGATATGTCTGGGAAGTTAGAACCGCAGATTTAACCCTCAGCCCAAGGTACAAAGCCGGAATAAAGGAGAATGTCGATCCATCGGGTGAGAAGGGAATTAGTCTGCGGTTCCCGAGATTCATCAAGATTAGAGACGACAAGAAACCCGATGAGGCGACGAGCAGTCGGCAGGTAGCAGAGATGTACCGGAAGCAGGAGAGTGTGACGAAGAATAAGGGCCCATCTGTGGACGATGATTTCGAGTACTGAGGAGGGTTGCTTATGATCTGACTGATGATTTAGCTATGCACAGTGCCTGTCAATTAGCAGTTATTACGACGCGGACTACTATTTTGATGGCAATCCGACTCGGACAACATGGATCCATTATACATTATAGTGTGCCAAGATGAATACATTATGAGTCCCTGCTGGCCCCTTGCCGTTTGAAAGCCTTTGAAAACGTATCCCATTCATTGTCAAACTTACACCTTCCGGCATCACTTGGCCATCCATGAGCCAAATTTCTTCTGGCTTCTGGCCCGATATTTCTACAAGGATCTACTATTTCCAAGTCACATAGCAGGCACGCGGCCGTATGAGTAGGAAATTACTATAACATCCTGGATGTGTGTTGCCGCCTCAATTCCCGATCATTGCATGTGACACTCGACTCATCATTTAAGAATATCTCCGCCAGCCAATATAGGGTCCAAACTTGGCCAACGCAATATCGCACCGTGTTATCTTTCCAGGGGCACCAGTGTTGTAGACGATCAACGAACAGTGAAAGTAGATGTTTTAATTATATGCGCATCTCTTCTCTATCAGAGGGCATTTGCAGCATATCTTCCAAGGGTCATTCCGGATATCTCCCCTCGTAAATCAAACCCTAGAATACACGTAGGCTTGTACAAGCGGTGGATAGATCCAGTCCGGACATAGGTGTTTTCGGCATAATTTGCGATTTCAATAATGTGCTTACCTAGAATTAATAAGATACTTAGGTAAGTGTCGTATTGACTCCAGTCAAGCAAGATCCGGGCAATTCCACCTCGCGATGTCACCCGAAAGATACTATTCACACGGTGCAAAAGTGAATCGAGCAGGCTTGGGTCTACAGACACGTTCACGATGCTTCAGACAAGCTCCCAACCCATGGCCTTTCTTTATCCCGTTGTAACACTTACTCGTGACTCCCGTCACTCGAGCCTCATATCACGCTTCTTATTCGAGCCTATAGATTTCTATAATCCACGTTTCACAATATCTCGTCGAACAACTGATACTTTCTCGACATACTTTGCCGTAGTCAAGCCCGCGAAAGGCCTCGTATATTACTGGAATAATACACAAGCTCAAAATCATTGCCGCTAATATCATCTTCGGGACGACGTATTACATTACCTCTGCTCTTCAATTCCATTCTTTACGTTCCTTCTCCCCCTTTCTTGCTTCCTGTCGGGTTCCATGAACTACACAATTAGAATCTGTATTCACGATAAACCCGGCCGGCACCGTCGACAATATCTAACCCAAGTGTTCACGTTCGTGATACAACACGGATCCCGCAAAGTAAAAGCCAAACATCATCCACGCTCATCACACCCGTCACACCCTCTCAACTCCCCCACTCCCGCAAAAAGGAGAGACAAGCGAAAAGGAAAGGGGTCATGTCGGACCAAGAAACGGCCAGCACGGCCTTCTTCCTCGAGAAAACCAGGGCCAGCACCAGCACCAGCACCACGCAAGAAGAAAAGTACAACTACGGCTCAAACCCGCGCGAAGCAACAACCAAAACAGCAACGACGGCATCAGAAGAAGGCAGCTCCGAAGACGCCGAAGGCGACACGGAAGACCCGACGCTGTACCCGGGCTCGATCGCATGCCCGTGCCCGTGCCACGAGAACACGGTGCAGCACGAGGGCCGCCCCTGGCTCGCCTTCAGCAACAAGGCGTACCTAGTGTGTCCGCTCTGCTGGGTCGACGCGTACATGACGGCGTACGGCGATGAGAAGCGGCTTTTTGACTGCGAGAGGTACTTGCGAGCGCACGGCAAGGATCCTAAGGTCCCGGCTTCGAAGCAGTGCTAGACTCGCGTGCTCGAGGTGGGTAATAGGAGAAGAGGGGTTGAGGTGGTGGTGGTGTCGAGATGTAGGGGGTGATGTGGCCGTATAGGGGTGCTGGGGTCTTCGTATAGGTGGCATAGAGTTATGAGGATGCCATTGAGGAATGATAGGGGTAATGATTCAAGTTCAGAGGAAAAGATTGACCGAACAATTGAGGACTACAAGCTATGAGAAGGGAAGCCAGCCTACTTCCACATGTCTCCCCATCAGGGGTCGCATTGGTAAAAGCATCTAGGTAGCCTGGCACTTTCCGAATCAAAGAACAGTCCCATAACATAACATTATAACCTTGGCAGAGCATCTTTCAAGAAGACTCGGCAGTATCGAATACTAGTTTGTACTATTCAGGTACAGATACAATCCTGCTAGCCCTCTTGAACCCAGCTCAAGAGATCATACAGGAAAAGACAAACACTTGAAAGGAACCCATAAACCACCGACTCGTGTACGTGAACTATCGGCTCGCAGTCGCCTGATTAACCAAGGAGCTCCTCATCCAACAAGTGAACCCTCGGACGGCCCAAGAAGCTCCAGAACGGAATTCCCATGGGGGATCCGCGATCATTGAACCGAACGCCCTCCAGCCGCAGCCGCGCATAGGTATCATCGATATCCTGACAGTGCACGCCGTAGTTCGACGGCCCCCGCAGCATGCCCAAGCCGCCCCATTGGGCTATAACGCGGTGTGTCGGCACCAGATCCTGATCCCACTTGTTCTTGGCCAGGCACTGCCCGATCTGGCGCAGCGAGCACAGCCCCCAGACGTCGATGAGGTGCCGGTGGATGTCGGAGTACGTCGTAAAGCACCCCTCCGGGACCTGCGTCACTAGGAGCAGGATGGCCTTGCACAGGTCGGACAGGTTCGAATGGCGAATGAAGAGGCGCGCTGCGACTAAATTTGGACTCCTGTCGCTGGCCTCGTAGGATTCTGCTGCTTCCTCAGGATCCATCTCCTCGTCCATGTCTAGCTCGGAGTCCGTATCCATGGGAGAGAATGGCGGCGGTCCTGGGATGTAGTGACGGCCGTGGCGCTCATGTTGGGTTTCCGCCTCCTCGCGCTCTTCCACGCCCATGTTGTTGAAGCGTTGGCCGACGTATTCTACACTCGGCGTGCCTGGATGATGGGCCGCAGGGACTCTGAAGCGGTCGTTGTTGAGTTCTGGCTCCTCATTAATTACCGTGGTAGATGCAGTCGGGGTCGAGCCCGATGCTTGTCGTATGCGTCGCTGCTGAAGAGATTCTGGAGGTTGCCGTTTATGGATCCGATGCTGGTCATTATGGGGCTCACGATGCTCATGACTAGATGTGCGTTCTAGTCGCCGTCTGGTCTGCATCAACTCGAGCGCAGCATGCTCCTCTGGTGTGCGCCCAACTGCTCTCTTCGCAACATGTCGTCGGTCGGCTGGTTCCATATCCACGGTACTGATGATGCTAAAGTGATGGGTGAATCCTATTATTGCTAGCGGCTGGGGACTCCTGGTGCATTTCTTGGACAGAGCTGGTCTTTTATCTAATATGATGAGTAGGTAGTATGTATTTAGAAATAGAAATGGCAGGATACCCCTTGACATTACAAACAGCAAATACAAACGACGACATATGCACCCTCCCGCTCTCTCGGTCCCGGCCCGCGGTGATTGGGGACGCCACGACGCGCCAAAAGCGCCTCAGACGGGAAGAAGAGCGTCTTCAACAAATCGTCACCAGTGCCCTGTCTTGATTTTAATTAGAGAAAAAGAAAAAGAAGACCAATATATGTACGTCACTAATATATACATATGTATAGAGCTCCTCTTGAGACCAATATACATTAACAGGATACAGGTAGGTAGGTACCACCACCTGCTCAAGGACCCCCTAGGTACGCTMCCCCGTTCACAGCACCGCCACCAGAAACATCTACTTAGACTCGAGGGCAGCGCTCGAACTCACGGAACGCAGGACCTTTAGGAGACCCATCAACCCTAAACTCAACMCCCTCCTGCAGGAGTAGCTCCAGCATTTCCTCTCGATTCCCGCAGTGGCGTCCCAGGTCCATCGGCCGCCCGAAGCATCCGTACCTGGCTATGACGCGGTGGCACGGCACCAAGTTGCCGAGCGTGTTCTCCGCCAAAGCCTAGCCGATCTGCTCCTCGGGCGTACGTCCGGCTGCTCTGGCAGCGACGCGTTGTGGATCGGCCGGKGGTGTATCCATTGTAGAGTCCAAAAAGTATATCCAATCTCGGATGTCTCTATTCAGTGTGATTGATCGTTGAGCTGCCTCTCTTGTGTCGCTGTCACGAGACGGTGCTCAGTCGGGGACAGAATAGCGATCAGCTTCCCACAAAAGAAAAATTGAAAAGATGTCCGTAGGCGGAAGCCATAATAAAGCGCGTTTCCCCTCCCATCGGCCTTTTTATTATTCATCGCCGTTACGGTGGTCTATAGAGCTCAACTGTTCAAAATGGCACAGTGTATATCTCATAAATTCTTACTCGGGAGCCCCTGAAGGTATGTACCTCGGAAGATCATCCCTAGCGTCTAACCCGAATGCCATCTGGGGCATCTTCAGAAACACGTTTCCTAGAGTTCATTATGAACACAAGTTGAATTGCACCATGATCATATCAGGCTAGAAAGTAGGTGCAGAGTTTCTAGATGAGATACCCTAAATGGCGTCGTGAGTGAGATCCATAATAGAGGTACCCAATATTGGCCAACGAACGCCACTCGAGCACTTGTCACAAATCAAGATGAGTTAAGGTAGATAGATATAATATGTGATGAATTTCAATTCACGACGCTTCGCGTCCTCAGCTAAGCGGACAAGTTCCATCATCAGTATGGCCATGCTAAATGCAACTAAGATCTCACACACATGTACGTCTGAAACCCGTCGCGAATACCATACAGCTATACGGTTTTCGTCGCACTTCCTCGGTCATCTATACCGGTACTCAATGCCATGAAATCAAATTCGCGATGCCAAATTCGCAGTGGCTTATATGCCTGAATTTCCTAGTCCCAAACGCCTTGCAATGCTTGCTAAGTATATCGCACAAAAATCCAAAGCAGAACAACATGGATAATGATAGTCCTTTATGTTCATATTATCGCAACCAACGTCGAGAGTCCAAAGGATACGAAGAAGGCCAATGCTGAAACGGAGGCACCTGCGATCGCGGTATTGTTGTTGGAGTTGCCCAACCCAGCGTTACCATTGCCGTTGCCCCTCACAATGCCCGACGTCGCAGCTACGGCATTAGTCACTGCGGTGGCGCCGGGAATAGTTCCGGTGCCGCTGGGAATCTCTTGGATATTCGATTCTGTGGTGTTGAAGTTTGTCTGCGCGATGGAGATCTCGTTATTATCGATATCGTACACAACGTAAGCCGATCGAAGGAATGTATCGCCTAGAACGTTCGTCCCCGACCCGGCTGGGGAGATACCGAATAGGCAGGCCGTCACACCATTCGAGAACGTGGGTCGTTGTCCGTTCGATGTGACCAAGTCCAGGACAAGCTCGTTCATTTCTATCGAGATCTTGGGCCCGGAGAACACAAAATCCAAAGTTTCTGCCTGGTTGGCTAGGGAACACGGTACGTATGCAGCACTCTCGCTCGAATCGTACTGCGCGTCGACTGCTTCGTATATACTCTCAACCATGTCGTCGGGTAAATAAGTGAGCGAGGATCCAGAGTCGAGTAGAACCGCTAGAGCCTGGTTGTCGGCGATGTTCGTGTTCCCCACCGACAGAGAGGTCAGTGTGATCATGAATTCTGAGAAGACATTGTTGTTAGATTGAATAGGAAGCGTCTGGAGGCTTCCTGTGTATTGCGCTGTGTCAACTCCTCCGAATAAAATGCTGCCTGTATTTGCATCCAAGTCGTTTAGCCATAAGCTGTAAGCGTTCCTCTGGATCTGTCCAGTCGACTTTAGCTTCTGTGGAAGATTGTCGTACGCGCTCTTTCCTGCTCTTCCAACCTGTACTTCGTTTATGGGATATCCAATGCCAAGAATGCCCTGCTCCGAGCTACTCGAGTAGCCAACTCCAAATTGAAAGTCCGTTAACGTTGTCCCCCCGATTGCGAGAGTGTCAGTAACATAGTCTCCAGTGGCACCAGAACCATCTACATAGGAGATATTGAACCAACTCCCCACATAGTTGTATGTGGAAGAAGAGTTGGCGTCGTATGTTCCGGCAAATGCACAGGGTCTGGATGCTTGGGAGCAAAGTGATGACGAGGGGGTATTCACCCAGAGATCACTGCTGCCAGTGTCCAGGTGCATCCGTACAGGTTGCGCCGGTGTTCCTAACGTGCCATTGACAAAATATAGTGTCTCCTATCCGTGGTTTAGTAGGTCGATCTGAAGAAACCGGGAAACTCAACCCGTACCTCGTTGTCCAATTCCGCCCTCACTGTATCTCGCCGCCGTAAACGATCCCGCTTTATTGGATTTGATACAGGCTTCCGTTGTGTAGCCAAGCTTATGACCTTCGGCTGGCCAATGTTACTCGGTATATTACGTGCGCCTGCCGGCACGGCTAATATACTTGCTGCAAGGGCAAGCACCGTTGTGGTTGACCTCATGTTGATATGGGATGGCCGTCTCAGCGTTATAGCTACAACCCTTCGTGATACTTCGATCCAACCCGCCCAGAGATTATAACAGTACAGAACGCTATAATCTAAACATCGAAGTGACTGTATATCGGTGGGTGTCCGGGTTGTCACTAATTTTTATGTCACGCTGTCTCGGCTCGGAGGCAAAGAGTGTATCCAGTACAGTGGAACGGATTCGTCAGTCGTGCGTGGCCAACCGGGGCTAAGAACAGAGAAGGGGTGAATTAAAAACAGTCTAAAAAGGGAATAAATGTGCAAGATTGCGGGGGGGAAAAGAAGAATATCATTCGAAAAGAAAAGAAGCAATCCAGTTGCTCAGCATGGTGTGAATAGAAGAAGGACGGGGAATTAGCTGCCCGAAGAGCGTGACGAAGTGGTAAGTTTGTTATCTAAGCCACTCCGGATTCGCCAAGGTGGTCTCCAGATACTACGCACGTCTTCTTGTCATATGAGCTAGGATTATCAAATCGCAGACGGTCCTCACTCGGCCGTCGAGGCCATGCGAGGCATGGTGAAAAAGCAGGGGGAGGGTGAGGTGGGGAGTCCGCGCATAGCGTTGTGGGCTTGGCGCAGGTTGACGCGCGTCCATCGACGACCTCGACAAAGGTACGAGTAAGGTCAGGGGGCTGAAAAGGTCATTTGGAGGAAATGAAGCTGGGCAAATTGCCTCGATGAGCCATTTAGCTCTTGGCTGTAGACGTAAGCAATCCGTCTGGCATGATTCCAAGCAAACAAAGCCGGGCGACTTTCAGTCCTGCTGAACCAGGCCCTAAGATCCTGATACGGTTGGCTGTATCAGGTTGCAGACAGGGTCCAGTTCGTAGGGGCTCCAAGAAACACATCAAACAGCACTGAGCACGGGTTTTCGAAAGCCGTCCAATCATTGGCGTTTCAATGATCTGAAAATAGCTCGCAACGCCCCCTGTCGGCGATAAACAGTAATGTATTTGGGGATCCCTTCACTTAATCCCCGATGCGGCTCAAGTTTGTGTTGTTCTCACCAAGGCCGAATAAGAAGAGGCGGATGAACGTACGAATTTCATTTCAGCATGGGATGAAATCCGATCAGCCATCCAGCTTGGTCAAGGTTAGGAATGGAAAGCCACCGGGCTATGCGTAGAGACATAAGTCAAGATGAGCTCGCCCGATTTAAACCAGGAGTAAGACGTAAGCATTTGGCTGTCAATTGAGGCTCCGTAGAGAGACCGCATAAGACAAGCCAGAGGTCTAGAATAGTAAGTATCTTTCCCGATTCGGAAACCCATGATCTCAAGGTGACGATTGAGGTCTCAAATAGGGAAGGACAAAGTGAGGATAATTGAAATGCGACACCTCAGCAGTGGGCAATATATCAAGTTCAGTTAGTTGCAGCGGGAATGGTTTTCGTGATAAGACTCAGCCCGGAAAGTCGGTAAAGTTGACACAAGCAGCGTTTGACTGGTGCTACTTTGTGTGTAGTAGCCTTTATGTAATGAAGCTTATTACATTAGCGTCGCACGATAAGAGTTAGCTTCACGGCTTCTCAGGTTCGAGCTGGAATAGGAAGGCACCACGAATACGTCGGCGTAACGATGAAGCGTTTCCGAGAAGGCATCGCCATACATGTACCTACCTATGTAACCAGTAGGTACCTTTGAAGGCACTCAGCGCTATACCTAGGTACTGCGTCTAAATCTAATTGGTCTATAGGCGAAGCTTCGTACCCGTACTTAAGTCTTGCTTGGGATTTAGATGGGAGTAACCAATGAGACCGCMCCTTATCCTTCTGCCTGCAAGCCACTCATCCGGATAGACAGACTTGCGTCGTCACTGTAAGATGGGCGAATAAAGGAGTAAGACTTGGTGTGCGGTGGTACGGAGATGTGTTGTACAATAAAATGCAGGGCGCCGCACCTGACGCCATGCGCTGCTGAAGAAGAGTAGACGGATTGTATAGCTTTCATCACTGAGCTCCAAATTGAAACTATTTTCTGTATTCCAAACCCGTACACGTTTCCCTAGTCATTGCCATGTCTCAGCAAGCGATACTGACCGAGATGAATACTGCATTCGCGGAGGCGGTTTACGATCCTCGCTGGTCCGTCTCACATCCCCTTGAGGCTCAGTATATCCAGCTGGATCTATATACGCTGACCTAATCCTCATCCATTAGCCCGGTATATGCTGTACGTTAGGAGCTCACACAAGCTACATCTTCCAACGTCATCTAACCCTCACATGTACATGTAGTCCTTCTTCGGAGCGTTGGGCTGCGCAGCCTCCATCGTCTTCACCGTACTAGGCGCATCCTACGGAACGGCCAAATCGGCGGGCGCAATCTTCTCCTCGGGCATCATCCGCCCAGATCGACTGATGCAGAACACGTAACGCTACCCACCACACACCCCCCATCCCACCGCTCGCTCGAGCAATACCACCATCCGTCCGGGGAAAACAAGCAAGGGAAGGAATGCTGACACTGAACTCGCTACGCGTACAATAGGCTCTGTGCAATCATGGCCCAGATTCTCTCCATCTATGGGCTCGTAGCCAGCGTCATCATCTCGGGCGTGAGTCCTTCTCGTTCTAGAACATAGCCCAAAACAGAAGTGCCGATCCGGTCTACGGTCAAGTAGTAATCACTAACTTCGGTGTAGGACCTAGTTGAGAAGCTGCCCTTGCACCAAGGCTTTCTTCAGCTGGGCGCGGGCATCAGTGTCGGGCTCAGTGGCCTGGCGGCCGGCTTCGCCATCGGCATAGTAGGGGATGCGGGAGGTTAGTCTATCTGGTGCTAGTCCTAAACTCCCCATAGGGGTCTGTATAATCGAAAGGAGCGTGAGACTAACATAAACAAACCAGTGAGAGCCAGCAGCCAGCAGCCACGTCTTTACATTGGCATGGTCTTAATTCTAATCTTTGCCGAAGTCCTTGGCCTTTATGGCGTTATTGTCGGCATCCTGATGCTGACTAAGTCGAAGGAGAACGTCACTCAGTGTCTGTATTGATTGAGCAGGTCTATCCGGGAGACTATGGCTCGGAAGCTACGCAGGTATAGTTATGGTTTGGAGTCTTCACTGCGTACTCCATACGGACTTAGGAGTTTAGAGCCGGCTTACCTGGGCCGTTAATAGGACATTGTAATACCTGTATGCCAAATCTAAGCTGTATTGCTGCCGATTCGTAGTCTTCGTATGCCACGTGAACTGTATTACAAACACAATGCCTGAAGTCGCCACGCAATTCCCTTACTCCGGAGAGAACCTGGCCCGGCGTGGTTCTCGTGATACATCGGCTATGTTCGTCTTATTGACTATCCATTCCGAATGAGGCAGATCATCGTGATATTATAGAACGCAACCCCCTGTACAGTCCGATCCTGTAGGGCTCAGCAACATAGTTGCTACCACCGTTATGCCTAGACACTCTATGTCTCGTCGATCTTTTCGACCTCGGCCTTCGCCTCTTCCCAAGTCTCCTTGTTCTTTTTGGCCCACTCGATTTGGCTTTTGGCATAGGCAAGCTTGTGATTGCCGTTAGCTAGATGTTATATCTTAGGAAAGGGGCTGAATTGGACTTACCATATAGCGCCTAAGGTCATCCTCTTTCTCATTCTGGAATCTCTTCAGATCCTGTAGGATACTTGCGCTTGCGTCTCTGACGTCTTGTGCCGCCGCTACTTGAGCCTGTTCTAGCTGCTCTATGCTCTCACGTGTTTTTCCTATAGCATCACGGCGGGTCCTCTCCGGGTCGACATCAGCAACTCCTTGGATTGCATGACGTATGGGACCAAAGATCTTATTGGTGATGGAGTTACTACTAGGAGCCTTCTTATGGTTCGAAATAGAGGCGGAACGCTCAGGAACTCCCACTCTCGCTGAAGGGGCCGAGGAGACATCTCCATGGCTATGTGGGAAGTCCGAATCGATGGAAGCTGTATCCTCTCCACTGCCGTCCTTATAGTGCTGCGTCGAGGTCTCTCTCATACTAGATGATCTTCGAGGTGGGTGGACTTGATGGCCCCCAAACTGCTGGCTGCTGCTGAGATATTGGTCAATCCGCTTTGCCTCAGCCTCACTAGTCTCCAATTGCTCTAAAAGAGCCTTCTTCTTTAGAAGTTCGTCGTTGGCCATCTCCTGTTGAACTCTCTTCAGAATCCTGTAGCGCAATACGTTGCGAACAACCCCAGCGAACTGCGCACTTTCCCTCATGGGTTCCGCAAAGCTTGCTCCTAGTGAACTCGACAGTTCTTCCGTCGCAATATATGACGAGTCCGCAGCTTGACCTATTCGCTCAATGGCCGCAGCAAGAGAGGGCGATGGTTCAGACAGCGCAAAGGCGTTGAACTTGGCGCCAAGATCCGAAAGGTCCGCTGATAGAGAACTTAGGTGGTTGAGCGTGCGCCTGTTGACCTTCTCCATAGGTCCCATTAATGCTTGTTCCAGTTCTTTGATTGATGCCTCATAAGTGATGAAGTAAGGATCTAGCTCTTGCTCGTTCAAATCATGGGCCTCTGGTGGGAATCGACGGAGGATTTGGGACGCTACCGTGCCAGAGCTGTCGAATACAGGTCCAGGTGGTGGATTTACAGGCGCCTTCAGCTTGGCCGAAGAAGCCGGCACGGGAAGATACGAATGCGCTGGCGTAGGGTTTGCAGTATCTAGAGGGGGAGCTTTCATGATAGATTTAGGGATAGATGAAATAGGATGTGAATGAAGAACCTCGTTCTAGAATCAGGTCAATCATAAGAACGAATTTAAAGAATACGGTTGCAGACGTACCCAGCTAACATTTGGATCCAGAAACCTCCATAAGACACCATCGTCTCGGACTTGCTCCATTCGTCGGCAGCGGTTCAAGAAAACAGCTAACATGCGTTTTCGCAAGTCGATGATCTGCTGGTCTTGTTTCGCATTTGTCGGATTCGCGGCGTAATCAGCCATTGTATGTTTCTCGGGAATAGGGGGGATAATAAGAGTAGGATGAAGTCTAGTCAACGCATCGCGCAATGATGCGAATTCAGAATATCGACGCCGGACTTCAAGATCCTGGATTCTATTTTAGCGAGAAGGGCCGCAAAAAGGCTGAATAGAAACGTACGCCTGTTCTGATCGTATAAACGATGTATTTACCACCACTCTCCATGCTCTTTCCAGCGTCTGTGATTAGGATGGGAAGTTCGGGGTTTTCGTAGAGAATCTGCTCGATGCGACTATCGTAACCGCCTGGCTTCCTTCGCGGCGCTGCCTGGCTGCGAGACTGGGCCCCATACTCCTCATCGCTCTCCGGATCTGTGGGCTGTTGCCCGTAGGTTGGAAGCTGTGGCGCATCTTCGCTGGTGGAGGAGGGAGTATTGGGGGTCTCAAAGCGATGTGCTTGGTCTACATATTCCCAGTCGGGATCAGCCTCGTCAGGAGAGTCATCCAACGCTATGTTTTCCCACATTATTCCTTCTCGGTCCAGGCAGTGTAAGAAGATACGGGTGAGACTTACAGTCGCGAGATCCAGGGGAGGTCGGGTGCGCAGAGGAAGAAGTGATAGAATCACGGCGGTCGAAACTCGTACCGTAGGGGTTATTGTCTTCCTCGTCGTTCCACATGATGAATCACCTGCGTCCGTAGTAACGGCCAAACAAAGCTTATGTCTGAATGGTATCAACGGCAACGGTGCTCAGGTGAATCAATGTGCATTTGGTCGCTCGGGCGCTGCGACGTATGATACGTATGATAACGGTGGCGGAGAAGGCGGGGGAGGGGAGGGTGAACAAACAGGCACGGATGATGAGAGATATTCTAGCCTTGAATTGCGCAGGTTGGGTTTATGTTGGCATTGTCTTCTAGCCGGGCGACGCCTTTGGAAACTTGGACTAGCGAAAGATAGAGACAAGATGCGCTCGGTGGGTTTTAGCGAATTGAGCTTATGGGTAGGTCGGTCGGATAGCTGTGGATGTACGGAATCTGGGAGCCTTGTTGGTGGCTGCTACGTGAGGTCATGTCTTAATCAGGCACTTGGACCACGCTTATTTAGTACCTAGCTGGAGATCTACAGGTCCAATGTGGCTAGTGCGCACGGTGTACGCTGTGCCGAGCTTTACAATGTGCACTGTCACAGGAAACGCATCCATTGCTAAACGCACATTAACAGGGCTGACAGGGCCAGCACAACCAGCATAGATGCCACCATAACGAGCAACACAATTAGACGAATACACTACATATGTACATGTAATGGGCCACATCTCTTGGCTAGACATCCTATGGTACTCAGTCTAGGTCAATAACAATCCTGACATAGCCTTCCTCGCGTCCCTAGATCAAGCTAGAGCAAGCAATGAAAGCGTGTTCGCATCACCTGGAGGCAGTGTAATACCAGGGACACGGTGGGAGGCGTCGTGCGCAAGCACAGAGGACGCACTCCCTCAATACAAAAATTAGAATAATCACGATTGAGTTCAAGTAGAACTCTTTCAGAGATTAAACTGAAAAGAACAGATACTACACTTGATCTAAGCCAAAAGGCAAAGAGAGCTGAAGAAGAAAAAAAGGAAAGGAAGGGAAAAGAGAGGGAAGAGCGAGGAAATAAATAGGATCCAAGCGGGCCAGCGGTAGGTGCTCAGAGGCGGTGGGGCGGCATAATTATGTCATCATTCATTTAGCAGGTACGAAGTGTGCACTACCAACTTCCTAGGAAGTCGGCGGCAGTTCCGATCTGGCGGATTCAAATGATCAACCAGAACCCCGCATAATTGAGTCAATATGTATGTTATGTACCTAAGGTAGGCACGGAGTGATAATACGATTTGGCGTACAATCTCCCACCGGATCTACTGGAAGCTAAAACATGGAGAATGGACATCAGGTCATTGCTAGGTTGTCTAGGTACCTATGTACACATCAGTCCATCCATGTAAAATCAAAAGCTCCATCTCCGGTTAGGCAATTGAGGTGCCTACCTACGTACCTTGGTCTGGTTCCATATAACGTTAATGGCTGAGCCGTATCTAGCCCTGAAAGGGGATTGGCTTGAAATGGAGGAATAGACCTACATAATGTAAAGAACGTAGGTAGATACCAAGGTACTCAAGACAAGGGATGAATTACATATGTAGGTACGTTAAATGTCAGATAAACCCTTTGCGGGCGTGATGGGTATCATATAGTGTATATCCACCTTGTGCCCCGTCCACAAGAGGGAGTAGCAGCAGCTCGCCTCGAACATTTCGTCCTCTTCAGGCCTCCTCGAAGCCCACGAGCCAATCAGGACCGTCTATCACAAGCCGTTTTATACGGCTGCCGAGCCTGAAACCACTAACCGACTAGGCGGCTATTGTCTAGTGAATAATCATGAGCGCTTTCCAACCCAGGTCTATGGTAATGCTATTTCTCTAGCTCCTAAAATGCAAAGCCCCCATTCCCCTCTCACATTGGTCTTCGAGTCGCATGGCGAAGCATCACCATCGAATACCTGAAGTACGTTAGTTCAGAAGGCTGGACCAGGTCTTGAGAGAGCTTATCAACTTACATGACAATTCCCCCTATCGCAATGAAGACGCCAATCACTGACTTGTCGCCAACTGACCTGCCAGATGTGGCCCAACCAAGTGCCACTATGAGGCATGTCTTCAAATGCCCAACAACTGTACTGGAGACTGGACCGGTCTGGCCAACGATGAAAAACTGCGATAAATTGATCAAAGCGGCAAACATGCCGGACTATGTAAAGTTAGTCAATACGTATATAGTATAAGAAATATACGTCTTCTTCGGCTTACCATCAAGATCATCAACCACCGGCGCATGGGGACCTCCGTCCATGTAGGAAACGTATCGATAAATGGGATGGCATAAAGTAGGAGAAATGCCGAAACAGGCGCCTGGTTGAAGAGTAACTGCATGCTCGATACCTGCAGTTTACGCTGATAGCTTTTGATCCATACTGTATACAGTGACGAAGCGAAGATGCCACAGAATGCGAACATAACGCCCAAGCTGGATGTCGTCTTGACGCTGGCATCCTGCGTCGGCAGCGAGTCATAATAGGAGACCATACCAACTCCCATGCAAGCAGGAACAAGAGCCAATATTGCGTTTCGGGGTAACCTAGACCTGTACAAGACAAAATCCATAGTTGCTACAGTCGGAGTGAGTAGAATACGAGCAACTTGGTAGAAGGTGACAGTAGAGAATGCCAAAGACAAATTTGGGAGAATCACGTTAAGTGACATGGCGATAGACAGAGGAATTATATCTCGAAGAGATATGCGGCGAGGATTGAAATACGCAAACTGAGGCCGTGATAAGGTGAAGAGAAGTAACCAGGTCATGAAAAAGTGAAAGGMAGCAAATGTCAGCTGCGCTAGCTTCAATGAAGGGTCGGAGAATATAGCTTTGTTCGTGAAGACCTAGAGGCCATATATATTAGCTATGTTCATGAGACGGATCAAGTAGGGAACATACAATGCCTATCGTGGCTAGAGTATTGACTACTATCCAGAACACAGCCCAACCAAAGTTGCTTTTGGGAGGATCCCGGACAGTCTGGCTATCCGTCAACTTTTCTAGCAATTCATCACCCTCCTCAATGTCCCTGGCATTACCCTCGCCCACGACGGTGTGCTGGGAGTTGCGATCATTATCTAAACCGTCGAAACTGCTAAATACGTCCTTCTCCATTTGAGTGACTGTGAATGGTGAAGCACCGGATGGCGGCCGTCCGGGGCGGCTACTCAGTGGTGCCATGCCAAACTACAAAAGGCATGTGACGGGACCTGCCCAACCTTCCGCCGTGTATAACTTATGGATCTGAGCATGTGGAGGGCGATAGAGAAAAGTCAATCATGAATGAAGAATCCAGGATTATTGATGTAAAGGGAGACGATGGCCAGACAGGAAGTATTCCCTTAATCGAAACGGAAGCTGGCCGAAATGGACGACGGTGAAGAAGTTCCAGAACGGGTATGGAAAGGTTCGATATAGGTGCAGGTATTTCCAATGCATTAGGTTATGTACGCAACCCGGAGGGCGGTAGG
The DNA here is from genome assembly GCA_000931505.1 of Hypoxylon sp. E7406B. Classification (NCBI taxonomy): domain Eukaryota; kingdom Fungi; phylum Ascomycota; class Sordariomycetes; order Xylariales; family Hypoxylaceae; genus Hypoxylon; species Hypoxylon sp. E7406B. The sequence goes on along the minus strand of JYCQ01000019.1, from coordinate 1,540 downwards.
CCGTAGTTGGTAGCGGTTGCTATTTTAGCCGATCGTTTCGCGGGAGCGGAACGTGGAGTTGGGACTAAACCTTATGCACGTTAGGTACCAAGTACCATGTAGGCACGAAACTTTACCAGCCCTGGAGCTGCAAGCACGAGCTTACAGGGGGTGCCGAGCAACCGATTTGTTTGAAGTACAAAATTACACGGTGTGAGATGCGGAATTCGCAGCCCAATGAACTGATTATTCGATATAACAGTTTAACGAGGATGTCTCAGTGCTACCAACCATATGTTCGTTGCTTCTGCAGTTGGAAATTGGAAGTCGAGCTGAGTCGCTGCTGACGCAAGACCGTCTCTGTAAAACCGTGTTATATGATTGATTTACTGCTGTGACCCGACTTGACAGTAATGATTATGTATTATTATCTTCATTGGAGCAACAGGCTTCCAATTACCAAGCTTTGTCTTGTACTGAGGTATCCAAATGACGTATCTTAATAAGTACCTCTTAAGATGGGAGAGTAGCAAGCTGCGCGATGCAAGCCACTCATGCATGTATGTAGGATCAACATACGTCTAATCAAGGAGGTATGTACGATTGAACCCCTGCTTCATTGTATGAGGATCCGCTCTCTTATGGTCAAGTATGGATACCGCGGTTACACACCTCATAGAGTAAATTCGTTCAAGGTTCAAACCATCAATTAGTATTACGCGTCTTATAGCCTCCTGTATTGCAGTGGAGTGAAGATTGTCTCTATTTTATGATGTATATGTGCCAGTTTTTACTCCGGAATGAAATAGAAGCTGAGAGAGCAAAATACTATACGCTCTTGTTGAGTAGGAACTGACCATTCTATGAAGGTAGGTACATGCATGTACGTAGTGCTGAAAGGATGTTCGCTGTATTGAATTAGTCGTCGTGTCTTGCCAGGGGTCATGTTGCTGCCGAATAGCCGTCGACGCCAACTGTTCACGTTCCGACCTACTCAATGGGCAAGTTATTTCAGACATCCAATATTTTAGTTGACTTATGTAGGCAAAACGAGTCGCAAAAGTTGTACCTGAGTTTTACGAAGGCTATTGTGCACCATTGAGGATTCTTATCAAAAATTTCCTATTAAGGAGATTTCYCTTGTCGATCCCGGAATTTTGACCTGATGTTACACGAAAATAGGAAATATTAGATTTGATTGGTGCGATAAGGAAGTGTGGCAAGAGCTGTGGCAGGAGTTGTGGCAAGAGCTGTGGCAGGAGCTGTGGCAAGAGCTGTGGCAGGAGCTGTGGCAGGAGCTGTGGCAGGAGCTGTGGCAGGAGCTAGGTAAAACTCAGGCTAATGTGGCACCCGAACGGGTGCCCTCTTGTAAGTGAGTGCCACGTATTGGCACCTTAAGTGCCACTTATAATAGAAGTATTTAACAAGTTATGACTTAAGCTTTTAATTTATATACATTAATTAAAAAAACCGATAAGCTTTTTTATTAAATAAATAAAGTTTATTAATATGATAAAACTTAAGTTATTATATAATATATAATAATAAATAATTAATTAAT